>CM053581.1:518482641-518560141 GCA_028627135.1 Pseudochirops cupreus | reverse complement strand
ACAAGAGAATCATCAGCACTGAAAATAAATGGGAGGACTGAGAATAAAGGACTCATTGGGGAATTTTTGGAACTGTAACATTTCATTCACTTCCTGCTTGCAGTCAAACTGTAGCATAACTTGATCTTGGAAGTGACAAACCTGGTTCTTTTCAGAATAATTACATCATTTGTTTGAAAGGGAACATTTGAGCTCCAGGTCCATTTCAACCTTGCAGAAGTAACCATAGAAGCACAGAAAAGGGAGTCACTCACTTCTAACAAGACGATTGAGCTTCTCCGATGCATTCACTGGGGCCAATTGTGATCTCTAAGGCTTGGGTCCTAGACTTGATCCAGAATCCTGCAATTTCTTCCTAGCTTCCTAGCATATTGCTTCTGTTGTTGGTCATTAGATGGCCCTGGATTTGGAGTATTCTGCTTTCACTCCATAAGAACACAATCTATGAGGTAAAGTGTAACAAATCTAGCCAGTCCGCATTCAACATTGCCAACATCTCAGCAAAGGAAATAGCTGAATAAATTATTACTTGTAGATGTGATGCAATATATTTATTATTGTTCAGGAGGAAAAATGAGGAATTCAAAAAAAATGGGAAGATGAATACAAATAGATACTAAGAAACATACATAAATATGCATGCATGTACATATATATATATATATATATATGTATATACATTTACTACAGCAGCATAAAAGAGAAGGTGACTAAAAGGAAGTTAAACTCTGAATAACTGAAAAAGCAGCAATGATGCCTGAGAAAAGATAATGAAGTAGACTTTCCTTCTCTTGACTGAGATACAGGAGACTACTAAGGCAGAATGGTGTGTATTGTAAGACTGGCCACTGGATCAGTTGTTTTTGCCAACTTGTTTTTCTTGGTTACAAATGAGGTTCAGTTTGGGAAGGAAGTTAGGAGCACAGGGGAAAAAGTAGCATTTGTTTCCTTTTTTCTTTCTTTCCTTTTTCTTTCTTTCTTTCTTCCTTCCTTCCTTCCTTCTTTCCTTCCTTTCCTTTCTTCCTTCCTTCCTTCCTTCCTTCCTTCCTTCCTTCCTTCCTTTCTTTCTTTCTTTCTTTCTTTCTTTCTTTCTTTCTTTCTTTCTTTCTTCTAGGCCTCACCATCTCACCCAGGATGAAAACACAACAGCCTAATCCCATCTCTGCACAGAAGTTTACACCTGCCACGTTATGAATGAGAATTGGTTTACCCCTTGTTGCCCAGCCTGATGGCCCCAGCTCCCAAAGCCTTACAATATTGGTGGAAGATTTAATTGATTGAAGTCACTGTACTTTAGAATTGCCATATTCAAACAACCTACCTGCCTTAATTAGCCTCCTGATAGCAGAGGTTACATGTACACACCAACCTGCCCAGCAGGAGGTTGTATTTCTAGAAATAATTGTGATATAAATACAAAAGGTATCATCAATAAAATTAATTTTAGTCACAAAGGAAAAGTTGTTATTGGTTTCAGAGTCAAGACAGATGTGAGTTCAGATCCATACTAGCTGCATCATTTAACAAGTCACTTAACTTTTCTGAACTTCAGTTTTCTAATCTGTAAAATGGGGATGGTAATACCTAAATACCTAGCTAGATGTCTCATCCAATGGAGTTTTAAGCCTGGAGTCAGGAAGACCTGAGTTCAAATTTGGCCTCAGACACTTACTAACTCTGTGACCTTGGGCAAGTCACTTAATTTCTATTTGCCTTAATCCATTGGAGAAAGAAATGGCAAACCACTCCAATATCTTTGACCCACTTAAGATCCTAACAGTATAGTCAACAGGGTCATGAAGAGCCAGACAGGATCGAATGACTACACAACAACAAATTGCCTAACGTATCCCTCTCTCACGGTTTTAGTGAGGCTCTAATCACATCATGTATCCCAATGTAAAGCACTCTGCAAGTGTTAAATGTCCAGTATTATCACTATGGAAATAGTATTATCATTATACCTTCAATTAAAGAACTAAAGTCATGAACTTTCCTATTCAAAACTCAAGGCCAGAATTAAGTTCTGGAATAACCCAGACTTCCTCTAAGGTTGCAGCTGCTTGGTTGCTGTGATCAAACACAGACGATCCCACAGCATGCCTGCTTTTTCTTTGAAGTCAGAAATTACTCTCTTCATAATACTATGGTAATGATTAGAGCTGTTATGAATACTTAAGATCAACAATAACTATAATGATTTCTGCTTTTTCCGTTCCTGCTGGAAGAGATCATCAAAGCAATGAAGGAAAGCAGCAGATGAACATCATTCCCAATGACTGCCTTTTGAATATCTGTCTAAAAGTCAAGTAGATCTCTATGCTTTGGGGGAGGGAGGGGAAGAGAGGAGGGGAGAGAGACAGAGACACAGAGAAATGCTGATTCAATTCAATATGCTAGTCATTAAATCACATTTGTTGTTTCACTCATGCCCAACTCTTTGTGACCCCATTTGGAGTTTTCTTGGAAAAGGTACTAGAGTGGTTTGCCATTTCCTTCTCCAGATCATTTTATAGATAAAACTGAGGCAAACAAGGTGTCCAGTGTTGCACAGCTTGTAAGTGTCTGAGGGCAGATTAGAACTCAGGAGGATAAATCTTCCGGACTCCAGATTTGGCACTCTATCACTGCCACCTAGCTGCTCCATTAAAGTACATACAAGGTGTATACTAGAAGGGCACAATGGATTTGACTCTAGATTTGACCTGTATTCAAATTTAGCTACTGACACTAGTTATTTGACCTCATGTCCCTTAACCTCTACTGATTCAAGATCTGTGTAGGTCAAAGATAGGTTGTTGTAGATGGAATGAGTTCTCATATGAAGAATCCTCCATGCTAGGGAAATCCAAAATCACAGCTTCTTTCCATATTTTTGGAATTATGAGGTACTGTGTTGAGCACTGCTTTCAAAGGACTGTATTCTATCTCCAGGGGTGGGGAACTTGTACCTCAAGGTCAGAAGTGACCCTCTAGGGACTCAAGTGCATCCCTTTGACTGAATCCAAACTTCACAGAACAAATCCCCTTAATAAAAGAGTTTGTTCTATAAAACGTAGACTCAGTCAAAAGGTGGCACCCAAGGTCCTCAAAAACCATGTGTGGCCTCGAGGCTGCAGGTTCCCTACCCCTGAATAAAAACAGATTATTAAATAAAAGGCAGTTTGAGATGGGAGACAGCACTAACTTCTAGAGAGATCCAGAAAAATTTTCCTTAAGAGGCGACACCTGAATTGATGCTACTAGGAATTTGCTGTCCTTCATACGTAGAAGGAGATGCTAGTAAGGATGGTTTTGTGTTAGTAAATACATAACATGGGCCTATATGCTTTCTCCAACTTTTTCTTTATAACTGAAACCTTTAATTCTCATGATGGCTTCATAGTGTTAATGGCCCCAGAATGGCATGAATACAGAGCATTCTGTGATCAGGGTCTACTTAGCATTGGTACTCAAAGTAGCTGAGTGAAACCAGTCATGTCTGTGGCTATAACAGAAGAAATTTACCCTGAATAATGAACAACATACACAATGGACTTATGAAGCTAACAACGATTAGACCTTAATTTGAGGGGGAGTAGGAGGTCTACAATGCAGTAGGAGCCCTAGTGATCATGGCTTGGTCCTAACCAGTTTGACATTTTTATCATTGACTTGGATAAATGTACAAATGATATGTCCATTAAATTAACAGATGACACAAAGTCAGGAGGGCTAGCATATATACAGGATGAAAGTTTGAATACCGAAAGATATTGATGTTAATAGGTTAGCAGGTGTTAGCAAACCATAGTCCAAAGGCCAAATCTACCCCACTACCTATTTTGCATGACCCATTCATTAGCTAAGAACAGTTTTAAAACTTTTAAATACAATAAAGCTTTATTTTAAAATGTAAAAATCATTCTTAGCATGCATACCATAAAAAGTAAACAGCAACCTATATCTGGCCCACAGACCATTGTTTGCTGACTTCTGAGCTAGAGCATTGGGTTGAATCTAATAATATGAAATTCAATAGGGATAAATAAATATATTCTTATATTTAAGTTTTTAAAAAATCAACTTCTCAAATACAATATGGGGGGTAATGGTTACATAGCAGTTTGTCTGAAAAAGATCCAGGGGTTTCAGTGGACTGCAAAAAAAAAAAAAAGCTAGTCCACTCTGGGACTACATATGTAGAAGCATCACATCTAGGACTGATGAGTTGAGGAATGTCCAACTATACTCTGACCTGGTCAGATCTTATCTGGAATATTGTGTTCTGCTCTAGTGCTTCCAGGTTAAAATAGATATTGAAAAGCTGAGGAGTGTCAAGGGAAGACAACCAGGATGGTGAAAGGCCTTGATGAGTCTGTGTCATGTTACTGTTGTTTTTTGTCCTTCTTTCTTGAAGAGGACCAAGATGTCAGGAAAGTGATGTCATGATTTCCAAGTGAATTGGATTTAAGTGAGGGAGGTTTGTTTGAGGAGTTATATGGGCTCAGTGGCAAGATATAGATCAGAGTGACTAGAGGTGACCTTGGGAGACCTTGTTCTTTTTAAGCTAAGGTCTTTCCCAGGTCTCAGTTTGACTGAGGCAATGCCCATTCAGTGACTAAGACTGGGTAAGAGATGAGGCAATGAATGGCCTCTTTTACCCAGTCAAAAAAAGAAAACCATCTGGGAAGGAAAGACCCTCACAGTTCCTGGCCAAAACAGAAACAATTGCTATTTATTTTGAGCCATCAGGTGACAATGACCAGGTGGGGCTTGGGCTGGAACCTCTTGTAGGCCAATTAATGATAGCCAGAGTGATCTGGGTATCAGGCATGATCCTTAAGAAAAAAATCTAGCCCATAAACCCCAAGATATCTTGGGATGATTCAATGATCAAAATTTACCTTCCTTTGGGCAGAGCACCTGCGTGTAAGGGTATAGTAAGCTAAGAGAGGGAGGAAAAAACAGAGGAAAGAAGAGAGGAGAGAAAAGAGGAGAAGAGAAGAAAGAATAGAGGAAGGAGCTGCATTGCCCAATTGGAACTGGTCAATTGAGTCCCCACTGGGAGAGTTCATATTACTCATGGGTCCATGTCACGTGAAAATATGTTGAAGGCATTGGGTATGTTTAGCCTGGAAAAGAGAAGAATCAAGAGGGATGTAATAGCTACCTTCAGATATCTGGTGGGCTATCACTTGGTGGGAAAATATAGAAATTAGTAAGAGGTAAATTCAGGCCTTATGTCAAGGAGAACATCTTTCATGTAGAGCCATCCAAAGTCAAATGGATTACCATTATCTTCATTTAGGGGGTCCTCAAGAAGAGGTCTATCACTTATCAGGTATGTTCTAGTGAGTATTTCTTTCTCAGAATGGGTTGAACTAGAAGGCCATTGAGGTTCCTTCCAACCTGTAATGCCAAGCAAAGGCAACTTCCAAGGTTCCGAATACCCACATAGTAACTCTCCATTTTATTCAGTGACAAATTAAGGCAAAAGATTCACAGACAAGAGAAAATCAAAATACAGCATTAACTATGTGTAATTCAATAATTTATTAAGTTCTCAATTCAATCCAAATACTACTCCACCCCTGGGCAGTACATTCATTTAGTCAATCACAGTCTCTCTTCTCAAATGAAGATTAATTTCCAATCATAAACAAAGTACATTCATTTGGTCAGTCACAGAGCACAAAACAGTCAAGTTTCCCACCCCTGGATCACAACTGAGTTAAAATTATCATCATTTAACATCAAGCACCTTCTCAAAAGGGACAAAGGAGAGCACAAAAGGCCATCTACCCCTAAGCTACAAAGATATCATCATAGCATTTAATACCCCAGGAGAGGTCTTTTCTTCATCTTGACCTGTGGCAAGTTCTCAGCAATCTCTGTTCCTAGGGAGACAAAGCTTAACAAAACCACAAGATACATTGCCAATGTCTTTATCAATTCACTCTCTGCCTGCAGAACAGTCCCAGAACTCCTGAAAACAGCAGCGAGACCCTGTTCCAGGATTTCTGTACACATACAACAAGAAAATCCTTCTTCAGGGCTTCTGAACCAACAGCAAGGTTCCAGGACATCTGCAACAACAGCACTGTCCTTCACCAGCAGACAAATCTAGCAAAACAACATCAGAACAGACAAAATGTTGGCATCACAGCCATGGCTCCTCAATTTTCAGCAGCTCTGGGTGGGAGTTCTCAAAAGTCCTGGGCACCTCCAACTGGCCCTCAGCAGTCCCTCTCTCTCTCTCAGCAACTCTAGCCTCTGGCAATTCTCCTCTCTCTCTGCCTCCCAAAATACTGCTCCTCAAAAGTTCTTCTGGCCTCCTCTGCTTGGGCCTGACTCTAAATCCACCACACCAGCTCCTCTCAGTTCAGCCCTCTCTCTTCATATCAAAAGTCCATCACACAAGTGGAATTCATAAGCTCTGGGTTTTAACACAACCCCAAAACCAAGCCAATACAAGGGGATCTTTAAACTCCATTACCATTACACAACTCAATAAAGTTCTGCAAGTCTGTGACAAAATGGAGGAGATGCATGGACTTTTATAATATATATCTCACTGTGATGAAGTTGGGCTAGATCCAAATTTTATTTGAAGGTACTGGGGTCTATGAGATTTTGAGTGAAAGTAAAGGCAGCAACAACACAGTGAAAGGAGGACTACTCTGAAATTGAAAGGATACAAGTTCATATCCTAGCCCTGTCACTTACTATGGAACCCTCATCAGGTCTAATGAATCATTTAGAGTCCAAGGACTTAATTAAATGACCCTTTTACTAAAATCACATTCCAAGAAGTTTACAAAGATAAAAACCAGTAAGTACTGCTGGAAAAGAGAGAAAAATCAATCCACCAGCAGGTTCTGGGAGGTCTCAGGAGCATTCCACTAAAGTTCTAAAAACCACCATGATACTTTTCTTGTCTGAAGGGTCCTCAGATGAGTCCCAGATCAATCCCCCTAGGGACAAAGTTAACCCAAACTGCCTCTCAGGACTAACTTCATCTGCTCAGAACAGTCCCCTGTGGTGCTATGGGTGCTATACTTCCCCAGATCCACCAGTGTCTTTGTCTACAAAATCATCTCACCTTTTGGAGACTTGGTTTCCTCACCTGGAAAATAGTAGGGTTGGAATAGATCATTGTTGAAGTCTATTCTAGTTCTTATATTCTTTGACTTTAGCTCACAGAAATGTCAAAAGGTTTGACACTGTCTTTACAAAGCTCCCTTTCTAGACATCTTTCTTGGTTCTTTCCCTATCCATTGTTGTTAGTTGTTGTTGTTGTGTCATTTCAGTCAAGTCTAATGCTTTGTATCCCATTTGGGTTTGTTGGGGGTTTTTTTGACAAAAGTAGTGGAGTGGTTTGCCATTTCCTTCTTCAGCTCATTTTACACATGGGGAACTGAAGCAAACAGGGTTAAGTGACTTGCCTAGGTTCACACAGCTAGGAAGTGTCTGAAGCCAGATTTTAACTTGAGGGTGAGTCTTTCTCACTCCAGGTCTGGTGTTCTACCTACTGGCTGCTCCTCCTTATGCATTAGCCACTCCCTCTCTATACATATCGTCTTATTATTGAGGTCTAGTACTCATCAGTTTCTCATTTCCTCAGTTAGAAGGCCCTCCTTAGGGACCTCCTTATTGTCTTCTCTCCATTAAGGAGAACTAGTAGACTTATAGATTTAAAGGAAAGGAATAATAAATGCTAAATAGTTGCCTCTTTATCTCTCAGTGTCAAAGTACAATTTATTCACATCTTCTGTGCTTAACATAGTACCTGGTATATAGTAAGGGCTTAATAAATGTTTGTTGTTTGATTTGTTGATCTCAGAAATTTTGTTTTGTTTTTTGTGGTTTTTTTATTGTATACTCATTAGGATCGTATTCCGTGTCCCTTCTCATGTCCAGTGATTTTTGTGGAGTACTTTGGCTATGATATAAAGACAAAAAGTGGCTAGTGAGAGCCGGACATTTCCACACTGGATCCAACACCCAAGTTTTCACTTTAGAATGTCCTAATTCTGCAAGGACAAAAAGGATTCTGATGATTGATTAGTTCAATCTTCTCATTTTCCAGGTGAGGGAACTGAGCTACAGACAGATTAAGTGTCATGTGACACAGTGGATAGCATGCCAAGCCAGGAGTTCAAGTTTAGCCTCAGACACTTACTAGCTGTGTGATTCTCAGCAAGTCAGTTAACCTCTGTTTGCCTCAGCTTCCTCATCTATAAAATGGGTATGAAACAGCATTTTCCTCATAGGGATATTGTAAAGATCACGAGATAACATATTGTAAAATGTTCAGCACAGAGCATGAAATGTAGTAGATGCTACGTAAATGTTTATTAGTGATGATGTTGATGATGATGCAAAAGGTGCTCTCTCTTTAGGCTCTGTTAGGCCAGACTTCTTTTCCTTAGTATCTATCTGCCTACCCAGATTTTCCAAGAAAGCACACTACCCCAAAGAAATTCCCTTGAAGTACTCAATCCCCTTTCTTTCCTGCCATTACTGTGTCTAGCCTTCTATCTCTCAAAGGATGGGTTAGGAGAAAACTATCTGCATTGCCTTGGATTTGTAAGTCCCTGCTCAGGGTTGTTGAATAAGATGTGAATTTGTGAAGGTGAAAAGGAATATACAGAGAAGAACTAATTGCCTTCCAAACATAAGAAGTTCTGTTCCCTTCTACAGGTATATCATAATGCACACATTTTAAGCTACTAAAAGTAATGGTTTAAATGGAACTAAATGAACAAATGTGCCTGAGCAGGTTTCGATAGATGGAACCTCAACAGCCAACTAGGATTTCTCTGAGTTGGAGATCAACATGGGCAAAGCTATAGTGGACCAAAACATAAATCTAGTCTTGCCCTAGAGCATTTTTGAGTATTCTTGTGCTAAAGCTAGGTCTGTACCAGCTTAAGGAAGGGGAGAGGTGAGAGAGATGTGTCTGGACGTCTACAATAGTGTGTGGTTCTCAACGTCAGCATTTAGAATCCTCCAGACCTATGTGGTCCCTCATCCTGCTGCAAACTGGGCCCTATGCCATTTGTATCAAGTCCACTTAAGACCTGGCTGCTAACACAAAGCAATTTATTTTCCTTAGACTTTTAACTTGAGTGTACCTATTGTACTGCATTTGCAGGATATTTTGTTTCATTTAGCACTCATTTTCATCTTGCCAAAATCCCAGCTACAAAATTAAACTGAGTCCTGATCCCAGCTAATCCAGCCATTTCATTTGATTCCAGATATCCCTTGTCCTACTTGCCTTCTATTGAACTTATGGCACTCAAGCTTATGTCTGTAGAGAATCTGTGCATTCTCCATTTCCATCAGAGTTCCTTGCTACCTCTTTTCTACATATGACATTCCATCTCCCACCTTGTGTCTTTACACAAGTGCTACTTCCTCCCCCTGCTACCTTGAGTATCTGGAATACACTCCTTCTTCACTTCTACGTCTTTAAATTCCTACTTCCTTTTAAAAATAGGCCAGATATCATCTCCTACAGTGTGTGAGACCATTTTGCATCTTCTCAGTTGTAAGGGTCCTTACCCTCTTGAAACTACTTGCATTATTTTGCATACACTTTGTACTTATCTGAGCATTAATGATCGGTAAATAGCAAGCTCCCTAGGCTACTTTGACTAGACAGAGCATACCCCCTATTGTGCTAACCCAGCATCCTTGACTCTTTCAAGAAAATATGACTCAATGATGAAAGGATTTAGCACACTGGAAAATTCCAAACCCCGGACAGTTCCATGGTCCTCTCCCATCCCTGTTATGGCAGCGAAAGTGTCATGTCCTTTCAGTACTGAGTCCTGTTTCCCCAGAAATAGCCAAGGCATAGTGTCAACATTCGCCAAATTGTATTCCATTCCAAGGGGTCCAGGAGGGTCTGTTGTTTACCCCCTGTTACAAATGTATATGTTGTATCTCCTCTTTTAGAATATAAATTCCTTAAGGAAAAGGAATGTATCATGTTTTTATTTATATCCTTAGTACCTAGTATAACAATTGTTGCAAAGTAACGGCTTAAGAGATGAATGTTGATTGTTGACTGAATGAATGATGAGAGATATCCCAATAGAATCTAAACATTTCAGCCAAAAATCCAGAGAATTTGGTGCTAATGCATACAGATATATAGATTTTAAAGTCTTTAGTTGGATGTTTGATATAAGATAGACATACATTGCTTGCTTTTCCTTATATTTTCATTAATACATGATATCAACTATGCACAAAGTTGTTTTCTATGCAAGGCCAAGTGATGTGTAAAATAATAAAATCAAAGAAAACCCAACCAAGATGTCCAATGTATCCTGTACCTTGGACTCAAAAGAGTTATTCCATTCTATTTCCTAAGTGAAACCCACATAACTTTAAAACACACACACACAACTGTGAACAGCTTCCCCCTCAGGTCTATCTTCTTTATTATGATACATTCAGGGATTTTGTTGTTGCTCATGTGTTTTAAATAATACCACCTTGGTTCCTCAACAGCAGGATGTTCAAAGAGTTCTTGAACCAGTCTGTTTCTCAGTCTGGTTTTGAAATTTATTGAGGTAGAACAGGTTTCTTCACATTTGCTCTGAGAAGGCAATAGCATCAAATCAACTTATGGGACACAAGTAGTCTTAGCACCTACTTTGCATACTGCACAGCTGTGTGTGCACCTGGCTCTGTGGTAATAAATGGAGAAACTGAAGACGTGGTCTCTACCCTGTAAATACTATCCATCTACCAAGGAAGAGAGAAAAGCAACACCAAACAGCTGAACATTTACGGGAAATGCTCACAAAGCTAAATGTCAATAAGAAATAATTAATCACATAGAATATACTGAGTCTGGATGGGATCAAGGAAGGCACAAACCTGCACAAATGAATACAATTA
Source organism: Pseudochirops cupreus (assembly GCA_028627135.1). Taxonomy (NCBI): domain Eukaryota; kingdom Metazoa; phylum Chordata; class Mammalia; order Diprotodontia; family Pseudocheiridae; genus Pseudochirops; species Pseudochirops cupreus. The sequence goes on along the minus strand of CM053581.1, from coordinate 518,549,239 downwards.
AATGGAATCAATGATTGAAGGTTTAGTAAAAGAGGTGAATTTGGGTGTTAGCTGTAATATCAGTGAGGGGCATGGATTACTGGAAAGGATAGGGAATTATATCCCAAATGGACAAAATGGCACCTGCAAAGACAGAGAGACAAAGTATGACAAGCAGGTTAGCTTGGTTACAGTGGAGGATCACTAGAAAAGAATTAATGGGAAATGAGGATGATAGCAACAATGACAGGATACCCTATAGTGTGACAATATTGTTGTTGTTCAGTCATTTTTCAGTTGTGTCTCACTCTTTGTGACCCATTTTGGGGGTTTTCTTGGCAAAGATACTGGAATGGTTTGCCATTTCCTTCTCCAGTGCATTTTATAGAAGAAGAAACTGAGGCAAACAAGGTTAAGTGACTTGCCCAGGGTCATACAGCTAGTAAGTGCATGAGGCTGAATTTGAACTCAAGTCTTCCTGAGTCTTCCACTGCACCACCTAGCTGCCTCACAGTATGACATAGAGAAGAGGTAAGGGGTACAACCAGATGATAGAAAAAAGTCTCAAGGGCCAAAGAAAGACATTTGTGATTAGTGGGGACGAGTACTAGGTCCAGAGTCAAATAACCTATTTGGGTTTAAATCCTAGCTCAGAACTCTTCCTGTGAGACCTGTGACTTGTGAACAAATCATTTAACCACTCTGCGTCTTTGTTTCCTCATTTCTGACAGAGGGAGATTGGACTCGATCTCCAGACTCCATGCTCATTTGAGAGAGAGGATAAGTTAGTGTGAAAGTGATTTGCTCCAGTAAGTTGAAGAACTGGGATGTGAAACCACTCTTATTTTCTCAACAGGGTATTCTCGTGACAAGAAGCCCACATTTGAAAGATCCAAGACTCATAAATTTAAATCTGAAAAGAACCTCAGAAGTCATCTAATGCAACCTCACTTCCCAGATAAGGAAACTGAGGGAATTCATTTCCCTGATGAGTGTCAGGGAAGTGAGATGAATTTCCTCATTCAAACCTCTGTTGCCAATCCAACACTCATTCTACTTTATCATACTGTGTTTCTTTAAGGTAGCCATGTGCTAATTAAACACAACCTCCTTCCTTAATCTAGAAGAAGTTAGGTGGCTCAGTGGGTAGAGCACTGGTCCTGGAGTCAAGAAGATCTAAGTTCAAGACACTCACTAGTTGTGTGACCTTGGGCAAGTCACTTAGCCTGTGTCTTAATCCACTGGAGAAGGAAATGGCAAACCATTCCAGTATCTTTGCCAAGAAAATCCCATACAGGGGCACAAGTGAACAACTAAACAACAACAGCTTCCTCACTCTGCTGTGGCAGTGCTGATCATTCTGTGATCCTAGATTCATGTTTGACAGCTAAGAAGAAGATCCACACCATGATTCTTATTCTTTTGTTTATCACTAAAAACTTATTAATGATTTTTCTCTTCTTAGATCACTTTTTATATCTTGGTGAAGGCGATTTATACCCTGGGATACAGCGTCTCTCTGATTGCTCTGACAACTGGAAGTATAATTCTTTGTCTATTCAGGTAAGGAGAGGATGCAAACAGGTGGGAGAAAGCTGGGGTTGGTGACTTCTCAGTTTTACATTATCCATGAGTATAAAAAGAAGCTAGGAAACAACCATTACCATGTCCAATGCCTCTTTCCCTGGGGAAAGTAGTGCATGTCAGGTAAGACTGCAAAGCATCCTCATAAAATTTAAACAGATGCTTCTTCATATACCTTAGTGCTAGACTAAAATATACTGCTAACTTTTCCCCCCATTGTAACATGTTGTCTTTTTCAAAGAAAATACAAAGAACAAAGATTTGGAGTGTCAGAAATCTGCATTTGAATCTCAGCTCAGACACTTATTAGCTTTCTGACCTTAGACCAGTCACTCATTATCTCTGAACCTTAGTTTCCTCAACTATAAAATGAGATTAATTATACTATTTATCTCAGAATTTGTTGTAGAAAAGCACTTTGTAAACCTCAAAGTGTTATATGATTGTGAATTGATATCATTAATTAAAGATGATGCTATAGACTCACCTTTAATTGGACATTGAATTCAAGAAGTATCTATTCAGCATCTAATATTAAGAAACCCTCTAATGCTATATGTTAAAGATGAGTAGCCTAGCTTTATTAGGTAGAGTTTCCTATACTGATGAAATCATAAAATGGAGGGATGGAAAGAGTGGAAAGAAGTAGGGAGAGAAAGAAGGGGGAAGGATGGAGAAAGAAAAAGAAAAGAGAAAAGAGAAAAGATGGATGTAGGGGAGAAAGACAAAAAAGAGGGAGTGGAAGAGAGGGGGAGGGAGGGAGAGAAGGAGAAAGAGGAAAAGAGAAAGGAAGAAGGGATGAGACAGAGAGGGTGAAAGGGGAAAGAAGGGGAAGAGAAAGGGGGAGAGAGAGGGAAGAGAGAGATGGAGAGGAAAAGAGAGGGAGAGGGAGAAAAAAGAGGAGAGAGAGAGAGAGAGAGAGAGAGAGAGAGAGAGAGAGAGAGAGAGAGATGAAGGGAGAAGGAGATAGATATCTGCCCTTTGGGGAAACCAAATGGTGTGACATGGACTTTGCCATTAACTAGCTTCTCATCTGTTTGGGGATATGCCTTGACCAGTTTTTCCAGCAGTAGAAGGAGATTTGGAGTAAGCCATCCATATTTTCTCAATAAGCCATCTTTGTGACAAGTTGCATGTACTTTCAAGATCCTAGACTCATAGATTTAGTGCTGGAAAGGATGTCAGAGGTTTCTAATAAAATCTCCTCATTTTACAGATGAAAAAAAAACTGACAGAATCTATTTTAGAGATGAGTCTCAGGGACGTGAGTTAAATTTCCCAATTCAAATCTGAATCCTCTGAATCCAAATTAATTCCTTTTTCAATGGTACTTCCCTGTGACTAGTCAATATTAAAGATACAGCCTACCATCATGGAACAGAAGTTCTATAAACTAAATAGTCTATCTGTGTGCTGAACCCAAACATAGATCTCATTAGCAATGAACTGCAACCAAGTGTACTAATCATTTGGCTTTTACTGGAATATTGTTTGAGCACTGAAAAACATATCAAATAAAGCCAGCCATATGACCAGTGGATTATTTTCCAAAAATAGAAGCACAGGGGCTAAAGTATGATTCAATACTATTTTTGATTTTTCAGGGATTCCAGCTTTACTGGGTAGTTGACCTTAGATATCTTTTGAGAAATATTCTCAAGCTACTTCCCCTCCTATGACTGTGATTCTGTGTTGGTGCCATTTGGGCCAGAGATATATGCTAGAAAATGTGAAGAAGTAGATGTGAATAAGAGGATTTAAACTGGGGTGGGAAGAGAGAGAGACAGAGAGACAGAGGCAGAGAGAGAGACAGACAGAGAGAGACAGAGAGAGAGAGAGACAGAGAGAGAAAGAGACAGAGACAGACAGACAGAGACACAGAGAGACAGAGAGAGAGACAGAGAGAAAGAGAGAGAGAGAGAGAGAGAGAGAGAGAGAGAGAGAGAGAGAGAAAGAGAGAGAGAATCATCTGAGAATCCAAATTCCTGTCATTAATTGACTTCCTGCAAGTTTGAGCTCAATGACCTACTTTACTAGCTGACCTGATAGCAATTTGGGAATTTCTGCAAGCTCATTCATTCATGCACTAAGTGAATACAAAATTGCTTCACTTGATATCAGACACGATCTCTCCAAATGCAGGTCATAGTCACCCACCTGAAGCACTCAGCTTATAAAAGGAAATTTCTGTGCTTGTTGAAGTTTAACCAACAGTACAGTAACTTGCATTGCTGATAACTAACAGAACAGCCAGACATCCAAGTACCATTCTGGACTCTACCACTGACTCCCTGAATCTCAAACCATAAAACCATTCTACTGCTCCTCTTTTTCCTCATCAGTCACATGTAACTAACTACTCTGTCCAAACTTCCTAGAGTGATGTGAAGATCAGTCAAATCACAGAAATTCAGATTGTATATATAACATGCCTCATTTACTTGACATTTCTGTCCAAGGAGCACAGTCATTTGCAGGCATCACTCAGTTAATGGGCACAATATTCCTGTGAACTGAAGAAGGGATAAATATCATTGTCTCCATTTCATAGATTGAGAGCATGAAGCTGGAATGCCTCTACCAAATGGCACAATGAATGACAGGCTCTTAGTCTTGGGCTCTTAGGATAATAGATACAGAGGTGGAAGAGACCTTGGAAGCCATCAAGTCCAACCCTCTCATTTCACATATGAGGAAACTGAGACCTAAAGATGTTACATGACTACGATCACATAGGTGATGACAGAAAATGACAGAGGTAAATTACAAATCCAGATCCTCTGACTCCAGAAGCCAATATTCTTCCTACTGTACCATGCTGTCTCTCTTGAAGACTGTTGCAGTATACAAAAAGCTGAGCCTTATAACCAATAGATTATAGTAATGTCTACCTTCCAGAATGCATAGAGATTCATAGATTTATAACCTAAAAGAATCTGTTCCTACACAAGAAAAATTAAGTGACTTTCCCACCATCTTATAAGTAATAAGCGTAAAGACAGTACCTGAATCCAGGTTGTTTTAGTCCAAATCTAGTATTTGTTTCCCTGGGTCAATGTTGCCTCCCTCATGTAGAAATTGCAAACATACACATAAGCAGTCAACATGTTATGTCCCATCCTAGAAAGGAGAAAGTGCTCTCAGAAAGTACTATCAAGAAATTGATTCTTCTAAGACTAAAGACACAAAACCATCACAAAGAAACTTCTAAACAATCCTGTGTCAGACCCCCAATACAGTTCAACAACAGAGCCATGGGCATAGAAGAAACCTTTAGAAAAATGCAAGTAATACCCACCCTCCTGATAGTCTTCTGCAACACTTCTTTTGAAAGGAACTAGCCGGTGTATTAACAAGACAGACAGTATAAACCTAGAGAATTTCAATGGATCCATGTTCTCATCAATATGGGTATTCTTCTGAGTTGTTCAGTTCATGACCTACTCTCATGTTCTCAACCTCTGTCACTTTTGTCAGTGTTACCCAATAAATGCTATGTAAAGGCTCCATACAATGTGCTTAGGTCCGAGGAGAGAGAGGGTTCACCCTCTAGGTCTTTTTATATTACTTGTATACCATTACAGCCCATATGCTTTTATCCCTTACTTCTAACATGACTGATCCTTTTCCTTTTCTAGTTATAAAGCTTATAAATGACATATTTCTTCCTTATAACCATGTATGTCTTTCCATGACTTTTTGAGGAGCCCTTGTCATTTGGATTTTTCAGAGAGTAAGGTGTTCTATGATTCTGAGACATATAGCATCGTCAGAAGAATATTGCTATTTTTAAAAAGATAACATTTTTCGTTCTAGGGAGAGGCTTAGGGTCATTGAAAGCATCATTTAATTTCTCACATGGAGCCCTCCTCCTTTATTTCTGCCTTCCATTTCTGAATCCAGATCACTGTCCCTCTGCAGTGTCTCTCCAAGATATGGGAACTGATGGGCCGTCCATCTAACTTCCCAGGCATTCTTTATCAGCCTGGTGTAGTAGAAAGATCTGAGTTCAAATTCAATCTCAGGAACTTTCTAGGTTGTCTGACTGAGTAACTCACTTAACCTCTATCTGCCTTAGGTTCCTCATCTCTAAAATAGATATAATGATAGCACCTATCTTCCAGGGTTGTTGTGAGAATGAAATAGTATTTTTAAAGCACTTTGCAAACCTTAGGGTGCTATATGAATGTCATTAGGATGAACTTCTTTGAGTCATTGTAAATCTCATTCAGGAGGATGTATCATGTTCAAGGACTCTGTTCAATATGCACTGATAGGAACATCTGCTGACCTTGCCATCTAGATTCTAAAGGGAAATCTTCCATTTGGGCTTTGTACTAGATGCTGTCTGTGGCAATGAGGGGAAGGGAATAAGCATTTATATAGCACCGATGTGCTGGACATTGTGCAAAGCGCTTTATAATTATTATCTCATTTGATCCTCAAAACAACCATGTAAGGTAGGTGCTATTATGATGTTTCACAGGTAAGGAAATGGGGGCAAACAGATTAAGTGACTTGCCCAGGATCACATAGCTAGCAAGTATCTGAGATTGAACTTGAACTCAGGTCTTGAGTCCCAGCCCAGTATTCTGTCCACCAAACCACCTACGTGCCTCTTCATGTATATGAGTCTCAGTTGATAATAATCAGACCGAGCACAACTAAGACACCCACAGGAAGAAAAATCTCTAGAGACCTATAAGTCACTATAAGCCATGGGAACTCATTGCAGCGAGAGTCCTATCTGACCCCTCCCTTTTCTCTCTTTGGTTTTGTTTTGTTTTTAAAGAGACAGTTTTTTAATTTTTTAAATTTTTTAATTTTTTTGCTTTTTGGAGGGGGAGGGTAGGGCAATTGGGGTTAAGTGACTTGCCCAAGGTCACATGGCTAGTAAGTGTGTCAAGTGTCTGAGGGTGGATTTGAATTCAGGTCCTCTTGGCTCCAAGGCCAGTGCTCTAATCACTATGCCACCTCCCTTTTCTCTCTTTATTCTCAATCACTCTGCAATATTGTGAGATCAGCAGACATAAATATGTCAGCCAATCAATCATCATCTGAACCCCGGAGGGCACACCAGCAGCCTTTTGTGACATCATGCCTACTTTTGCCCTATTTCCTCCATAAGGCTGAACTGCACTGCCTTCTTATTATTCTAACATTATATAATAAAGACTCATTTACCCAGAGTTCAGCCTTGAGGTCAACCTGTCCTACCCAAAATAGTATCAGACTCAGAAAGAAAACAAAAAAGAGCACTGAGCAATGAAGAACACAAATTGAAAGATTATATGTATAGGGTTGGGTATTTTGCTGTCAAAAAGGAAAGGAACGCTATCCTTGGCTTGCCAGACAATGATGGATGCCCCACTGAAAGGAAAGCTAAGAAATATGAGGAAGTAGCAATAAAAGGAAATAGGACAGAAGAAGATAGAAATTCTGATTTCAAATGGAAAAGGACAACAGGAAGCAAAGATGGTGAAGAGCAGAACTGGCAATAAGAGTAATGAGTACAACATCAGAGATAAGAGAAGAGCTGTCTCTAAGAACATAGATTAGCTAGGATTGCTCTGGAGTGTAGGAACAAAGGCATTCAAGGCTCAAGTGTTTTCAGCTGCTGTCATTGATATGCGTAATAATAACTCCAAGTCATTCAACAAAGGTCAAATTATGGTCAATATACTGTTTTACTAAACCCGTGTGGAAACTGGTAGATGTGAACACTTTTTAAAACATTTTTAAAATATTAACATAAAAAAACCAGTATTAAAAATTCCAGCAATTCAATGGTTAAAATTCAGCGATCTGAAAATCCACTTTGGTGAGGCAATTCATTCACCAATAATGTCATATAAATGAGTTCTTGCTGCATTCAATGAAGCTCAGTGAAGCATAGCGATCCATGAAGAGAAGATTGGTTGAAAGCTACTTGGTGTGCTGGACAGAGCATTAGTCGGAGAATCCAGAGGGTTGGTTTATATAATAATAGGAGTAATAAGGGACCTTAGAGGCCATTTACTCCAACCCCCTCATTTTAAAGTTATGGTAAATTAGAACTGGGGAGATTAAATGACTTGCCAAATGTGCCCAATAAGTTAGAGCCAGCGCTGGAGTTTTCAGACATCCCATATGATATTTTTTCCATTAAATCAGTGGTTATCTAACTTTTTGATGTCAGGACCCTTTATACTTCTAAAATTTTTTGAAGACGATCCCCCCCAAAAAGCTTTTGTTCATGTGGGTTATAGCTACCAATATTTATCTTATTAGAAATACAATTTTAAATAATATTTAAATTGTTAATGAAATTTTTATTAATATTTCCATTTCATTTAATTTTTTTACATTTTTAAAATTAAAATTAATTTTAATTAAATATTTAAATGATAAACTCTCTATGGGGTAACATAAATAACATTTTACAAAAAATTACTGTATTTTCCAAAATAAAAAAAATTAGTGAGAAGAATGGCATTGCTTTAAATGTTTTTACAAATCTATTTACTGTCTGAATTATATCATAATAGAAGTTATAAGGTACCTTAGAGACCATTTAGTTCAACCTCCTTTTAAAGATAAGATAAGTTTGACTTGGAGATAGGTGGTTTCTTATATTTTCTTCTGCATTCAATCTGTTGCAATCTGTTATGTTGAAAATATATGAAAAAAATCTCACCTTACACAGATATGTAGTTGGAAAAGGGAGGAGTATTGTAATAGGCAAATAATGTTTTACTATTTTTATGAGAACAGTCTTGACCCTATAAACCCCCATAAAAGAACTCAGGGAATCCCAGGCTGGGTCAGCAGACTGTACTTTCTTCCTAGTCCTGGCTTCACTTTGCTGTGTGACTGAGAAAGGCATTGAACATTTCTGAGCCTTAGTTTCTTCACCTCTAAAGCAAAAGGGTTGGACCAGACTATCTCTAGAGTCTCTTTCAGCCATTATATTCTATTATTCTACTGCAATGCTCAGCATTTGAGCAAAAGCTAAGAGGTAAGAGCAATGAACACAAGGAAGGAACAAATCCTCCATCTGTAATTAGCAGGAAGAAAAAAGTCAAACTACGAGATTTCCGTGAAACAATTAAAGAGTATAATGTTATAACCAGAGTCAGAATGAAACTGGTGGGTGATTATGTAAAATACATTTCATATCAACCGTAGGGAAAAGTTATTTCTCCTGTCAATACAGTTGTAGTTTCCAGGGTTCAGTTCCAAGGACGAGCTATTTTGTCTGAGCCTGAGGGACTCCATTATGACCAAGGGCACTACTTCTTTTGTTGGTAATAATTTTTTTTAAATGTTTGCCAGTGGTTTGGATTTCAGAGATTTTTAGGTTAGTGTGTGTGCTGAAGGAAAATATAACTAAATGAAAACTATTGCTATGTAACAAAAGTTTAAGCCATTAAAAGTCTAGGCAAAACCTTAGAGGTCAGACATTAATGAGCCAGGAAAAAGTTTGCCTGCCATTGGAAAATGTTTTCATGTCAGGAGAAATAAAGAGAGTGGAACTATATCAAGGAGAAATGCATGAAGTCTCCCAAAATCTCTTCTGCCTCCAAAAAGGACAAAGTCAAAAATTAATTAGAGCCTGAGCACTCAATGCTAGTCAGCTGTTAAAAAATTTGCTAAGAGACAGACATGGTAGATAACAACTGTGATAACAATAACTAGCACTTAAATCACATGTTAAGTTGCAAAGTGCTTTGTAAATATCACCACATTTGATCGTAACAGCAACCCTGGAGAAAAGATGCTACCACCCCCATTTCATAAATGAGAATACTGAGGCCTACAGAGGTTAAAAACATACGAGGCAGCTAGCTGATGCTGTGGTTAAAGCACTAAGCTTGGAGTCAGGAAGACCTGGGTTGGCCTCAGACACTTACAAGCTGTATAACTCTGGGTGAGTGACATAACTTCTTTTATCTCATCTGTAAAATGGATGTAATAAAAGCGTTTACCTCCCAGGGTTGTTGTGAGGATGAAATGACATCATTGTAAACCACTTGGCACAGTGCCTGACACATTGTCAGTGCTGCATAAAGGTCAGTTATTATTAATTATATTATTATTAGCTGTTATTATCATTGCTATCATTGTCCAGGGACACAGCTAGTAAGTGTCTGAGGTCCAATAGGAATTTAGATCTTCCTCCATCCACATCCAGCACTCTATACATTGCACTGCAAAACTGTGGAATTCAGATCTTCAAAAAACATCATGAATTGGATGTCTAACTGTCTCATCTGCTTCTTGGAGCTGATGCCAGGCACATGGAGAAACTAAAAGTTGTTGTTTTCCAAATGGTTTCACTTCAGAGACAAAATTAAACCACAAAGGCAAATTATTAAAATGCCTAGTTCTTGAGGATGTTTAAAATATGGCATTTATTTTTTTTTCTTCTAGGAAACTGCACTGTACAAGGAATTATATCCATTTGAACCTTTTCCTCTCTTTCATCTTGAGAGCTATCTCTGTTTTAGTCAAGGATGACATTCTTTATTCTAACTCCAGTGCTCTTCATTGTCTGGACCAGGCATCTTCATGGGTAAGGATTTCCCTTCTGTGACTGTACTTAACAATCACACAACTCCTCCCTTAACTCTATATACATTAGCACTGGTAAACCCACAATGTTCACCAAGAGGGGCACAACAACCATGTACCAAACTGATTCCTTTCTCTACATTTAAAAAAAATACAATTTTTATCAAAGCTTTTCTTTACATCACTATCACTTTCCAATGACTTCTCTCCCTGTCCTAGAGCACTGCCATATAACAAAGAAGCATGGCTAAGTAACCCAAAATATTGGCCAAGACTGAAAAATTATGTCTTGTTCAATACCTGTTGTCCACCACCTTTCTGATGAGAAAAGGAAGGCATGTTTTACTGCAATGCTCTGAAATCAAGAGCTGTCATTGCACTGATGATAGCTCTGGCATCTTTCAGCAGCATTTTCTTTTACATCACTAGCATCATTATGAAAGTTGTTCCTTTCTCTCCGTTTCGACTTCTCATTATTGCAGTGTATCATGGTGCTACAATACAGATAACTGAACACCAGTAGCCAGGATAAGGAGCCAAGGACCTTACCATAGGCCAGTGACAGAGAGGATAAACAGTCAGCAGGCAAACATGTAGAGATGGAAGGATAGGCCAAGTTAGGGGTCATTACCACAAAAGACAAAAAAGTAGCAGAATGTCTGAAAAGACACAGGATAGGATCATACCTAAGAGTATCCAGTGGTCCAAGACAAGTGGTTAGGAGGCTGGGGAGTCAAAGTGCTTGGCAATGAGAAGGAATATGAGCCAATGGCAATAGCATCTGATCAATGAAGCAATTTCTTGCCCTTATTTCTAGACTTTTCAATGATTCAGATGTGGCCAATCCATGTGAAGCTAGTCTAACCCCTGATACAAGATGGCATAGTGGAAAGGGTGCTAGATTTGAAGTCAGGAAAACCTGAGTGCAAATCTTGCCCTAGATACTCATTAGCTGTGACCTGGGTGAGTTATTGAACCTCTCTCAACCTCAGTTTTCTCATCAGTAAAATGGGGATAATAATAATAAGACCTACTTCAATGTCATAGGAAGAATCCAATGAGATAATATATATGAAGCACTCTGTCAAACCTTAAAGCTCTATATTCTATTTTTCATTTTTATTATTATTAATAATCAATGGGTGGCACCTGGTGGAGATAGGATATATTGGGAAAAGGATCAGTAACAACTTCAAGTGGGGAATTCTAGACCAAAAAAAACAATTTCCATTTTTCAGAATCTTCTGACTCCTTGGGGGAAAATCATCAAAGAATAACCATCTCTTGCCAGAAACCAGAAATAGTATCATTTAGCAAATGAGAATAGCTTATACTATAACATAAGCTACCGTGGGAGAGGGAGAGATGAATGGAGATTTCTTAAAATGTTTATTAATTGCAAAAATAAAATTAAAATTAAAATTATAAATAAATAAAAAGCATATTCTAGGTATAATGACATAAAGTATCCAATGGTTTTATTATGCTAAGATGCAACAATCTATTTCATAGGTGATCTCCATGGTTCCTTCCAATACTAAATCCTTTGATTCTCATAGCTTCAGTGAAAAGGGAAAAAATCCTTTCACCAAACTGGATGTATTTTCTACCCATTTCATTGTCAGTGTTGTTTCCCCTTGGTTCACACAGAGCTTTAGGTATCATTTTGGGGTTCTTTGTTTGATAGCCATTTTACAGTATGGCCAAGACCTCTGAGTCACAGTTGGATTTTTCTTGTATTGTTCTGAGGATAGGAAATTTGTTGGGTTAGGCTTCCTGCTGCTGGGATATTATGAACCTCAGAACTTCTGTTTGGTTCATAAACAACTGAGAATGTCAGAATCTCCCATCCACACTCCACTGGAGTAGACTGGGCAGTTGGCACAACTGCTCCCTGATGAATGGCTTGAAAGACTGCCTTACCCTAGTATTGATGTTATTACATTTTATTTTTCCATTGTGATAACAGCCCTCTACAGCAGTAGATGGAACAAATATCCATCTAGCCCTATGAACAAAGCCACTATGTTCCTTCATGCTTTTCCTTCAGGGACTTCTGTTGTCAAGAATGATTTGTCTTAAGGTACATGCAAATTGATTAATGAATGGCACCCTCCTGTAATCCAGTCATGGGAAACAGGACACTTTATTTGGCCACTGTCTCCAGGAAAAAATAACATTTGAAGGTGGAGAGAATTGTTGTTCTTAATTTCTGGATGGTTGCCTCCTCCACCCTCCACTAAAAAAGACCTGAGAATTGACACAAAGAGGAAGATAAGACCATACTCTTATCACTAATCATCTCTATTCATAATTTTTTTTTTGGTATGGGATGCAGGATTTTGCTCTGGCCTCCTCATTTCTTCCAGGCTCCCTTTAAGTCATCATGGGCAGTTTTCTGAGGAAGTGCCAGAACAATTAGTCAAACCTAAGAGGTCATCAAGCATTCCTGTAAATAGAACCAAAGGGTAGAACTCGGATATTTGAATCTCTTGAGTACATTCATAGGCCAAATGCTAAGTAGCCAATCTAGGGGGCAGCCTTGATAAATACTCAGGGATGATGGGCATGGCAAGGCTATAATGCCTAAGAGGATTCTCTAGAGAGAAGTTGGGGAGATAAGAGAACGATAGATGACCATGTTCTTTCCCCTTGATAATCCATTCCTTCAGTTGCAACTTAAATTGAGCAAAGTGGAAAGAAGTAGATGAGTGTCCAGAATTCTTCAGCAATGCCTCCTCCCTGACCATGTCATTGCCACTGTCCCTATTTCCTTCTATTCACCTAAAGATAAAAATAAAAATGGAATAAAGGGAAGAAGAAAGAGACACAAAAATGAGAGGGGGAGAATATTTTTAAAAGAGATAGAGAAAAAAGATAGAGATGGGTATAGTTCTAAGTTATTGTTATTGTTGCTGTTCTTCCCCCAGAGAGTGGAAAATCAAAAATTTGGGTAAAAAGGTATCTTCTAAGAAAGAAAGAAAAAAGGAAAAGTCACTTAGGGGGTTATGCTTCCAAGCAAGCTTAGTCAACACTATTCTGTGAAACAGAATTTATGAGGCAGGCCTCCCAAAATAGGTGGTGAAGGACTTTCTCTCAAGATGTTGGCAGGGAGGAGTAGGTAGCCAAGAGTATGGAAATGTTCCCCTTTCAACACTGAAAACTTCCAGACTCCTGTTAAACATTTATTAGCTGACAGGTCAACTGACAAAGGCAGCACAACTAAATTTAGTTGCTGGCCTGACTTTCCAAACAGCAGAAACCTAAGATACTGTTCAGTGTTAAGTATGTTACCTTCAGCTAGTTGCCCTCATTGATCAAGAGGTATGAACAGGCACACTAGTAGCCTCCTAGGATGACCCTGAAAGGAGCCAAATTTGTAGAGTGTTTTAGGCAACCCATGAATTCCCTGCTTAATGCTAGAAAAGACTCATTGAAGTCTTGAGAAAAGAGCCACTGTGTCCTAGGGTTGAACCAATCATGTCAACCAGTATAAGGCAAGTTTGACTAAGAAGAGAAATCCATGACAGAAATAGGCTTTCATGACAAACAAATGAATAGTTTATCTTCATCATGGGCCAGACAGCTATTCAGTGCAGCATCTATGAGAACTTTCTCAAGTTCCAAACCTGTTACATATATTAGAACCAACAGAGAGTGATTCTAATCCTTCAACCTGGAAGGTATATGATGTGAGGTCATGAACAAGGCCAACTAGCCAAGGACAACTCCTAAAAAGATCTCACAGTCATCTCATTATCTAAATTTCTGAGATAGAAATGGAAAGAATTTTTTTTTCCATTTTGTGAATTAGACTCCATGGCTAAAATTACTGCCACTCTATGGTTCTGATGCTTAGCCAAAACATCAGCACAGTGTGGTGAGAGGCATACCCATAACACAGTCAGAAAAAACAGAGCAGACATAGAAGAACAGAAAACAGAGTGGAGTACACTCTTGTTGGAAAACCAAGACTTTGAACCCTTTTGACTACTGTGACCATGCTACTGTTTTTTACTCTGCTCCATGGTGTGCTTTCTTTGATCTAAACTAGTGGTTCTCAACCTTCCTAATGCCGTGTCCCTTTAATACAATTCCTCATGTTGTGGTGACCCCCAACCATAAAATTATTTTCGTTGCTACTTCATAACTGTAATTTTGCTACTGTTATGAATCACAATGTAAATATCGGATATGCAGGATGTATTTAAATTGAACATAACCCACAGGTTGAGAACTGCTGATCTAAACAAAAATGAAAAATTTCCTAGAAACGTGGAAACTTATTGTAGAAGAGCACAGTGGAGAGAGAATTCCTTAGGGACCAATACATGGGTATTTTGGGGAGAACTGAAATATACTCAATACTTAAGAGCACCTTTTACAGATCTAAAGGCATTTTGTTGAATTTGAGAAGACAAAAATATATCAATCATACACCACAGGCAGCATGCTCATAAATTCAATTCAACAAGTATTTTTTATATTATACATGATATAACATATATTATTCAAAGTGTCCTCATTTGGTATATTTGGAATGAAATAAAAAGAGAAAAAGATTCAAAAGAAATTTCCACAAAATTAAAAAATATCTTTGAGGCAATAAAATTTTCCTTCCAATTTTTTTCTGTGTTTTTTTAGGCATTCCTGTCTCTTGTCAGACGTTCTTAACATTAAAACTATAATCCTCATTATTTAAGAGTTTATAATTAACATTAATGATTAAAATCCATGGAAAAATCCAGAAAAACCAGGAACTCTATTTAAAAATAAATATTCTATTAATGCTTCTTTTAACACCATTGTCACTTTCCAATGATTCCTCCCTAGCCTACTAGAGCCCACTTTTCTAACAAAGAAGTGTAGGTAAATGAGATAAACCAACACATTGGCTATATCTAACAATGGGTACCTTATTCCACATCTACAAACTGGTAAGTAGTATGTTAGAAATCTTTTTTTGCTAGGAGCTCCTGCCTCAGCCCCTAAGGCCTTTCACTAGAGATGACAACATGAAGGAAAATTAGCTCTTTTGAATAGGAACCCCTTTCCTTTTCCATTTGTACATGCTAAATATATGTGTGTGTGTGTGTGTATATATATATATATATATATATGTGTATATATATATATATATATATATATATATATATATGTATATGCTAGAAATACAGAATTACCAACATTGTTGGGTTCCGATTTTTCATCAGATCAGTCCAAGCACCAATTAATGCTCACACATGGCCCTGAAAGTTTTCATACCTCTTTGATTCTGAACATACTAAGAGATGATTCCTATTCGACAATTTCCTCTGCCCATACCATTGCCAATGGTTTTGCTATGGACCCCTCTAAGAAACTACACATTCAGATAAATGAAATCTGTCTTCTTCCATATGGGAAAGAGTAACCCCTTATTATACCCCAGTGCTCTTATTTGATACTGGAGGAGTCATGAGGATAGTCCAGAGGAGGGCAAAGCAGAAGTAAGCCTGCCCCCAAAAAAAGAAAAGAAAAAGACAGAAAGAAGACGTGGACCAAGGCACAAGAGAGGCTAAGCTAAGACAAAAAGAGGAAGAAAGAGAAGTTAGAAGGATGTGCTAAAAAACCTCACTGTTTAGTTAAACCTTCCAGCCGTTGACTTTAAAGTTATGAGTTTACTATTCTTAGAGATAGTTATTTACATTTATCTTTTAAAAAATGTTTATCTTAACAGTGAGTTTAATGCGCCCAAATAAATAGTCTCACGGGGTGTCAGATACACACGTGGGGGCTCGCTTTAACATAACATACATTCTTTTTCACACTTCCATAAACACCCCCGAATACTTTATATTAATCACTTCCCTTCCCTAGACAGCACACCAATTTGTCCTTTGTTCCCTACCCAAACAGAGGGACATAATATGTACTAGGGCATCTCTGTCTGCCATAAGCTATTTTTAGCCAAGTGTTACCACATTTTCCCTCTTCTTTTCAACAGACTTTACTCTTTGTTTGTATTATTTCAGGTCGGCTGCAAGTTGAGCTTGGTGTTTTTCCAGTACTGTATCATGGCAAATTTTTATTGGCTCCTGGTGGAAGGGCTTTACCTCCACACACTTCTTATGGTTATATTTTCCTCAAACCGACATTTCCTGATGTATCTTCTGATTGGATGGGGTAAGAATTTCATAAGAATTTGGTTCTTTCCCATACCCAATCTCTGCTTCCCTCCATCAATGATTATACAAATTAGTTTCCATGTCACTTTAGCTAGTTCTCATTTATGGTTGTGCTCCCACATATTCCTTTACCCTTTACCATCTCAGTTCACAATTCACACCTCATCTGAGCCAACAAAAGCAGACAGATTTCACCCCATGGCAAAGCATTTTTAAAGTCCATGAAAATTTGCCTTTCGGGATCTCAAAGTTACTTCTTTGTAGAGGTTTGTGAGAATTTTGTTTTTAACAAACGTTCAAATATTCGTGAAAACTAGGGCCCAAAATAACAACAATAATGGAAATTAACAGATTGTTTAAACCGTGGTTTTTCAATAATCTCATAATTTTAAACTCTCTTTTCTGGTTATTTTCTTCATCCTTCTTTACCTTGTCAGAATTAGAGCCAGAGCCAATAAATATGTATTAAGCCCTTACTGTTGTGTCAGTGCTGTGCTAACTGGATAGTCCCTGCCCTCAAGAAGCTGCCACTCTAATGGGAGAAAACAAAACATAAAAGAAATTGAAGTGGGGAAGGTATCTGAAGTAGGGCATGATGAAGTCATGAAATCAGGGTAGGAAATGACATGAGGAGGTATGAGTTTCAGAGATGATTTCATCTTGTGAAATAATGAGTTTCTGGAGATCACGAAATTCAGATCAGCCAGGTAGGAAATGAAGGTTTATCATTCAAACCTTTTATCTAAACTTCTAATAAGAAGCAAAACCATCTAATTTCACCTCATTATGTCTGCCTCTGATTACGTTCTTGTGGATGTATTAAACTAGCATAGGTCTTACAAAATAAAGTCTTAATGAGCTAAGAGCCCAACTAACAGAAACCTTTAATTAACTGGAATTCAAAGAAAGCATGATATATAAAGAGACACTGCATTTTAATACAAAGTTCCCACAACCAGTGATTGCCTGAGTGCCACCTTTCAAAAAGGCATTAGAGACACCAGAAAATGGCTCCAAAGGTATTAAGGATGAAGATGTTACTAATCTTATGATAGAGTTAGCACTGCTTGACCCTTCCATATATCCCATGTCTGGCATTTCAGGCAGTCTATGGAATAGCCCACAACACAGAAATTTCCCCAGGGTGTGTGCTTGTACTGGGGTATTTCTGTGTCACTTGTCTTTGTTTTCAAAGAGGAAACATACCAGCAGTACAAATAGACATGACAGTTTAGTCAGAAAGAAAGAAAATGTAGGAAAAGCCCACAAATTAGGAGATTTCTTGTCAGAAAATGATTTCTTTTGAAATAAAAAAAAACATTTCTTTTGGTAACGAGAACTCAGGTAGACACACATACAGAGAAAGTCACCCAGACTCCCAAAGAGGTCTTATTTTCCTTATTCTTCTCCTTCTAAAGCGCATATGCGGCTCAGTGACCACAGTGTAAAAGACTAACTCAACACCCACCCCAAACCCCCAGCTCACCCTGCTGCTATCAGCTGCCTTACAGGCAGGTACAGATGCCCTACTTAAGCCAACTAGTATCAGCTGTTGCCTTCCTGCCCCAGAGACTGATTGCCTCCCTTTCTGGTTATGATAAAGAGAAAAATCACCACAAAACGAGTTCTTATCTAGAATTTAGTTGGTTTGGGGTTTTTTTTGTTTTATTTTTAAGAAATGAAATGCTCTGTTGTCAATCTACATTCTGCCCCAAACTCACACCTCTTGCATTATATGGTCCCGATCAATGATAATTGATATTCAGAATGATGTACCTTTGGCTCTACAAGATTTTCAGCCAAGATGTAACCTATTGAACTCCATTTACTTCTTTACTACTCCAGTGAGTATTTAATCTTGATAGTGTAGGTCAGTGGTATCAAACTAAACTAGAAATAAATCTCTGCCTTATTGACTTAAATATCACAAATTAACTTTATCTATATTGTATTGTATTTTGATTTATTTTGTTAAACATTTTCCAGGTATACTGCAATCTGGTTCAGACTTTTGTTGGCTGCTTGCTGCCCCCTGGGAACCAAATTTGACACCTTTGGTATAGATAATCCCTCCAGTGGTATAGATAATAACTTATCCCTGAGGTCTCAAACTATGTGATTCCTGTCTATCTCCTCTCATAAATCCTACATAGAAGATCCACCCAAACTACTAGAAACACATGTCTTAGTGTTCTGATAATCCATGGGTATCAAGGTAGCAGTCAGACTGTAGTACACATCTGTCATCCCTCGGGCTCGCTTCCCAACTGGGCCACCCCCTTTTCAAGTCATATATTTCCTGGATTATGTCATTGAGGCCACTTATTGATGGACAATGCATCACTAGTCACTCACAACAGTCTTCTAAGGCTCGCTCTCCATGTTTCTACTGCCTTTGGGATCACTTGCTAAGGAAAGAATATGGAATGATACATTTTAGAAAGATTTTCAGCAATATGAGCTGGAACAAAAGAGAGTCTCTGCTAACCCTTGTTCTGTGGAACAAACTCTTTTTCCAACATTTTGGTTAATTGAGGTTTTCATGTACCTCACTCTCCACACATGCAATGTCCTTTAAGCTTTATTTATCACACTCAAAAATTCTAAGATGTCAATGCCATTCTGAATCCTTCAGGGAGTTGTGATTAATAAAATGTCTTTCTGCAGGAATTCCTACAGTCTTTATTGTTGTATGGACTATGACAAGAATCTTCTTAGAAGATATTGGGTAAGCACCATCCCATTCATTTCATCATCAAACTAGACCAACCAATATGAACTAAGCATCTAGCAAATCTGTACCTGGTCTTGGAGTAGGCACTGAGTCAGACACTCTTGGCAACATGAAGAAAGAAAAGGTTAAGTCCCTTCTCTCAAGAAACTTACAGTTTTTTTTTTAATTGGGGAAGGTACAAGATATAACTATGTCAAAAGTTAAATAACAGGTCTATCCACCTCCAGAGAGACAAATAATGAACTCTGAGTGCAAACTGATGTATAATTTTCTTGCTCGCTTTTTTTAATGATACAGCTAAAATGGAAATATATTTTGCATGATTTCACATGTATAATTGATATATTGTTTGTCTTCTTAGAGGATGGGAGAAGGCTGGGAGGCAGGAAGAGAATCTGGAACTTAAAATTAAAAAAGAAAAATGTTTAAAAATAAATAATGAATTAATTTTCAAAAAGAAAAGAAAAGGGAGCTAATAGCTGGTGGGAAATTACTGATCGGGATATAATCAATGGAGAGCCTGATGCAGATGAAACCATTCTAGGTAAGATTCAAAACTGCAGAAGGATGTCTTTAAAGTCGAGCCAAGTCAAGGACAAGCCTAGAGATTTGACACTAACTCAAATAGGTGACAAGAGAGGATAGAGAAAATAACCAGACCATCCTGTCAATTATTATAAATAGATCATCAAAACCGTGCTTGAGATTGTTGGCAAAAGTTGAAAGGTGTTTTAAAGTTGTATCTTAAAGCATTCTAGAACCATGTACTTAACCCAGGACAAAAGTAAAATAGTTGTTATCCTCAAAGAGCTTACATTCTATGGGAGAAGCAGCATGTTCATATATAGCTATACAGACAAAACAAAGTAACTGATAAGGTACTAGTATCTAGAGGGTCAGGAAAGGTTTCCTGTTGAAGGTGGCTCTTAGACTGAGTCTTAGAGGAAACAAGAGATCTTAAGCCGGAAAGATAAAGGTGAAGTACATCTCAGGCATGGGGGCAGCCGGTGTAAGTAAGGAACAATAATAAGTTCCAAGGGGAATAATATGATTAGATTCAGGGCTGGAAATGACACTGCAGCCTTAGAGTCAATATTTGATCTTTAATGGGAGTCACAATCTAGCCCTGTGGGCAAGAGAGAAGAACAATTAGTTCAAAATTTGCATTGAGACAAATAGATGAAAGTGAGGGCAGTGAAAGGAGTCTAGCTAATTATGCATTTGTTCCTTAAGAAGAAAGTGTTCTAAATGGAGAATTCACATACTATGTTGCCTAGACAGCAAGAGATCTCATTGGGGCATTATCCTGCATTACTCAAGTTAAGAAAAGGAGAATATCCTAGCACTTAGCACAGTGCTTGGCACAGGGTCGGCATTATAATAAAAACTGATTGATTGATGAGTAGTATTTGCATGAGAGACTGATTCATTACTCAGACTAAGAAGCTTGGGAACACCAGGTTTTTCTGCTGTTGAAAAAAAAAAGAATTTTGGCATATTAGCCACTATTCTTTGGATAGGTGGATGTCTATGGGTATGTAATACATGTCCAACACAATCTGTTGGTTGATTTGGCTTAAAGGTTTAACTCTTTTCTCTGACTCTTGGTTGGAATTGAGGAGAGAGACACAGTTAAAGATAATATATAAAATCAAAAGGCAGTAATAAAAATTAAAAAAAAACATTTTGGAAGAATAATGATAATTTGAACCTCTTAAAATCAGGCATCTCATCATCAATTACTGGTCACATGGTGCTAAAAAAAAGCTATAGAGAATTTTTAATTAGGTCCCCATCCTAAAGTTTCTTACAATATGGGAAAGCTATGCAACAAAGATTCCTTGCTCAGGTTCAAAGTACATTCATTTCCCTGAGCTGTGCCATGTGGGACTGTGCCTAGGCACTCTCAAGGCAGAGCTGAATTTTGAAGCGCACAACCTCCTTACTTAACTTAACTCCCATTTGAGTTGGTAGAGCAAGTATAAAATGCAGTCAGTGCAAGAAGGTTCATCATATGTCTACAGACACTCTTAGGCCTTGACCCAGCATTGTCCCTGCCCACCCAAACCACTCACCCATGCGCCCCCCCCCCCAAATCCCATTCACACCACACATGCATAGTCTGTGGCTATCTCTGCCAGTCCCACTAAAAACCGAAACTTTATATGTTCCCTGCTTTCCCACTTTAGCTGTCCAAACAAGACCAAATCCCAAACACCTGATAGATTCTGTGTGTACATATCTATGTCTATATGTTACACATATGTGGTACTAGGACTTCAGTCTGGGACTAACAGTAGGTTTGTTCCATTCCCAAACCATGGCAAGAACTCTTACAGACTTACTACTATAAATCCTATTGCCATGCACTTGTCTCTAAAGCCCCCACCACCAAAGTATCACAGCCAGATATCAAACTAAATAATATGACTCTTTATAAGTTATTTGCTCTGAGGTCTCCAGGTAAAGAGATAATTGTGCTATGTAAAATAGACTAAAATAAGTCTTTCAAAAAGGATTACAAGGCAAAACCAAAATTATAGAAATAAAGTGGTACATACAGTAGTAGCCAGTGAAAGTAACTCTTGTTTTGGTGAATACCACCACTGATCCAAGTGTAGCACACTGATGTTTGTATGCTTTGTCAGATTAAATTAATACTAATTCTCTCTCTCCATCTCTCTTTCAATATCTCTTTCAATCTCTCATAGCTGCTGGGATACAAATGAACATAATGTTCCCTGGTGGGTGATACGAATACCAATTTTAATTTCTATTATCGTAAGTAAACTCTGGAAAGAAAGACAAATTCTCAATTGACTCATAAGCTTAAGATGACAACAAACCCATTATTCTTTTATTAAACATAATCCTAACCTCAAAGAGCCTGCTGAGGAAGCCACCTCACCTTAGTTTCACTGCTGCCCAGGCAATCTGAACTCATTCCTTGTAAAACTCTGGTTAGACTTATTTAAGTGATGGTTTGTCCATTAGAGAAGTCTAAGTGGGTCTTTTAGGGAAGGCCTGAAGGGATTCTTCATCTGTGAGCAAAGAGGAGGATGGAAGAAAGAAAGTGTGTTCTTTTAGCTGAAAGGGAAAACCGCAGGGGGAATTCGATTCAAGTTGAATTAATGTGCTTGAATTTAGGTTTTAATTGCATGTCCACTAGTGTGTTCTTCACCTTCAAAAATCAGTTCACCAGCATTGCTACAAATGTAAATCATGCTGAGTGATGAAGTTCATCTTGTAGCATAGCTCCATCAATAGGTTGGAAGATAGTGAAGATTCCAACTTATTCAGTCCTTTTCTTATAATGAGCAATCAAAAAGCCTACCACAAAACAGACGAAATAAAATTTTCTGAATTCCCCACAAGTCCTTGTCCTCTCCCTCTCCCCTAAATAATTTTATTTGCCCCCTCAACTTCCTCTTTCATTATATCTATCTCTATGGCTGTACCCATCTCTTGCCACCACCACTCTGTATTTCAAGGACTTGGATGGGTGGTTTAAAAATCAAATCAAGTATTGAAAAGAAAACTCTAGGTCCCTTTACCTCTTTACCATTTTAGATATACCCTCTCCCCTTCTCTTCGACACCTTTCATAAACCTCTGACATGCCCAGTATCCCCCCGGGGTTTGCAGGGAGGTAAAAGTCAAGGCCAGTAGTTGCCCAGTTTTCCTTCACAGAAAGCAAAGGTAAAGTCTGGAGGTATGGAGAGAAGGGGTGGAAGATGATATGGTACAATGCATCACACTCCCATTCATTTTACTGAAGAGCAAACCAGTCCCAGATGGTGAAGGCTCTGCTGTCAATGGATTATTTCCTACTGACTAGCCAAGATACTCTTCTGAGAACATTGATCTTTCACCTTATTTGAAGATCAGTACTGTCATGGATAAATGAGAGGGGATTGTGGTAAAAAAAAAAAATCTTGAGAAAGAAGTCATTCTTGAGATCCTCCCCAACTTCCACTTTCAGTAACCCTCACTCCACCACGCACACACAGAGACATTTTATAGTGTTACTCCTAAGCTCCCTTCAATCCAGCCTCCAGGACCCTTACAATGCCCCAGCTGCTCAGTCCCTCCAACACTACCCTACTTTTGTCTGCCTTTCCCAATGCAACATGCTATGATCTGCAGACCTTTCTTGAAATTTTATAAAGCTAGAAGTTACCTTCCCATGTCCCATCCTTTTAGGACCCTGTTAGGTGACTGACAAACACACTGGATTAATTCATTCCTACCTAGTGCTAAGAACAACTTTTGCTTTTACTCCCCACATCACATATTTTACCTTTCAATTGGAGTCATCACAGGGCAGTCCCCAAGGAGGTGACTGATGGTAGAAGTGTCATGTTCTGTGGCAGGCAAATGAGGAAGATGTTTTTGAGAAAGAGGATTTTTCCACATCTTCAGTCTTACCACATTGAGAGCTTTGTCTGTTCTCCCTATACTTTGGACCAGTATTCAATGTGTATTTCTTTATCACATAAGATCATTTTTCTAAAGATGATTGTGTCATCCCTGTGGAAAGAGCTCTCAGAATCTTGTGTGGATTAAGACCAGAGAAATAGACAAAATAGGAAGGAAACCAATCCTATGTGATTCAGTAGAAACACTTCTTTGAGATATTGAATGTAGAAATTTCACCAACAGTATGACATCCCCCTTTCAGAAGGATTCTTAGTGTTCAGGTAAGAGAAGCAAGGAAGCAAAATTACTTACAAATCTTTCTTTTTGGGGCAGGTGAATTTTATCCTTTTCATTAGTATTATAAGAATTTTACTGCAGAAGTTAAGATCTCCAGATGTTGGAGGCAATGATCAGTCACAGTACAAGTGAGTATAAATACATATATGCATATGTGTGTGTGTTGAAATAATATGACCAAATGCAAGTACAAAAAATGATCCCTGGGGAGCTCCTTTCACAACAAGCTTCCATGACATAAAAATTGGTACTACCTCACTTGAAGCAAGGGGCAGACTTACTTTGCTGAGTCATAGGTATATTCCACCTGTTCAGAATCTTACCAA
Organism: Pseudochirops cupreus; assembly: GCA_028627135.1. NCBI lineage: Eukaryota > Metazoa > Chordata > Mammalia > Diprotodontia > Pseudocheiridae > Pseudochirops > Pseudochirops cupreus. The sequence goes on along the minus strand of CM053581.1, from coordinate 518,525,181 downwards.
TGGAAAGTACCAGTCCCCACATTTTGCTGACGAGAAAACCGCAGCTCAGAGAAATAAATAATAGACTCAGTATTCTTCTATCAGGTCTCATAAGAAAGGAGAAATGAACAAGGAGGATATCTAGTCATAATAACTGGGAGCTTGCAAGATTTTGCATGCATGCATAAATACACACACATATACACATTATATATGTATCTTGTGGAGGAGACTACACAGATACATGTATATGTAAATATATCTACATGCATGTTGATATACATACACATATACATGATTGTACTAATTGATAATGTGGATGTGATCTGAATCCCAGCAACCCTCCTTGACTTTTCAGCAAGTCAATAAAAATGGGAAATCCAGAGGCATATGTGAAGAATAGAGAATAGATAGATCATGTCTATCTGACTTTGAAAAGTGAAATATTATTTGGGACGAAAGAGTTAGTTCCTCAAATACTAGAGTAGTCATGTGGCATAATGGGAGGAAAGTACTAGACTGGGTGCCAAGACTTATATTGTAGTACCAACTCTGTCATTAATCATTTATGTGACCAAAGGTTAACAAGCCTCTTGGCCTCCAACTTTATGATTCAATCCTCTGATCTGAGTTAAAGTAAAATGTTTGCCTTTGAGAACACACTAGCAGGATGATGGGGGAAGCAGCTTAGAAACTTGGCAGGTGACAGAATGAAGTTGATGTTCATGACCATTTTAAGTGGCTACAGATAATCCGCAAAGGGGATAAACCACACGTGGATAAGAGTTCCAGGTTTCTAAGCACCTGCCATAAGGGAACCAGAAAGCCAGCATTGGAGATAAAATTCTGAAGTCATGCTAAAGTAATTAACACTGGGATTGGTAACAGCAAGCAATATCTAAATCTCTTTGGACTCATATACCTGAGGATGCCTTCATGCCCTCATTTTCAGCCGCCAAACAAAATGCCAGCAGAAGTCATAATCTGAAATTCAGAAAGTAGAAGCCTCCCACTAGAAGAGTCACTATTTGGTGTTGATAATGAAAAAGAGATAGCTCCTAACGAGTATGACTCAGACTAACAAACCATGGGGGTAAAATTGACTCCAAGGAAGAAAACAGATAAAGTTCTCTAAGAGACTGAACTTGGATTTTTTTCCCCCATTAATTAAAAAAAAAATAAGGTGAGATATTTAGGAATTTTTTACTCTTGGTCTAAATCTTATTTTGAAAGCATAACTCCGAATCCTGAAGGCTATGATAATCTCTAAAATAATATAAAGCCAGATTTTCAAAGAATTACCCAAAATCATTCCACTGAAGAAATTCTGTAAGGTCTGAAACGTTTGTGCAATCCACCCAGGAGAGCCAGCCAGATATCATAGGAAGGATAATGCCTTGGAGTCACTTCATTGCTGTGTGAGTCACAGCTCTGCCACTTGCTAACTGGATAGCCTCAAGCAAGGTATCTAACCTCTCTAAACTCTGGTTTTCTCCTTTGTCAAATGCCGATAATACCTGCCCTGTTTAACTCACATGGTTATTGTGAATCTTGGATGACATTAGGGATTTTATTTTCCTTTTCAACACAGCACATAGGAAATATTCAATAAATATTTGTAGGGTGGGTAGAATAGAAAGAAGAAAAATGATCCATTTCTTCTGAATCTTGGGCACATGGGCTGGTGCTTGTAAATATGGTGGACTGGCTCAAAATAAAGATTGTTCTGCTAAAAGGAGAAATGCTTTTCTCCAAGTATTCTCATACTGTTCTAACATAGACAAAGAATAAGTAATTAATAATCACCTTTATGTTGAGAGGTAACATAACACAGTAATAAAAACCTGGACTTGGAGTAGGTAGCACCTGTGTCCAGGTTCAAATTCTACCTTTGACACATACCAGCTAACTGAATGTGGCTGTCACTTTATCTCTTAGTGCCCTGGGAAACTCTAAGGCAGGGACAGGTGACAAGTTACAGAGTCAGGTGCTAGTCAACTAACAACGAAATTTTAGACCCATTGCCATCCCATCTTCATGTTACAAATGGAGCAACTGAGTAAAGAAACTGAGATAGAGGGAAATGGAGGGATTTCCTCAAGATTATACAGTCAGTGGAAGAAGTTAGACAATATTCCTGGGCATCTGTGGTGTCAATTCCCAAGGTTAAGTCAACCACATAGGTTTTTCCTGAAGGTTCTGTTGAATTAACCAGAGAAATAGTAGACACAGAATATGATTCTCAAAGAACTTAGATTCAAGTTAGGAAGACAAAAAAATGCACATAAAGCAACTTTAGCAGAACACAGTAATTAATATACAAATAAAAAATTCATCACCAAAATGAGTACTTAATGAGTAACTGGGATTCAGAAAAAAATGGCTTACTTATTATGAGCAAGAAGAGTCATTGTGTTGGAACTCTGAGTGTGAAAAGAAAAATAAATCATGCTCTCTCATTTCCAAGAGCTAGTAAGAAATATAGTCTGGTAGGGAATATAAGACAGGTAATTATAATGCAAGGTATAATGTGATCACATGGGCAGTGAACAGCAGAAGCATCCTCAGACCTGAAATCTAGCAATTTCTCCCTGTACTACACCCCTTCAGTGAGAATTCAGAAGAGGAAATTATGGCATTCATCAGAAGGAATTGGGAAAGACTTTGTGGAGACTTCTAGATAGAAAAGGTACCATACTGGTCCTACGTTTTCCAAACCTTCCAATTATCATCCAAAGTTATCAAAAACCCCAAATGACCTCTTCTCTGAGAGATGACCTGTGAATACTCCCAACCACATTTTCACTGACAAAGAGAATTCTACCAGACAGCCTACTAAAATTTATGATTGTCAGTGCTTTATTCTCTCAGCCTTGGAGAATGAAAAAAAGAAATAGAACTTAGGACATTAGATACATTTCAGTATGATTAGATCAGCTCAACATGGTAGAACTTAGGCACAGAAAAGGAGCACATTTTGTGTCCACGTGTGAATCCTGACTTCTTCCTGGTACTCAGAGAGTGGAAGGAACAGACTGGGGATGCAGAAAAATTGTGATTACCAAAGACTGAGCACAATTCATAAAATCACTGAATCTTTTTGTGAGGGTGATTCATTACCCTCTGGGGCAAAAACAATAAGTCACAGTAAATTATACCATCTACTAAAAAGGGCTTGAGTGGATTAAATGTGTTCCTCACTGTAAGTTAGTCATGATGTGTTGAATGAATTGGACCGATGTAGCTCTTGGGTTCTATGGGATATAGGGTTCTTTCCCCTAAGGAGAGCAATCATCCTCTAATAATTAGAGCTCTTAAGAGATGCTATCCCTTAGCACTGGAAGAGAATTGCAACTCATTATACACAAGTGACCCCCATACACACACCATGAAAATTCAATGTATTTCTTATTTTAGTTTTACACAGATTACCACAATGCCAACAAATACTCTCAGGATAAACAATTACTTATGTACACTCAAATTCCTGACTTTCCAAACTCCTCCGAAATGCAAAGGACATGGTTTTGAATGGGCTATGCTGAGCCCATTTCAATGAATAAAGCATAGAGAAAAGGTCACTGTACTCTACCCTACCTTATCCTACCTTCAGAGCAGAAAGTACCTCTGGAAAACATGTTCATGTCTGCAGTTTGGGGGGTAGGGGAGTGGTGGATAGGTAAGACCTCAGGATGGAATGTGGCATCCATGAAGCAAGGGCTAAGTTCCAATTGGTTTACAGTCGAGATGATCAAGTTAGAATGACATAGGCCAGTGTAAGGTTCTCAGGACTCCTAGGCATGACTTTGGAGTTTCGGGAAGACATAAATGTTGACATCCTGGTTGCCCTTTAAGTTGAAATTCGAACTTTTGTAACTCTTGCACAGCTTCACCACTGACCTTTTCTTTTGATCCATCCTATGAGCTAGGGCAATGGGTATCTTGGGAGAATGATGCCTTTTATTTTATAACAAAATTGTGATACTAATAATAACAACTCACATTCTGTGTTATTTCAAGTCAGCAGAGTACTTGCCCCACAATAACTATGTGAAGTAGATAGTAGCCTTGTCATTATTCATATTTTGTAGCTGAGGAAACTGAGGCTTAACCAGATTAACTGGTTTGCATAACAGTCACCCAGCTAGTAAATACTGAACCTGTTGCTAAATTTGGATTCAAATCCCAGTTCTACTGCTTAGTCCCTATATGACACTAGGCAACTCACAGCCATTCTGTGAATGCAGCTTGACAAAGGAAACATGAAACTTAGTGGGTACATCTTGTCTCGAGTTTAATCCCATCTCTTCCCTCTCCCACCAAAAAAAAAATGCAATATAAATTAACACAAAATGAAAGGGTTTTCTTTGCTGTCAGAAGTGACTTTTTCATAGGCAATGACCAGAAAAGGCAGTTGCTATACAGGATTGTTTGTTGCCATATAAAATTCCATTAAATTAGATCAATAAAGCATTCTTTGTATAGACTGGCTGCCAGGAATAATAATGATGATGGTGATAATGATAGCTCACATTTACATAGTGCTTTAATATTTACAAACCCCTTATTGGAACTTGGAAATGGTTATGGTACAAAGAACACTAATGGGATTAGACTTGAATTACAATTCTGCCCTTTATATCATAACATCATAGATTTAGAGCTGAAAAGAATGTTGCGGTTCATATAGTCCAACTCCCTCATTTTACACACGAAGATCTGAGGTCCAGAGTTGTTAAGTGAAACCATTCCTACAGTCCAAACAGCAGAATCAGACTTGACCTGAAGCCCTCTATCTTCACCTTCATCACTCTTTTGCATACCATTGCTTCTAAAGGAGGTTACAATTTATTCAGAGTTCTAGATGCCATGGCAAAGCACAGGAAAACAGCATGGTAGAGTAGAAAGACTATCAACTCTAGATTCTGAAGACCTAGGTTTAAGGTCTATTTCTGAGGTTTACTACCTATGTGACATTGGGCAAGTCCTTCAACCTCCCTGGGCTTCACCTACAAAGTGATGGTACGGTACTCAATGGTTTCAGGGGTCCCTTCCAGCTCTATGACTATGTAGTATCTGAAAAACCTCCCACCTCCAGAACTATAAGTGTATGACTTGATGGTCTCTCAGATCCTTCCACTTCTGGTTCATGAACCATAAACATGAGAGAATGGAGAGTTACACTGGTAAAGTCATTCACCAATAAAGTAGAACGGTCTATTATTAATAAGTCCTTAAACTTAAATAGCTCCTTTTCTTCTAAGACTTTTAATGCTTTTCCATGAGGTTTTTATATTAATCTACACATGAACAGCACCAGAAAATACAATAAATACAAAAAATACAATAAAGGGTAGATATTACCATTGTCAAGATGAGATACAAGAGGTCAGAAAGTTCTAAACACTCTCTACACCAATCACAATTGAAAACCTCAATGTCTATTCACTGAACTCTGCCACCTCCCTAAAAGCCATAATTTATTCCAGTCTGTTTAATCCGTAAAACATTTAGTAAATCCCATTCCTATGCTAAGCACTGGAGATTGAGAAATATGACATAGTCCCTGCCCTTATGGCGTTTATATTCTGTAGAGGGAAGAGAAGAGGGAGGAAAGGGTATAAATAGACAAGATATAACCCAATAAGGTGGCATAATGGCTAGAGCACTGGACTTGTAGTCAGGAAGACCTTGAGTTCAAATCTAGCCTCAAACTCTTATAGTTGTGTGACCTCAGGCAAGTCACATGTTTGCCTCAGTTTCCTCATCTGTAAAAATGGGTATAATAATAATATTTGTGAAGCACTTTGCAAATCTTAAATGGCTATATAAATGCTAGCCATACAAATAAGGAACTCTAAAGTGCATACAAATAAAAGTTAACATGGAGGCGGGACACTAACCACTGTGTTGATCATGTCAGGCTTCTTAAAGAAAGTAGAAACTGATCTGATTGTGGAAAGGAATTAGAGATTCTAAGGAAAGGAGGTAAGAAAACTAGAACCATCCCAGTAAATCTGTGCATGATCCTCAAGGCAGAAGCTATAGGTCAGTTTGAGGGTGGACTGTGTGAAAATCAACCTAGAAACGTAGGTAGGACCATTTTTGTAAATACCAAAAAAAAAGGGGGGTTTGATTTTTATTTTTAAAGTGCTAGAAAGACACTGCAGCTTCCAGAGCAGGGAAATTACATGGTTGTAAATGTGTGTTGGGAATATCAAATTTGGAACCTGTATTCAAGATGCATTGAAAAGAAAAGAAATCTACAGAGACAGCTAGACATCTTCTCTTTTCTTCTGATTTAGGAGACTCGCCAAGTCGACGCTGCTGCTCATCCCTTTGTTTGGAGTTCACTATATGATTTTTGCGGTATTTCCTATTGGCATTTCCAGCAAATATCAAATTCTGTTTGAATTATGTATTGGATCATTCCAGGTACTGTTATCTGCAGACACTTCCTTTTGTCAAAGTTTCTCATGTTTAGCCTCCTGACCTCTGATTCCCTTTTCCTATTTGCAGGGCCTGGTTGTTGCAGTTCTGTACTGTTTTTTGAATAGTGAAGTAAGTCCTTTGCCGTTTTCTCAGGCTTATGGGTAAAAATTTAGCTTTCTTAATTGGGGTCCTAAAATGTTTGTTCAATTATGTGTCACCTCTAATTGCCCATCAATATCAAAAGGGTCTGTTTTTTTCATTAGGGGTACCACACTGAAAATTGTTTTTACATGTAATTGGGAGAAAAATAAATATTAAGTCATCAAAAAAGATGCAAAAAAAATACTACACTGGCCTCTACACACACTTCTCCAAACAAAGAATGGACTGTCTGAGGAGGAAAGGAGAGGGAATTTCAAAATAGATTCCACCTGTAAAGTTAGATGTTCCTTACTCTGAAACTGCCATCTTGGCACTCCATATAACTCTCCCCTCATCCGAGTCATCTCCATCAAAGCCACATTCATGAAACCCACACCTCCCTCCTCCTCATCCACCTCTTCCTCCTCCTCCTCCTCTTCTTCCTTCTCCACCACTACCATCACCACCACTTCTACTCCCAAAAGTCACACCCTCCTCCCCTTCAGTCACTGTAAAATGCTGTTACCAAAACAGTATCCCCTACTACTTGCAGCAGAGTCCAAAATGCCAGGTTGTCAGGCCCATGACAACAACAGGAAATTTCAAGCTGAAAATTAATTAAAGCCTGCATGCTTTTTAATAAGCATCTGTCCTCAGTTCACTGCAGCTGCTGTCACCTTGCTCCATCCTTTAATCAGATGAAGTAGTGGAAATCAGCCTGTAGCTATTTAACATGCAAAAGGGAACATGAAGAAGCAAGAGTTCAGTATTCTCAACAAGCAAAGGTATTAGAGACAGTAGGATTCAGTGTGGATGCCCTATTTCTCACCTGCATATACACAGGCTATCCCCACACCCAAGCTCCTAAGGATGATTACCCACCCATTGCACTTCCAACCCTTGGCTTTGACCACTCTACTGCGCTATCTAAAATTTTCTCTGGTTCTTCATTCCTTTCCATCTGTCTACCCCATTAGCACCACTTGTCGTTTCCTACTGTATCTCTGATGGCAAGTCTTGTGTACTTTCTGTCAGCCTCTTTGTCTGACAACATATTTCGCATTTGAAACTGGGTCTTCTTGCCCTAAATTCAACACTTTTTCAACAGCATGATATAGTTGAAAAAGTGTTGCATTTAAAGTCAAAGGACCCAGGTTCAGATTCTGCTACTTACGGGGCAGCTAGGTGGTGCAATGGATAGAGAGCTGGGTATGGAGTCAGGAAGACCTGAATTTAAATCTGGTTTCAGACACTTACTGGCTGTGTGACCCTGGGCAAGTCACTTAACCTCCATTTGCCTCAGTTTCCTCATCTTCAAAATGAGAAAAATACTGGCAACTTCCCAGGGTTGTTGTAAGGCTCAAATGAGATCATTGTAAAGCATTAAGCATACATAGTCTGGTACACAGTAAGCTCTTTATAATGTTAGCTATGACCCTGGACAAATAGCAAAACCCTTATCTCTAAAATGAAAGGACCGGACCTTTGAAGGCCCTTCCAACTAAACGGGCCCGAGTACCTTATATACAGGAGACAATCCCTCAATTCCACTTTGGCTAACGTGCAGACCCTTAATTCATTCAAAGCCTAGTCCCAACTATCACTCTGATACAGGGAAATTGACCTGACCTACATGAAAACACAAACGTAAGGTTTGCTTTCTAAAATATTGCTTTATATCTCACTTAAAGATTTTAAATGTAAATTAATCATCTCATCTAATCTTCCTTTATATGAATGGCCTGGCAACTGTACATTCTATTGTTGGTCACTTGTTTCAGTCGTGTCTGACTCTTTGTGACCCCATTTGGGGTCTTCTTGGCAAAGATACTGGAGTGGTTTGCCATATCCTTCTCCAGTTCATTTTACAGATGAGGAAACTGAGGCAAACAGGGTGGAGTGACTTGCCCAGGGTCAAATGGCTAGTGAGTATATGAGGCCAGACTTGAACCCACCAAGAGGAGTCTTCCTGACTTCAGGTCCAATGCTCTATCCACTGTGCCACCCAGTACATTCTAGGATCTCTCTAAATTCTAGTGATTAGAAGCTTCAATCCTCACACAATTTTGGCAATCTCTTGCCAGAGAAAAGTCTCTACCCACTCCTTTCTATTTGCTTTCTCTTTTCCCATCACTTCATTCTTATGATTCAGAATACTAGAGTTGGAAGGGAACTCAGAGGTCACCTAGCCCAACTCATCTCTGAACAAGAATCTTCTCCACAATACACCAGAAGAGTGGTCAGCTAGCCTCTGAATACCTCTTCCGAGGAAAGTGGTCCTGGAGCTCTGACCTGGAGCAACCCATTCAACTCTTGCACAGCCTCGGATTGTTGGTGAATTGTTCTTTCTGTGTAGCCCAAATCTGCCTCGCTGAAACTTTCGCCTATTGCTTCCTTCTAGGGTCAAGAAAAATAAGTCTAGTCCTGCAACATGATAGTAAATATTTAACAACCAACTCTCAAAAAAGATAAACATACATATACCATGTACTCTTAAGTTTAATCTGCATTATTAACATTTTTCCATTACTTTCTTAGGCCTAGACAATCAACAAAATAATAAATCAGTCACGGAGATGTAATGCTTGCTGATATACAAGATATAAATGCTCACACGGAAAATTTAATAATAAGCCGAATTTGACCTGGCTCAAGCGCACCTCTAGGTGCTAATCCTTCTTCCATATAGAGGCAGTTAGGTGGCACAGTGGATAGAGTACCAGGCCTGACGTCAGGAAGACTCATTTTTCTGAGTTCAAATTCAGCCTCAGACATTTATTTGCTGTGTGACCCTAGGCAAGTCACTTAACCTTGTTTCCTCACTCAGTTCCTCATCTGGAAAATGAGCTGCAGTAGGAAATGGCAAACCACTCCAGAATTTCTGTTCAGAAAACCCCAAATTGGGTCACAAAGAATTGGACATGACCGAAGCAATTCAACAATGACAACAGATGGCATAGTATTTAAAGCAATGGGCCAAGACTTAAGAACACCTGACGTTTGAATCTGGCTTCTGACACTTACTAGCCATGTGACCCTGGATAAAAACTTTTAACCTCTATTTGCCTTAGTTTCTCCAACTATAAAATGGGGATAATAATAGCACCTACCTCCCCAGGTTGTTGTGAGGTTCAGTTGTGAGGATATTTGGAAAGTGCTCATCACAGTGCCAGGTACCTAGACAAGTGCTATATAAAAACTTATCCTCTTCCCTTCTCTTCTTCTGTGACAGCCTTTTGCAAGCTTTCAAGACAGTCATCCTCTCCCACCCTTTAATCTTCTCTTTCATTTACTTTTACCAGGCCATTACTGACCTGATGGTGGACAAGGGGCACCCTGGGACTACAATGAGTCTTGCCCTGAACGTTGGGGTTAAACCAAGAAACAAAGTCTTTTTTTTTCTTTTTTCTCAAAGCGACCTGAGAAACCATCTAGTTTATCTGTTTTCTAGACAAGGAAACTGGGGCCCAGGGAGGTTAAATTATTTGCCAAAGGTCACATGCAACAGAGATGGAATTTGAAGTCAGGTCCTTTGACTCCAGTCAGGGCTTTTTCCCCCATACTCACTCTTCTCTTCATCGAACCCAAAACAAGCATCTATAGCCTCTATTATGTTCCAGAGACTGTGGTAGGTGCAGGAGATGGGAAGACAAAAATAAATGAGGCAGCCTCTGCCCTCAAGGAACTTATATTCTAGAGGCAGAGACAATACAATATCTGTATGAGCCTCCATAAAATAAACAGGAGTTCATTTCTGACTCGTCCATCCCTGTCCCATTTTCCTGGCAGGTGCAGTGTGAGCTAAAGAGGAAATGGCGAAGCTTGTGCCTGAACCAGTCCATGAGCCGGGATTACAGGCTACACAGCTCTTCAATCTCTCGCAATGGCTCTGAAAGCATTTTACATTTTCATCGGAATTCCCGAGCCCACTCCTTCCTGCAGACCGAGACCACAGTGATATGAGCAACAACATCAGCTGCCCATATTTGCTTTAAAAAAAAGCTACATGAAAGACTGTATCCTGTGCAGCCAAATGTGGTATATTTCTCAGCTGTGCTTTGTGAGCTTTTGCTTCCCCTCCCCATCTCCGTGTCTGGAATGGCCTAGTTCTGTAAGCTCAGCCCTGTAGACTCTGAGTTTTAACATAGTTCTATTCATATTGCACTCTCATGTGATCTTTGTCATTTTTCTGGATCTGAAAGCTAATTATGGTTAAACCGCAGTATTTAAGTTGTTTGTTTTTTTAAAGAGCTTCAGACCTAGAATGTATGTGCATTTGGGATCTTTGATAATGTGTTCATTATCAAGGGAAGAAGAGAAGGGAGGGAGATGACTCCTGAGATAAATAGTCAAAGTTGGTCCACTACAGAGAGAGGGGTCAAGGAGCTAGACTCTGGCCCTGTGAAGCACAGCTCAAGGTGGTCTCCCACTGACCCCAGTGAAGACTTCATCAACCTCCCTGCTCAAGCCTTTAAGTTAAACATAGAGACGAGGAACCCTTCGTCTTCTATGAGAAATCTTGATTGGATTCAGACCTACCTCAGTAAAATCTGTGCCCACAAGAGGGCATTACCCTCTAGCATACAAGGTAGCCATGACAGTTTGTTTCTGGTGTCTGACTTCTAGATGATTTTATATCCCCAACACTAATATCAAAATGAACCTTAAAGAAGGCAAAACCACCAAGTAGCTCAGACTTCAGTCAGCCCCCATTCTCAACTCACATGGGGTCTTCACTTCCCCCTTGCCTATTTACCACTCACTCAGAGCCCTGGCTATCTCCACTGTTGAATCTCTGCAGGCTTTTCTCCTCCCAAGCAGTGCCCAACATCCCAGATTTCTCTCTCTCCCCTCTCATCAACAAAATTAGCTTATCCTTTGACTCATTCCCAAATGGTCTTTGTCTCACCTAGAAAAATAATTTAATCAACTAATTCTCACTAAAGTATTGATAACTAAAAAGTACTTAAAGTACTGCCCATTAAAACTGTAATAGAGGGATGTTGGGCATTGTAACAGGTAGGTAGTTATGAGATTAAGGGGAAAAGGGAGTGAAAGTACCCCCCATATCATATAACACTTAGGCATCTTCATACTCTGCCTATGTGAGAAGTCAACTCCAGCCTAAATACTCAACCTAAATGTGAAGATATAGACCACATCCCAGTAACCAGAGTAAAAATGAAGACAATATCAAAGGAGCAAAGAAGGCAACTAAAAAGCTGATAATGGGGGGAGGGGAGACACTTTGAATTCCTCTATCACATTTCAAAATTGCTTTTAAGTGAAGAATTAATAGAAAGTGCACAAAGGGGCTAACTATCTACAGTTTCATTTTGTAAATACTGTATCGACAATCAGCAGACAGAACTTCTGGGTTCTATTGTATACAGAGGAAGTGAGGGTTTCTGACCTGAAAGAAATAGAGAAGGGCAGCCCCTATGGGAAGGGTAGACACTGTAAAGGGCACCCTTGTTTATATTGTGTGGGTGGCATACCTGTCTTTGAAGGCCATATCACCCACAATGAAATCTGACAAGTCTTGCCTAAGGTTCTATCGTGGCCTTAGAATTCTTGGTTTGTTTTTAGAAGAAAAAATTTGCTTTTTACAGAGGTAAAAGCAGGGGTTCCCAACCTGTCAAGACTTCTAGAGAGGCCCATGGATTCATTTCAAGGGGTCTGCAAACTTGGATTGGGGGAAGGAAAAAAAATATACATGTATATGTATATATATATATATATATATATATATATATATATATATATATATATATCTTTATTTTCATTAACCTCTAACTGAAAGATAGCATTTCCTTTAAGTGTTTAAAAAACATTATTCTGAGAAGGGATCTTAAGTTTTAACAAATTGCCCAAGGGGTCCATAACACACAAAATGTTTACAAAAAAAACCCTCCTAGGTTAGAAAGAAACAGTGACAAAGTGATTAGCAAGTCACTTAATAAAATTTGGAGGATGAAGGGCAGGTGAACAACCAACTCCTGTCTTTCCTTCTAAAGGTGTTCTGAATCTTACCACCACTATGACCACCACCACCACCACCATGCACCCAACTTTGCTAGGTAGTCTGAATTCAGCCAGCCCCACCCTCCAGTCCTTCAGAAAGCACCCATCCCAAAATTCATAACCACATGTAAGCAAAACCCTTAAATAATCATTTGAAAACCATGAAATTGTATTAAGACTCTCACATTGTGTTCAGAAGGTAGAGTTATATGGCAAAGAATTTAAGGAAGAAGGTAAGCCTTGTTTTTACAACATAAAGCTGGGCCGTGGTCTTATCAAAATAGTGGTAAGTAGAGAGTTTGGGCTAGCGATGAGGGAGTGGTAGGCTGAAACTGATGACAGCAATGGAGTAGACCTGGGGGTGGGGTGGTATGAGGGTGGGTAGAGTTCCATTCTATCCTTCATACAGTGGTTTCTCATGTTTTCTGAGAGGTGCTCCCATTGCTGCAACTGGGTAGTTGGAGACCATAAAGGCCAGTTCTTCCTTATACTCACTTTCCTTTCATAAAATCCACATTTCTGATGAACTGAGATTAGGTAAAAATGTGATTTTATTATGACAGAGTGATAGTGTCTTCAAAATAGAAATCAAAGCCAGGAGATGGACTGACAAACCCTTGATTCATATGAGATATTTTATTTCATAAAATTAGTTGTAATCAGCTCAGGAAAATAATGCTACTCTGGGACAACCATTAGCCCATGGGATTAGCCTCATGAGACAGAACTGGATGTTATAAGAATGTGTTACTTTATTATAATCAGATTCTGTGTTTTGCTTTACCCAGAATGGAATGGATAATAGTTGGAGTAAATCTTCTTTGTCAGGGGAAGGGGGGAGGGGCAATGAGGCTGGGCAACCTAGAAAATTGTCTTCAATCCCTTGTTCTTCTCTGGCATTCAGCATAGCAGGTACAAAGGTAAGAATTAATCATCCTATCAAAATTATCTCCATAACTTGAGTCCCCTGCAAGAGAAAAGGGTATAATGATGTTCTTTCCTCCTTGCCCCAGAGGAATAGGTGAATAAGATTTTTAAAAAAACTAGAAAGGACATCAGAAGGCATATAACTCAATCCTTTCATTTTATAGAAAAGGAAGCTGAGACCCAGGGAAGTTAAATTACTTGCCAAAAGGAATACAAGTATTAAGGGTCAAAAGTGTGCTTTGAATCCAGGCCATCTGACTGCAGAGCGAATGCTCTTAGAAGACTAGAAAGAACTGGTTTTATCATCAAAGGATATAGTGTATGACCCTAAGCAAGACATTTCTTTTTTCTGGGCCTCAATTTCCTCATCTGGAAAATGGTGGTAGAGAGGTCAGATTGATGATCACTTCCAGCTCCGACTCCTAAGGTCTTTGATAAATCTGAAAAAAGTTGATTAAGGGTCTTGTTGTCATGGTTCAAAAGTATATATAGGAACCAAAATTAGGAGAGTACTATCCTGGAAAATTCTAGTCAGTTAAATATTTTCCAAAGCAATAGGCAGCCCTCTTCTGCTTTTATCATGTTCAGTAAAGGGAAGCTATAAAATGGCTGCAATATTTTTACTCAAAGGATAGTTTATTTAGAAGAGCACTGAATGCTCAAATATCCAACTTTTTTAAAAAAAAATCTGGAATATATATATATTTGGCAATTGTAACAAAGTCCATCATGTCATAAAAATTTCCCAAGCTCAATAAACTGTCAGTACTTTCAATATAACAATTTCATACATGTAAATCAACTGAGAATGCCACCCTAAGTGTACATGGGGATCCTCCCAAGCAGGACATATATGAGGTTCTAAATGAAGCTTTATTGTTGTTCAGTTGTTTCAGTCATGTCCAACTCTTAGCAACTCCATTTGGGGTTTTCTGGGACAGAGATACTAGAGTGGTTTGCCATTTCGTTCTTCAACTCATTTTATAGATGAGAAAACTGAGGCAAACAGGGTTAAGTGACTTGCCCAGGGTCACACAGCTAGTAAGTGTTTGAAGCCAGATTTGTACTGAGGAAGATAAGTCTTTCTGACTCCAGGCCTGGACACCTAGCTGCCTTTCTAAATGAAGCTACTTACAGGTAAACATATAGAAAAGGCCAGAACATCATCAAAGATCACATGATGTACTACTAATCACCTACAGAAAAGGGTGAAGGCAAGACTTCTAAGTCACCAGTATAATCACCTTGAGGGTAAAAACACATTCTAACAAACTCCAGGGGTCTTCAGATTGTTTTGTTGCAACACAAAAATGGAATCCATTATTAAGAATCACTGTTCTGGACAATAGAAGTTGGAAATAAAGCAAGGGTCCCGGACTTTCTCTAATGAATGAATAAGTACAATAGTTATTTGTATACATGTCTTACTAAGTCTACTAGACTGCAAATTCCATGAGCACAAGGACTGTCTTATTTTCTGTATCCCTCCCCCAAGCACCTCACATATAGTACGTATACAATAAATGTGCACTGAATAAATGAAAAGCAGTGCTCTATATCCAGTAATGGGAATGGGAAAGTTAAGTGCATACATATAGAGGCTTTCTTTCCCTATTCTCCACCCTCCCTCTCCCAAACAGAAACCCACAACCACTCCATATAATTTTCATCTTTTCCTTTTTCTAGCTTGTTAATCTTTGTGTGAATGGTTTGGAAATTTAAGATGTATAAAGTCAGAAAAGAGTCTGAGAAACTGAAAAGTTATTAATATTTATAGCAGGACCAAAGATATGTAAAAAGAACTCAGCTGTAATAGTGTGGCTCATTTCTATCACCCTGCCTACAATGTGAACAAGTCAGTTGCACGGCCAGGGAAAAGAGAAAAAATCTTGTGTAACATTATGCATTGTATAAAACTTATTGTAACTAAATCAATAAAGCATTGTTTATGTGGGCTATCCCAAGTTGTGGAAATTGCTTTGTAGTTTTTGTACCAGTATTCGATGTACTGAGATTTTCACCTTTATTATCTTTCCATTGTGAAAGATTATAAAACCAACCTGGATCTAGTCCAGGTGCATGGAGACCTTTCTATCTAGCATATTTTTCAATACACATTAAACAATGTAATAATCTTCTTGATCCCATGTTCCATCAACGAATAAGATTATGGCAGCATGTCTCATGAACAGAGACTGATAGGAGAGTGTAATTGCACTGTACAGAAACTATAATAACTATATTATATGAAAAATGTTTGGTTCTGATCCAATCTCTCATCATTGTCTTAGATTACTTCCAGAGATCAGTTGTTTCTAAGAAACTGATTTGTAAGCTCCCTGAAGGCAGGGACTAGGAAGATATTCTACTTCTTTGTTCCTACCACAGGGACTTCTGTGCGGCAACTGCTCGATAAATAGTTGTCTAATGGAACTGAAGAACAGAGAAGCAAAGCTGCAAAATGACTTTATTTGCAGTCTTTTTCCAGTGATACAAAGACTATGACTGGTTATATTGACAAGTTTTGAGGAGCTGAGGAGAAAACTGAAGGAAGGGTCTATCAGAGCAGCTTATATCTTTTTGGTTAAGTAGGAAACTAAATTATGTGCTACAAGTCTGAGGGCTGGAGGGGCAGTTTGGGGCTTGGGGAGAGGGGAAGAGTTTAAGAACAGTCTCTACAAAGAAAGAAATTGAAAGGTGAAAAGAATAAGATAGAAGAACTGCTGAACAAGCACTGAGTAGTGTTAGCAGAAAGAGCATTGGATGATCCTACTATCCTACTTACTCAACTAATAGCATAACTTCAAATAAAACTTATGTAGCCTGGGAATTACTTTGATGCCTACCTCTTCCCTGTCTCTCAATCTAGACCAGGTATGTTTCACTTACCCCACCTGTACTCATAGCAGTATGTAGGGAGTAGTGTCCCCAGACAGGCAACCATGTGTGTTTACTACTGGACTCTAGGGTTGTAAAGGGTTATGCTAGTGAGGGAGGGGGAAGGGGAAAAAGGAAGGAAGAGGGAGGGGAGAGGGGTTATTCTCCAACTACTTGCTACTGTTAATCCTGAACAAGGGCTTCCCATTTACACAAAATCAGCCACAACACCACCGATTAAACAATAAAACAAAAGCAAAATTTTTAAATTTTAAATGTCAATTATAAATTTAAATGAGTAAAATATTTTACTCTTTTGATGCCAAAAAGTAGTAATAATCAAAATTTAACAGTCTACCCTTAAACCTAGGTCCCATTATTCTCCCAATTCACATAGTGTTCTAGGGGACAGTAAGCACATACAAAAATAAAGGAATAAGGCACACACAGAAGTAGGGAAACCTATACGAAGGGCAACTCATGATCCTGGAGTGTAGGTCTTGATATCTATGTTCTCTTTAAAGAACAGTCTCTAATGTGTCAAACAACACCATTTCACTGCTCTCTGTCTTTCCTTCCACCTCGCCTCCCCTTTCTGGGCCTCAGAGATTTTGTACTGAACAAAGCTCCTTCACTGCTATTCTTGGTCCACTGAAACAATATCAAGCTCTTTTAGTGCATAGGCACCCCTGGCAGGGGGTTGATACAGTGTCATGCTCTTTTAGTAAAATATTTCCACATTACACTCGGCATAAGCACTTCCCATATATCTGTAATTGGTGAAGCTAATCAGGTCTGTTGTTTATGAACTATGATTTTACCTTTCACAAGCTGAAGAGGTAACAGAGGCAAGTTCCTCAGGGCTTTCCCTTCTCTTAAGCTATAGGACTATGCAGCTTTTCCCTAGGCTTTTCTCAGTAAAACAAATGAAGAGCCTTTCTGGTACCTGGTGCTCAGCATCTATGAGCTTCTGTCATACTGATTTCTCAAGCTTCTGGTTTCTATGAACCATTTCTCTCATCACCTTTTGTGTCTTCTTACTGCTCGTTAACTCAATTTCTTCTCATTTCCTTTCTTCTATATCTTGTAATGCGTCAGAACAGAGATTCCCTAGATTTAATGATTCACCTATACCTTATGACAAGAAACTTTTTTTCAAAAAAATCCTATCTTTCTGTTAGGTACCACCCTAATCGTCTTTATAAAAATTATCACATAGTCTCTCAAGAGCTATTTGATTTAGAATTTTTCTTTTTATAGCCTTTAAAAATATTAAATCAGTCATGCACAAGTGAATTGATGGTCAACAGTGATTTGCATAGAGCCCCACCCATCTCAGTCAAGGCTTTCGCCTCTGAAAGACACTGCTTTCTCTCTCAGAACTATCTATGTTTTTCCTCAAGTTCTTTTATCAATGATCTATGTTTTTTCTCAAGCTGATTTTGTTATCATTTCACATTGACACACAAATTGTTCTTTTCCTATCCCTTTCAGCAACCAAAATATCCACAGAACAAAGAGGTTGTATCTTATAATATCCTGCAGATGACTGAGATGTGCAAATGAGCACAGGTCCTTAATCTCCCTGATCCTCAGTTTCTTTATTTGTAAAACGAAAAAATAAAACATGACCAGATGGTCTGGTCTAAGAGTTCTCTTAGCTCAGGATTTCCATGGTTTTACAGAAGCTTGAATACAGAGATATTTCAATGATCTCTGATTTCATCATTCCTCCACAAATGCAGACCTCAATCCCTCCATACTTTCGCAGATCAGGTTCCATAGTTACTGCAGCTTAAAAATCCATAAGTTTACAGCAGGGGTTCTTAATCTAGGCTCCACAGGCCTCCAAGAAATCTATGAATAGATTTCAGGAGATTGGTGAACTTAGATGAGGAATAATAAATTACATACTTATTTCAATAGAATTTATTTCCTTTTCAATCTTATGTATTTGATTCTATGCTTTTAAAAACATCATTGTGAGAAAGGGTCCATAGGCTTTATAAGACTGCCAAATGGGGCCATAACACACACAATAAAAGGGTAAAAATTCCTATCTTACTGCCACCCTGGTGAGGAGCCTCTGTGAACTCTGGCCGATTCTTTGATGAGAGACATACAATCCATCCCTCACTGGCCCTATAGTCCAAATCATTCTAGCTTGGTAGAACTTCCTAGAGCTTGTATTTCTCTTAGAGGCTTCAAGAACCCAGGGTCATTGCCATGCCACAGTGAGGTATCAGAAGAATACTTTTCTCTGGAAAAGGAATCCTGACAAAATCAAGAGGTCTTATTATTCCCATCATACTATGTTTATCCATATTTTAAGGCTTTCTGTTAAAGGCTTTCTGTCTCCCTTCAAGCTCCTTTAGCACAACCTTCCTTCTTCCTTTGCCTCACTAAAAAAGGAAAGTGGGTGGAGTGAGGAGTGCCATTTGCCTCAGGAACCATTGCACCTGAGACACAATTTCTCTCACCTTGGGAAGACTAGGAAGGAGCAGAAACCTAAGCAAACTGGCAATATTCTTGGTAAATTGAGCTATTTTTGAGGGAAAGCTATCCACATCCAGACATTACTCACTTTGGGGCTGGATAGTCAAATTTTTTTAATAAGCATTCAAGCCCACAGGTGGGAGCCTCTTTTACTCTGTTCTGTGACTGTGACCTGAACTCTTAATCCTAGTCAATCTCAAACACGTGCTATTAGTCATGAAGAAGAATGGGCAGAAGACTAGCCATCTCCATTCTAAAAGAAATGGGATAAGAACTGAGATTGATTTTATTGGCAAAGGGAATTCCTCTGGGAATGAGCTTCCCCCTACTAAAAAAATCTACAACCTCAGTGTCTTAGAAAGTGTCTTAGAAAGCACTGCCAGGTAATGTAACTTAACTGCAGGTCACAGAGCCAATATGTGTCAGACTCAGAATTTGAAATCAGGTTTGAGGATTTCTATTCACTATGTTATTCCACCTCTCCACTAGAAAAAATACCTCAAAGCATAAATCCACCTAGACATGGGGTAAGTGGCCTTATCTAGGTAGGTCTGCAAAAGAACGCACAAGAATTAGATTCAGAAGTCAAGAGGTCTGTGTCTAAATATCGTATCTGTCATTGACTACTGGTATGATTATGGACATGTCAATTTACCTCTGAGAAACTGAGCTTCCTCATGGTGATAATAATGTATATAATCTCTACCTCATTGAAGTATCCAAAGAGCTGGTATTTCCCATCATTTTCTCTGAACTTCTCTACCAGGGAACAGGTGCTGACTGCCTATAAGGCCATGACAACATGGATAAATCCCAGGAAGTTAAGTGATTTACCTGTAATCACACAGCTAGTAAGTGTCAGAGGTCCTATTTGAATCCAGATCTTGGCTCCAAGTCACTCTATCCAATGAACACATTGATTGTTGTGAGAAATACACTTTATAAACCTTAACACCCTACAAAGGTATAAGTTATAATCATTGCTACACTGCTATTCACATATAACAGAAGTCACTTGGGTCAACTGAGTGCTTCCAAAATAATTTGTTTATAAAAGGTCATCTTTATTGTTGTTATTAAGCAAATCCGGACAGCGGCAGACAGGGAGAAGTCCACATTAGGACCATGGCTTATTTTTCTCACAGAATCTTTTTTTAAAAAATTAAAATGTAAATATTTCTCATTCTCCAGCTGAGTCTCATCCTGATCTACAAACATCTGACAAGTAAGCGGCCAGTCAGCCTCTTCCTCTTCTGAATGTTATCTCCAGCTGATGAATGTTCAAGAAATGTCCTGTATTATTTGTCCTGTTCTTAGGGAGAATTCCTTCTATGGCCTATTGTGCAGTTTTTGAAGGGGCCCCTTGGTGGTTAGTGATAACAAAAGAGAATTTAGTGCATCTTTTGACATGGAAAATTTGATATCATAAATGGAAAAAAAGAAAAGAAACCTGTCACTTCCTTTCCTCTCTCCAGGGGCTCAGTCAGAGAAAGTAGCTGGCGAGGCAGCCTGAGGTAGATTGAGGAGTCTCCTTGTTGAGAAAGGATTCACTTCAGTTTGGGCTTGTTTGGGACATCACATAAAACAAAGCTCCGCAACGAGGAGTGAGATTTTAGCTCCCGAATGGAACTGTTAATATAAACCAAAACAAAGTAAGCTTTTCAGTTTTTATTTCTTGCATTTCTTCATAATTGCACACATTTCTGGTGACCGAAGGAAGAGAGCCCAAACTAAAGCTGAGCTGACAGCGGTAGGGAACCTGCATTTTTGAGGCCGCATGTGGCCTTCTAGATCCTTAAGTGCAGCCTTAAATCTCTAAAATAAAAGGCTGCACTTAAAGATCTAGAAGGCTACATGTGGCCTCGAGAATGCAGGTTCCCTACCTCTGGTTAGAATATGAAGAGTTTGTCACCATAAAATCACAAAAAAGCATTCTGGTATATTGGGAGGACTTACAACCCAAGAGCTTGGCTCTGAGTATGGCCTCCACAATTTCCTAGCTCAGTGATCTGGCACAAATCATTAGCTTCTCTTAGACTCAGCTCCCTTATCTATAAACTAGGGATAATGATAATAATATTTAAATTAGGTTCCCTCAGAAGTCTTCAGTGAGGAACAAAGTGAATAATGTAATGCACTCTGAAAGACATTCTAATTTCTTCCATGTGACATTTGTCAAAACAGTATTGTCATCATCCTTACAGAGTTTATACAGTGCTTTACAAATATTATTCTGTTTTATCTTCACAACTACCCTGGCAGGTAGCTACTATTATCATTACCATTTTACAGGAGGAAACCGAGGCAGAGGGCAAATAACCCACCCAAAGTCATACAGCTAGCAAGTGTCTAAGGCCAATTTTGAACTCAGGTTTTTCAATATCAACTGTGCCACATAGCTGCTTGTCTTACTTTTACACCACAGATATTGCACACCACAAATTGTTTTCAGAGCTATTTTGCAAATGTTCCATTGCATGATTCATTTAATAATTTCACATAAATTACAAGAGCTGTATGTAGAAAGATCTTGGCTTAGAAATATGAATGTGAAGCACCTGACAGCTAAAAATCATTTTCCTTCTTATACGTATACAGAAAGGGAACATGACAGCTCTCTTCAAAATATCTCAAAAACTATCAAGAGGAAAAGCAATTACACTTGTTCTGCTTAGCTGCCAAATTCGGAGACAGGACTAATGGGGAAAAGTTGCAAAAAGACAAATTTAGGCTTGCTATAAAGAAGAAACAAATGTCCTTACAATCAGAGCTATCCCAAAGCAAGATAAGCAGCCTCAGAAGCAGTCCTTAGACTTCAAACAAAGGCTAAATGACCACTTGCTGGAAATGTTACAGACAATGTTCTTGTTCACGTGTGCATTGGACCACATGTTTGTGGGTCTTGTCCAACGCAAAACTCTGTGCTTGTAACAATACAGTAAAAGTTTCTGATAACCTCACTCATTGGTATGTATGTATCAACATATATTGGGTCAATCTGATCCTTCAAAATAAATGACTATTCAGTGAAGGCCTGAGATATTCAGTAAATTCTTTTTGAGCACCAATGAACTGGGTGTTAAAGGAGATTTAATAGAACCTAAGAAACAGCCCTTGTCTCCCAGCTTACCCTCCAGTTTGGGAGTTAAGACATAGACCAAATGAAGAAATAAATGACAGTACCAGTCATTATCTCCTTAGAGCAGCGGTTCTCAACCTGTGGGTCGAGACCCCTTTGGCGATCAAAAGACCCTTTCACAGGGGTTGCCTAAGACGATTGGAAAACACGTATTTCCTAGACACGGCACCTCTGTTCGTCTCCAGGCGGGTCCGCCCACATACAGATACACCCACACAGGGGTATTAAAGGGTCGTGGCATTAGGAAGGTTGAGAACCACTGCCTTAGAGCCAAATGGGAGTGGTAAAGAAAATAACCATTATAAGAGTCAAACAATAAAGGAATCCTTCTAGGCCTTGGTGATAGGGAAGGCTTCATCAGTGAAGAAGGATATGAACTGGGCTTTAAAGGATATGTAAGATTTAAGTGATTGGAGAAGATAGAAGAGTGACTCAGGGGTGGGGAACCTGTGGCCTTGAGGCCACATGTAGCCCTCTAGGTCCTCAAGTGTCATCCTTTGAGCCCTTTGACTTAATCCAAACTTCACAGAACAAATCCCCATAACAAAAGGATTTGTTCTGCAAAACTTGGACTCAGCCAAAAGGCTGCTGGCAAAGACCTAGAAGGCCACATATGACCTTGAGGCCACAGGTTCCCCATCCCTGGTAAGTGTTCAACTGATGAATGCTTAAGTAAGAATTATAAGGTTCTGGAAATGATTTAAAAAGAGTCTCATAAAGATAGAAATATTAACTGAAGGAAATAAAGGAAAAGGTAAAAATCAGCAGGTCTGAAGTCTATTCCCAACAGCCCAATAGTGGGAGCTCCTTGAGGCCACTTGTCCCCAAGTCTCCTCTCCATCTCTGAAATGACTTGAAGCCACTGTTGGAAGCATCTAGATGGAGAAATACCAATAGTGCCTTTGTTGCTTTTCTCCTGGGCCAGTCTCATGTGAGATGATCGTTATGTGCCAAAGTTGTCCCCTCATACACACCCTAGCCCAGTATGCATACTTGAGGTAGGCTATTTTTTTTCCCTAAAAGGCAACAAAGCTGTCCCTGTACCTTACACCAGTTTCCTGGTACTCTCTGGCCATGCTGATTTAGCTTATTGGTTACTTACAGGCATATGAAAGTCAGCAACATGGAGTGGTTCCTTCAGATTTGAAGTATGTCTCAAGTTAGTATATCCTATCTTGCTGACCAGACACGTTTCTATATGGAAACAAGGTGAAGGTCCCTGCATCTATCCAAGTTAAGTCCTCAAGTCTCTATTTTGAATATCCTTTCTATGCTATTGCTAAACAGACTTCTTTTTTAAGTACTCCTTGATTGATATCTCATTTCATTCCAGCACCAAATTTAAACTAACAGGAGACTAGTCTGAATCAGACCTGCTCATCACAGTGCCTAATAGAGAAGTATGAGGCTAGGAAAAACTTGTAACATAGAGGATGTGACTTATCTCCCTTATCCCTGGGAAGAATCTATAAGAATTGAAGAAGACTGGTATATACCTACCATCCTGGGATCTACCAGTTCAAGCCTTCCAAACTAGTCCATGGGCTACTAGCCTTTAGCATTCCACTGAAAAAAGGAACATCCAAGTTGGGGAAAATATCAGGAACACAGGTAAGATTTCTGGAATGAGCATAATGAATAAGCCAGCTCATTCACCCTTTTCTGCCACACATTTATTTTTCTTTCTTTTTTTAAACTAATCTGATGACTTCAAGCTTTTTCCCCAACATACTACCTAGTAGACTAAGTATGAAGAAAGAAGTTAAATTATACACATTCTAAAATTA
The DNA here is from genome assembly GCA_028627135.1 of Pseudochirops cupreus. Taxonomy (NCBI): domain Eukaryota; kingdom Metazoa; phylum Chordata; class Mammalia; order Diprotodontia; family Pseudocheiridae; genus Pseudochirops; species Pseudochirops cupreus. The sequence continues at coordinate 518,501,379 of CM053581.1, read as the reverse complement.
TTCAACCAAAACAAACCAGATCTAAAGATCTAAATCTAAAGATCTAAACCTTCTCCAAACTGAACCTTAGCCAAATTAACATTTAATTTAGGTCAAAGCATTTTGATATTGTGATGAGTGTTCCTAATTAGGAATAATTAAGCAACTTGCCATTCACTCTGAAGGACATGTTAAATCTAGAATACATTTTCAGATTAAGTAGCAGATCCCCATAAACAAATTTTCCAAAACTCTATTTGACATAAAATTAGCCCTAAATCCTTGCCAGACCTCTATTTTGGGGATGTTGCAGCTCTAGGATGATCAGAAACATGTCAGAGAATGGAAAAGATTCTGCCAGGCTTGAATAGGATCTGAGTTACAGTGAAGAATCAGGCCCCAAGGATTGGGGTCTAAGCCAGGGGTCCTTAACCTTTTTCAGTGTCATACCCTTAGAGCAGTCTGGTGAAGCCTACAGACCACTTCTCAGAATAATGAGCTAGAGATGGAGACAAAAACCTTGGAGAGTAGACAGAGGAGAGCCAGAGGGTGGGAAACAAAACTAGGTCAAGTGAGAAACAAACGTGGCCAGGATTGGCTTTATCGATGGAAATAAGGGAATCTGAAGAGATAACAAAGCAGGGAACTAGGCTGAAAGAACGGTCATCAGAAGGTCTTCAAGGAAAGTGAGTTGTGCCAATAGCAACTTTCTATAGACAATACTTTTTAATGGTTTTACCCTTTATGAGGTAGACTACCCCAACCCCAAAGACAAAACTACAACTTAGTTACAGCAATATCTTCATTTACTTCATCCCAAGAACCTTCAATATCCCATGCAAGAGTCATGGCTGTGCCCTGGGTGAACTCTGGAGGATCACAATGGATGCAGGTTCAGAGTCTTCCTTAGCCAAGTTACCTCCCAAGGGGCAGGGGCAGAATTCATACATCACATAGCTGGGCTAACATTGAAGAGGTATTTTACAGCAGTCCAACCTCCTCATTATAGAAAAGAGAAATAGACTTAGAAAGATGAAATGGTATAATGACAGACCTATGGATCTGAAGATGAAGGGCAGAAGGATGGGAATAAGATGATTCGTATAGAACTTGGTCCATGGTTTCAGAGGTATCATGGTGCGTAAAACTCCCAAGCACGGTCTGAGCTAGAATAAAATGAAAATAAGAAATAATCAACAAAATAAATAAAAATACAATAAATCATAGATAGTATTAATACATGGTTCTCTAAATCAATATGTCTGCAGGGATCCTTATGTAAGGTAACAACCCCCATTTCCTTTTGAGTTTGACACCAACGCTCAGCCTCAAGCACCATCGAGTAAGTGGACAGACTGCTGCAGTTGGAGTGAGGAAGATCCTACCCCAGACATTTCCTGGCTGCAAGACCCTGTGCAAATCACTTACGCTCTCCTCTCAGTTTTCTCATCTATAAAATGGAAATAATCCAAGAGCTGTTGTGAGGATCATCTCTAAAGTGTTTTGCCAATCTTAAAGCAGGATACAAATGCTAACTATTATCATTAAAACCAATAATCATAGCAATGTTGTGTGCCCCTGCTAGGCTTTCAGGGCATCTAAAGATCTATTTCAGGAGATGGTAGAATCTAATTACCTCCTTTAAAATTCAGATCAAAGTTCACCCTCTCCAAGAAGTTTCCTTCACTTGAACTCAGTTCACTCCCTTATTCTACATCCTGTGAACTGACACATTCTGCTTCTAGATCACAGATTTAAAACTCCTGCTGCAACCCTGAATTTTATAGATGAGTTAACGGGGGTCCAGAAAGGTTAATGGAGGCAATAAGTGGCAGAATTAAGATCTGAACTCATGTCTTCTAACTCCAAAATCCCTCCCTGAATCATACTGCCTCTATAAGACCAGGTACTCTTACTGATGGGCTACTCTGTAACCTCCTCCAGGAAAGAACCAGAGTAGCAATTAGTGTCCTGTGTTTAGTTCTGAGTCCCTCACTGTAGAAGGTACACTGAGAAATTTGAAGAATGTCCAAAGGAAGATGACCAGACCAGTGAGAGGAGCCAATTCACGGGGGTCAGGGGGCTATCAACCAAAAGAAAAGATATGCTTATTCCAAGAACCATAACCAGACATTTTTAACCTGGAGAAAAACAGTTGGTGGGGAGTGGGGAGAGAAACTGTATGTCAGATGCAATGGTGCCCAAGACCAGTGGTGCTCCTCCCTCCAACACCCCCCACTCCTTTGGGTTTTGGGGAAGGGGGTTGTGCTTAGAGGAGCTCCAAAGGAAGCACAGTGATGGTACTGCTATAGGAAGAAGGTATATCTCGTACCCTCACACAACTCCCAAGCTAATTAGGGTTCTGCTTATTCTGTGCAGATCCAGAAGGAAATCTCTCCTTCTGAGCCTCAGTTTACTTACATGTAAAATAAAGGGGTTGGATTAGATGATCTCTAAGTTATGATTCTATGATCAGACATCACAAAGATTCTTTGATTCTCTTGAAAAAAATGCCCGCCCCCATACAAAAGTTAGAAATGAATATATCATTTTTTTTCCTGTGGAAACATTTTGAAATTTCTGGGTTGATTATTTCCAATAGAACAAGTAGGTAAAAATAATCAGAAGGCAGGTTTCAGTTCAATATAAAGAAAAGCTTTGTAACAATTAGAACTGTCTGAAATGGGTATGAGCAACCTTAGGAGGTAATAAACTTCTGCTTTTTGGACAGTGTCCAATCAGAAGCTGGATGACCACTGATAACCCATATTCTCACATCCAGACTTTGATTTTCTCTCCCCTCCCCCAAAGTTCTCTTCTCCCACTCAGGAACTCCTAGGGTTTCAGAATGTACCAATCTGAGATTTACAGGTGTCATTTTAATCAGATCTGCAGAATGCTGAAATTACTCTGTAGTGATGAGCACTTGAGCCCAGGGCCTGCAACATCCCTGACCAGGCAAGACAAGTATATCCTGGACCTGGCTTCCTTTGCATGCATCACTGGAGAGACTGCTCACACCACTAAAATTCTTGGTGACTAAAGCACAAAAGTATCATTCTTTTGAGGCCTGCAACGTCCTTACTCCCCACCTTAGCACACTCTGGTAACTATTACCATGGCAACCGAATTAGAAATAACAGAATTGGAAATAATCAGCCAAGAAATTTCAAAGTGCTTCCTTAGGGGGCATAATATCTATATTTATATCTCTCTCTCTATATATGTATATACACACACATTTTATATATATATATATATATATATATATATATATACATATATATTCATTTCTAGCTTTTGTATAAGATGGGGCATATTTTTCTCCAAGAGAATCAAAGGACTTTAGAGATATCTGGTCATAGAATCATAGATTTAAGGCTAGAAGACACCTTAGAGACCATCTAGTCCAACTCCTTTATTTTACATGTGAGGAAGCTGAGGCTCAGAAGGAAAGAGACTTCCCTAAGGTCACATTGCTAGTTAAGAGCAAAACTAGCATTTGAATCCAGCTTCTGACTCCAATTCCAACAGTTTCCCCTGCACCATGTTCTTTTCTTCTTTAAGATCTTTGTAACTTTAAATACCAAACAAGTTTGGGTCAGGACTATTGTCCAATATTTCTTAGCCACCTGGAACATCTGACCCAAAGCATTTATCCCTGAATGATCTGGTCAGTCAATTAGTATTTATTAAACATCTGCTTCATGGCAGGCATTGTTCTAAGTGCTTGGGATACAACACTACAAGGAAGGCATTGTATAAGATTTCTCTCTGTTTCTGGAAGGTTTAGATCAGGGAATGGAACATGGTGATATAATCAGACTTAAAGAACAATAGTTTATATTTTCATAGGACTTCAAAGTTTACAAAATGCTTCATATACATTATTTCATTTAACACTCTCTACAATTCAATCAATTCCAACTTTAAAAGCCAAGACAAAAGTTAAACCTTCCCTGTCCTCAAAGAACTTATACCTTACTTTAGGGCACAGTACATGCACAGAGAAATAGATACATGGCAACTAGAGGCGAGAAAGAGCATTAATAAGGAACGTATTCTGCAATGTGGAGAAAGTGAGAAGGGAGTGCATTTCAAGTATGGAAAATGGCCTTGCACTCTACAGAGATGACAGTATGCTAAGGATCAAGAAAAGTTAGTGATTTGGTTTAGGTGAAATTGGTAGAGTACATGTAGGGGAGTAATATGAGATAAGTCTGGAAATGTATGTTGAAGCCAGGTTACTAAAGGCTTTGAAGGACAGGATGGGGTATGGAAGTGGCTGTGAGGATCAAGCAATATGACAACTTGCTCCTGGTCCTACTTGTCTGGTGAAGAACTCTGTTCTGAAGTGAGTGACAAGGATGCAAAAGTGTCAAGAGAACCAACTTTGAGTAAGAGGAAAGGGAGAGACAAAGAGATCTAAGATAAAGTTAAATTTATTAGCAAAATAACATGAGTTCTAGAGTGCACAAAGAAACTGAAGGATAAAGGATGACAGAGACTGGAAAAAGATAGGCTAGAGCTAAATGGGGTAAACGGTAGAAGATAAATGGGAAAAGAAAAGCTGTATACCAGAGTATTGGAATATTCTGTGGTAGCAGAGAGCAGATGTGCTATTTCCTCAGATGGTTGAGTGACACAGAGCAAAGAAAACACTACCTCAAAAATCCTGTCCCTTAATGGAACAAAGGCTAGAGCCCACCCCCATTTACTGGTAAGTAACACTGGTTCTGCTCCAGGTCAGGAAAGGACTGCATATGCTCTACTGTCCTCACCATCCTGTGAGATCATTATTACAGGTATTATTAGCCCCATTTTGTGAAATTAGGGAACAAAGCTCAGAGAAATTAGGAGATTTGCCCCATAGTAAAACAATAACTCTCTCTCATCTCCAAATCCAGCTATCTGCCCAATACACTATATTTGTGTAAGGACACTAGATAGACTTTGTTCTAGAGCCAGAAATCATACTCCTTAACTTGAGTTCCCCTCTAATATGACTGTGAGCACTCAAGGGCACACATTTGAAAAACAGTTGACTAGCATGAATTGAACAGTTTGGCTATGGAAAGTACAAAGCTAAGAGACCAATAGGAGGACGGAGCCCAGAATATTCTACAAAGAAAGTAAGAACAAATGTTCTAGTTTTGTGAGCTAATAATATTTTAGGTATGAAAATATATTTTACCTTGCTTTCTTTCAAAAAATTCAAATTCAATTTTTAATACCAGTGACATATAAACTTTTGTAAGTTTTTTTTTAATCTGTTTAGAGCACCAGGCTAATGAGACAATAATTCTAAATTAAATTTCTGTGCGGGCTGATCAATTTTCCTCTATTTCATGGCTACTGATTATATACACCTATCTGCTCATTTCTTAATCCCTTGTCTTATAAGTGCATAATGTTAGTCACAAAGGTAAGAATGTGAGGAATGATCAATAGATATAACAAAACAAAGCTACGTACCACCAACAGGAATGCACGTAGCCATGACATTTTTATCTGATAGGCAGCATAAAGGTAATGTTCTGCACCTCATATATGCCAATCATTAACAGGTGAAACAATTGGCAAGCCCCAAGAAATGGGGACATTGTAATCCACGCACAAAACCCTGTTCTAGGGATTCCAGGATTGCTGGCAAGTTAGCCAAAAGACTGAAGCCAGAAATTCATAAGAGAGAAGATCCAGGAAGCTAGGTAGGAGATGTGGGGAGAGAAGCATGATTTCCTGCTTCCAAAGAAACAATCCCAGAGAGAATCACTCTATAGCAGGCAACATTTGAACTACTTCTAACCATTTTCCACTCACCTGAAGGCAGCATAGCTCTGGGTTCTAACATATAAACATAGTACCCCGGGCCGATGTTTTACAGTTTTCAGATCAGACAATATGCAATAATTATTAGAATTGTAGCTAGGGTGAGGCCAACTGGAATTTTGTCCAAGGACACCGAATTAAGATGGCATCATGTTTAGGAGGTACTGACAGTATTTACTATCCCTCAGCAGGAAGAAATAAGACGCTAGCATCTAATTAACAAGAATAATTAGTTAAAATGGGGAGCTACTCATTGGTAGACTGGAATGAACTCCTCTCCTGCCCTTACATGTTCTTCCACTACCCCATTCAACTGAGGATAGGTTGTTTTCTGCCTTTTTCCTGGGTCACAATTTTTGATATTTGCTTGGGGCACAAAAATTCATAGTTATATCTCTGGTCACTATTGCAATTACTAGTAAATGGAATAATAGAGGATCTTTTGCAAAATGCTAAAGTAATGGTATGATAATTTAAAACTTTACCTTCAGGTCAGACATAAAAAAAAGGAACTAAAAATCATAGTCTCATCAAAAATGAGTAAATGCTTCTTCTGGATTTGTCTCCAGTGAGTAGCCAAGGCAAAAAACTGAAAACTTGGTGGAATTACTCATAGTTTTTATATAGTATAAAACTTTGGTCCCACTTAATTCAACTATCTAACTTGAGGAACATTCCATCTGTTTTGCCACTGCTTTATGAGTCATTTGCTCGTTGTTTGAAAATTCCACAATTGAAAAATGCTTCTAATTGATGATGAAATGCTCAAGGAAGCTGGCCTCTTGGAAAGGCCTATTCACTGCTCAAACTACGTGATTTGGGCTTTTTAGATGAAACTTTGTACCCTGCTCTTATGTTATTATAACTCACTTTGTCATCTTCTTTACATAATTGTCAGGAGATACTTCCAGAGAGGTTACTTTCTTCAAATTCTGGTCTTTCTTTATTTCCTTCTCAGCCTTCTCTGCCCCTGGCCCATGATGAAAACCCTTCAATGTAAAAGAAAACCACTGGTGAGAAAGAGATCCATGGGAAGAGAAGGGGAAACACAGTATGTAACTGTTGAAGTGGTGCATTTACTATATAGAACTGACTCCCCCAAAATAATTCAGAAGAAAATATGCTTTTAATATAAAAGTGTACTTACTCTATTAGATGTGTATGTGTGTATACGTAATATATATATATATTTTTGCATTTCTTAATCTGAGGAACTCATGACTGCCCTGATGAACAAATTATTTCTATTAGTCACTAAAAATGTCTCTAATACAATTTAGATTTCCATTGATTTAGAGTTTTCATCAATCAAACTGAACTTTGCACTTTTAAAAGGGATGTGATAAACAATATTGCTATTTTTAAATATGTAAATCAGGTGTTTAAATGCTTAATAGGAAAGACTTTTTAGGCACACTGAAGCATGAGACTTAAAATTAGAAGGCATTTTATAGATAATCTAGTTTAATTCCCTCATTTTTACAAATGAGTAGAATGAGGACCAGAATAGTTAAATTACTTCCTCAACATGACCCTGTGGACAAGGATTGATACCAAGATTTTCTGACTCCAAATCCAGAGTTCTTTAAACTCTGCCACACTATTGACCTTGATTATATTAAGATGCTAATTACAAAACATATTTTTTATAAGCAAGAGCAAGTTTTCTAGCGATTCCTAGGGAATATTTTGTTAATCTACTTTAATTTACTACATATATATGTGAAATTAATAAAATTGTACTATTTTTAAAATATTCCACATTTCAGACTTTACACTCATTTACGTACTAGTCCCAGTGTATTTCAATAGAAATTTATACCAAAATACATTGAAAAATAATTACTGATTAAAATCTCCTTTAACAAATCAAAATTAATCCTTTCTTTCATAATATTTGTTCATAGCTCAGACTCCTAACAACCTGAGCTCTCTGGAGCATAGCACAAATATAGTAGTAAGTAAAACAAAAATAAAGGCCTCTGAGAGATCACAAAATAGATGTCACAAAGTCTAAGGGACTTCAGGCTCTCACTTAGAATCTAATTTCTCTATTTTACATATAACTTTAAATCTATATTAGCTTTTTTCCTCAACAGATCAGAAGAAACAAATTAAAAGGAGACATCAGAAAAAAACATCACACATTTATCATTCTGCAACAAATGATATCTGACAGTCTAATAGTGAGAAAGGAAATTAAAAACAAAAACTATAACTCTGAACACAAGAATTGAGCAGTCTGAGGCCATTTAGTTTAGGCCCAACCTCCCCTCCAACCCCAAGAGCTTCATAGTAACATCCTGGTACAGTGGAAAGAGCACTGGATTTGGAGTCAGGGGACATGCATTTAAAAGCCAACATTGCCCATTCATAGTCTCAGACCAGACGCTTCATCATTCTAGATCTCAGTTTCTTTATATGTAAAGTAAGGAAGTTGAACTCTAAACTCTAACATTCAGCTCTACATCTTTGCTGTAGATGACATAACTTTGCTGTAGATGACATAACTTTGCTGTAGATGACATAACTCTCTAGTTGGTGTTCATAGTGATAACCCTGGATTTATAAGAAAACGGTACCTTCATCAAAAAAAAGGCAGGAAATTTTACAATCCAAGAACATAAATTACATGGGGAAGAACTCATTGTTAGTTAAAAATTATTGGGAAAAATAGGAAGCAGTTTGGAAGAAAATAGATTTAGATAAACTTTTTATGCTATATACATGATATGCTCAAAATGGGTAGGTGACCTGAATGCTAAAAACACACGACAAATTAGAGGAAAACCAGATAAGGTACTTTTCATAATTTTGGTTAGGAGGAGGATTCTTAAGTAAGCAAGGAAAAGAGTCAATCACAAAAGATAAAAAACATAATCGTGATGCTATGAAATTGAAAAGTTGCTCCACAAATAAAATAAATACAACTAGGTTAAGATGGGAAAAAGTCAATGGGTTGGGGGCAGAGAGGGAACTTTGTATCAAATATTTCTAATTAAGGAATGGTATCTAAGAGAGAGAGGAAAAGAGAGAGAGACAGAGACAGAGAGAGAGAGAGAGAGAAAGAGAAAGAGAGAGAGAGAAAGAGAGAGAGAGAGAGAGAGAGAGAGAGAGAGAGAGAGAGAGACAGAGACAGAGACAGAGAGAAAGAGAGAGAGAGAGAGAGAGAGAGAGAGAGAGAGACAGAGACAGAGAGAGAGAGAAAGAGAGAGAGAGAGAGAGAGAGAGAGAGAGAGAGAGAGAGATACCTATATAGAGCACTAACACAAATATAAAAGGCCAAAAGTCATTGCCCAATGGGTAAGTAATTACAAAAAATGAATGAACAGTTCTCAAAAGAACTCCAAACTATTAACAACCACATGAAAGAGTAAAAACAATAGAATTTCTTATTTAAAAAATGCCAGTGCCATATAAAGTAGGCAACACCATAATATGTACTTCATAACTTTTTTATTCAGTTTGTTTTAATATAAGGAGATACATTTGTATATCAAGTGATGGCTACATTTTTAATATAATAGCTAGCTTTATAGTGCTTTAAGATTTGCAAAGGGATTTACAAATATTATTTTATTTGATCCTTACAACGATAACAAAATTTAAGAGTCAGAAAAGTCACCTGAGGTCATCTTGTCCGAGCAATATCTGAAACAGAATCTCTTCTACAAATCCTCACCAAAAGATCACCCTGCCTCTACTTAAAGACCTCCAATGAAAGGAAACCTACTAGGGTATCTTTCAATATTACAAAATTTCCTTGGCTCCTCCCATACTCACAATATCATAGTTAATAACTGATAGTTGGCTGTTTAATTAAGAGAGGGTGTACATACCCTCTCTCACTTAGCTCCAGCCAGTATAGATGGTCACCAATTGGTCATGTGATTGAGGAGACACCAACATAAGTAAGTTATGTAGCTCTTAATTCAAAACTGTGGTCTCCAGTGCTTCATGTGGACTAGATCAAACAGGAGGAAGTTTTCTGTTCATTAATGGAAGCTAAAAAATAGCCTTGGTTCCTAATAAGAAGATCCTTGTCTATGAGCAAAAATTCAGATAAATCTTTTGGCTCTTTTCTTTGAAGGTTTTTGTTCTCTAGTTCACTACCTCCCCCTTCCAACTGACCATGAGGAAACACTGCAACCCAGGCTGACTCTGCCCTGCTCTTTCCTCCTTTGCAAGGTGGAATATTAGGGAGCATAGCAACCCCCAAATTTCTCTTCAGGCACCAATTAAAACTTTTCTTCAAGTAGTCAGAGAAATGACCAGAACAGGAAGACAGAAAGATGACTGGTTTTGGAATCAGAGAATCTAACTTTAGATCCTGGATCTATCATTCACTAATTCCGTGACCTGGCCAAATTACAAGTCATTCTCTAAGCTTTAGTGCTTCATCTTGAAAAGAAAGTATTTAGACTAAATCAGGGATTCTGAACTTGTTTCTTCAAAACATGTCAAAACTCATTTCAATATAACCAGTCTCCTCTTAATTCTATGTATTTTATTTTATACCTCTAAAAACATCATCCTGAAAAATGGTCCAGAGTTTTCACCAGATCACCAAAAAGGGTTCATAATACAGAAAAGGATACAAATCCCTAAATCTGATGCTCTCCAAGGTATCTTTAGTTCTAAATCCATGGTTCATTTTCTCATTCTTTGCTGGTAGTTAAAAAGCCTTTGTAGCCAGGTGTGTAGGTAGGCCCCATTGGACCTAAAACAGCTATTGATCTATAGCAAGCCTCTTTCAAGGAACAAACTTGTATCTGATTTTTTTTTCAATTATTGTTAAAGATTCTCTTTTCATTATGTAAGGCAGCAGTTCTCAACCTGTAGGTTATGTTCGATTTAAATACATCCTGCATATCGGATATTTACATTACGATTCTCTACAGTAGCAAAATTACAGTTATGAAGTAGCAACGAAAATAATTTTATGGTAGGGGGTCACCACAACATGAGGAACCGTATTAAAGGGCCATGCCATTAGGAAGGTTGAGAACCACTGATCTAAGGAGTCATTTCAATAGAAATGCATATTTGTATTATTCTAATAGGTTACCCTGGTAATTCATATGTTGATTAACTGTTAATCACTGATCTAATAATAACCCTAGAATCCGTGCGGATGTCTCCCTGCCAAGCATAATTGTCTCTTCATTTTGTGGAGTTCAGCTTTCCAGTCAGTTTCATGCTCAATGCCTATAAGTTCCCCAAAGCATTGGTCTCCAGTAGATTTGGAATATATTTAATATATCAATATACTTATTGATATATTGATATCATACTTGAAAATATAATGTCTTGATAATAACATATCGATACCATTAATATATTGATAAATGTGACTTATCTAACCTGCATATACTCCAAATCTGCTCAGGGCAAATACACACACACACACACACACACACACCAGAGAATCGTTCTCCCAAAATTTCCCTTATCCTAGCAGGCTCAGAAACACTAAGCGGGGTAGGCATCCTAGTTTTTTGTCTTTGCTACCTCTAATTATTAAGATTTATTTCTATTTAACAAATCTAAGTATGCTTCTCTGTAACTCTCAGCCATTGCTCCTACTACTGCCCTTTGGGACCAAACATAACAACTTAATTCCACTTCTAAATGGCATTCTTTTAAATATTTGAAACCAGCTCTCACATCTCCTCTAAGATTTCTATTCTCCAGAGTAAATGTACCCAGTCCATTCATCAATCCTCAGCGGTCACGTGAAATTTCCTTTTCTGTTCTTTTAATCTATAAACAATCTTAACTTGTCATGTATAATCTTAAATATTACATAACAGAAATTAGTTTTAATTGTTTTTACCCAATGGTATAGGTGACTATCAATAAAGGTAAATGTATATAAACAGACTTTTATAACTTCTGAGGGTGTGCCATCCACCTCTTCCCACTTTAGCCATCAATATTCTTGCTACTCAGTCTCTGTTTTATATCTTGTAAAACTAATGCAAGCTCAGGATTCTAATAGCAAAGCTATTAAGTCAGGCTGAAATAACACATAAGCCATGCATAATGATTAGAGAAATGAGATAGCAGAAGCAAGTGTTAAAGCTTGGGGGTGGTTTTATGTGGTTCCTGACCTACTTAATCATCAGACTCTATGGGAACTAAGCCAATTTCTCATTGATGGAGAGAGTCTGATTTTTTTAACAGAGACTTAATTAAGTGATGCTTTGTTTTCCCATTTAAGCTGCTGGTTATTCAACTTTGTTTAATAAAAAAAAAAAGATTTTTTTATTTTAATAAAAAAGAATCATCTCCAGAAATCTGCTTTAGGCACCCATGAGGAATATCATTTTTAGCTCTGAATAGCTATGACAGTAAAAGTATAAAAGAGGAGAAGGTACTAAATGATTAGGAAAAAAATCATGGACATCATTTAATATGTGCCAAGCTACATGCCTACTTTCTCATCTTCATAAAAATATTTGTGAAATAGATCTTTACATGTATCGAGGGCACTGGTTCTCAACCTTCCTAATGCCGGGACCCTTTAATACTCCTATGTGGGCGTATCTGCATGTAGGTGGATTCGCCTGGAGATAGATAGAGGAGCGGTGTCTCAGTTCCTAAGACCATCGGAAATATGTGTTTTTGGATGGTCTTAGGTGACCCCTGTGAAAGGGTCATTCAACCCCCATAGGGGTTGCGATCCACAGATTGAGAACCACTGATCTAGGGTATCCTCAATGAAAGCAGAAGACAAGTAGATTTTTGCAAGCTTTTCTCTACAGCAAATTTTTAGCTTCATAGTCACAGCATTGACAACTAAAGAGAACCAAAAATATATGATCTTCTGTGGTTATTACTTGTTATTAATTTTTTTAAAATTTTATTCAATAGAGGAAAAAGCAGCCAAAAAGTCTCTTCAACAAGGTGTTTTCCACAGATAGTTAAAATTTGCAAAAGATTCTTTTAACAAAAACAACCAAGGAGACAATTCCAACAATCTTCTAATTACCAGTATTGAGCAAAGCATAAAATGGGGAGATTCAGGCTCATCACAGGTCCCGTAGAAAATATTCTAAGTGACAGGATCATATATCCAGAGCTGAGAAAGGAACTAAGAAGTTATCAATTTCAACCCCCTCACTTTATCTGTGAGGATACTGAGATGTACGGAAATTAAGTGACATTGAAAGTCACTCAGGTAGCAAATGGCAGAGCAAGACGTTGAACCCAGGTCATTTGATACCAAAGCCAGTGTTCTTTTCCCTGCAATTCTAATTCTTATATCTGTGCCTGATATAGTAGTTATTTGGAGCAGCTAGGCAAGTCGCTTAAGCCTGTTTGCCTCAGTTGACTCAACTGTAAAATGAGCTGGACCAGCCAGGTGGCACAGTGAATAGAGTTCTGAACCTAGATTCAAGAAAACTCTTTTTCCTGAATTTATATCTAGCCTCAGACACTTACTAGCTGTATGACCCTTGGCAAGTCACTTCACCCTGTTTCCCTCAGTTCCTCATCTGTCAAATGAGCTGGAAAAGGAAACCACTCCAGTATCCTTGCCAAGAAAGCCTTCCAAAAAGGGGTCATGAGGAGTAGGATACAACTGAAATGACTGAACAATGACAATGACAAAATGAGCTGGAGAAGGAAATGGCAAACCACTCCAGTATCCTTGCCAAGAAAACCCCAACTGGGGGCACAAAGAGTTGGTCACGACTGAAAAACAACTGAATAACAAAGGGATTACTCAACAACTTGAGCAAGCATTTATTAAGTGTTTGCTATGCACTAGGGATTAAGACCCAGAAAATGATAGGGCTCTCTCAACAAGATCCATGGCCACGCAAAAGAGTTTAGCCAAACTGCATCACAGCAAACAAATAAAGAATGTTTACTTTCATAGTGAGTCAAATATGAACAGTATATCCTGAACAGGTAGTACGGATGGACCATTGGCTGAGCCCAGAATTAAATAGGAGAAAAAGAGAGGAGAAGGTAGCACTTAAGAAATTACACAGCATTTTCAACGAGCTCAAGTTGCTCCTTGGCACAAAAGCCCATCTTTTAAAAAACGATATTTTCCCGGCAATACTATATGGCTATGAGTAATGGAATATCAAAGAATAAAAACTGGGTGATGCAAAATGCAATGAAAATATGTACAGTGCATATAAGCAACTTGAAGCATATCCTCGACAGTGATTTCCTTTGTAAAAAGTAGTAGAAAAGAATTAACCCAGGAAATTCGTGATAGTAGAAGGAGGTAGGCTCTTCATAGGAGGGATGTGACAGTTGGAGAACCTGAGTTATGCCCTGGTACCCTGGAATGTTCAAAGGCCTAGATTAAGGATTTGTTTAAGGATATAGACAAGAGTACCACAGCTGAGAAAGCCTAGATGGGTTGTGGCACTGGAGGTAATAGCCCAATCAATTGGTTCACTAGTCCATTGAATTATATATCTGGTGTTTCAGAAAAATCCCTGAATTTGGAGTCATAAACATGGGTTCAAATGGTGGCTCTCCCCCTTATCTGCTTATTTGTAAGTGTCATACTACATACAAAACTTTCTATTCTTCTTTTCACATAAACCCAGCTCAGGATTTTCTATTTAAAACAACCTGACCAAATATGATAACACTTGGTTGTAAAAGAAGGATATTACTACAGTAATTCCCATATTGAGTTTCTTGGGCCTCCTTCTATTGTGTATCCCAAGTCTTGTAAGGGCTACCAGAATAGTAGCTATGTCTCAGACAGGTGAATTTTTCACTCCAAACTCTCTCCCCCTCTCCTCTCATCTGTGAACCTCCAAAAACTAAGGCAAGGGGAAGAATTAAGAAGAGAGAAGGACTTCAATGGTAGGTAAACTTGAGAGAAGTTTGTGAGCAAATGTTTTTTGTAAGAAAAGACAATAGAGTTTGTTATAGAACAGAACAAGAGCCAAAGCAGACAAACTAATTTGGCTGTCTACCTAGAACACTAATTATTTGGGCTGGAAAATTACCCTCACTACAAAAGAATACATCGGTTCCAAGCTTTGCTTATTTAGATGCTGTCATTCAAACTCAAATGCTTCCCTGAAAACTGTTTTCTTGTCAGTCATCATATTGACAGTTTAAGAGATTTTAATTTGTGACTATGAATTTTAATATTTCTTAAACTCCTACACTACGATGAAATTATTAGAGCTATCTAGTAAAAAGCCTAACCCTCAAGAGATTATGAACTGTGTAGCATTTCTAACTCATGGAAGGCTGTAGAAGCCAAACGTAATTTATGCTAAAATCATAGATTTACAGAACTTTAGAGCTGAAATGGAATATAAAAATAATCTACCCCAACCCACCTATTTAAAAGATGAGGCTCCTGAAGCCCAGAGAGATTAAGTCATTTTTGCCCAAGTTAACAGGGGCAGTGCGGAGACTAAAAACTACATTCCTATTTGATTTATAATCTTTCTTTCTACCACACCATACTAGTCAAAACAGGACACTTGGGTCAGAGATGCCCTGTTGTACTAGAACAGGGATGGGGAACCTGTGGGCTTGAGGTCACATGTGGCCCTCTAGGTCCTCAAGTGCAGCACTTTCACTAAATCCAAACTAGGGCTGTACTTGAGGATTGAGAGGGCCACATGTGGCCTCGAGCCCACAGGTTGCCCACCCCTGTACTAGAATAACCTTAAAGGGTTTCTAATAGCTTGAACTACACCCAGAAATTTGGCAGAAATTCTTTGCCAAACTACCCGAAAGGGGAACCTCAGAGTATACTCCCTGGTTTCTGAATATGTTCCCCAGCTTTTGAATATGCCACCTATATGGTTACAAAAAAAAAAGTTTTATAAAATCTAATCAAAGATTAAATATTCTATAGCCAGCAAATAACAAAAGTCCTATGATCAGAATCATAACCTGAAGGGACTGGAGCTTTTCTCTAAGACAACAAACTTTAGAGTTCTCCACAATTATAGAGACAACAAAACTTAGTATCTAGTTAGCAACTCATTCCAAGTAAAAGTGGTTTCCCTATGTTCTATGATCTTCTTCCTCTTTCTTTATATTTTGTGCTGCCTGTTGTCTCCCCCATTAGATCATAAGCTCCTTTTGGACAGGGATTGCTTTTTGCCTCTTTTTGTTTCCTTGACATTAAGCATGGTGACTGGCACACAGAAGGTGCCTAATAAATGTTAATTGGTTGATTGACAATTCATTGTTTCAGATGGGAAAACTGCTAGTTACAATTCTGCTTTTATCAAAGTACTCCCAAATGTCACTTTGCAAATCCATTTCTTATAACATCTGGATCCTCTGCTGCCTTGGACTTCTCTGGTGAAATCAACTTCACTGTGCTCCACCAGAGTGAGAAGCAGCATGTTACAGCTAAAAAGAATGCTTCATTTGAAATGTTCCAATACCCAAGGTCAAGGAAGCTTACTAGCTGCATGTCAATGGGTCACTTAACCTCTATGAACTTAAAATCCGTTGTCTATAAATTTAAGTAAGTACTCTCATCCCTTCCTCCCTCATGTAATCATTATCAGTATGTCTCCCCATGAATATACAAATCTAAGAATTGTCTGCATAGAGATGGTAATTGAATCAATAGGAACAATTGAGATCAAGTAAGACAATACAGAGAAAAATGGAAAAATAAAAGACCTTGAGGGCCTCCAAAGTGGGTAGGCATGACTAGATGAAGATCCAGCTAATGAAAATGTGAAGGAGCAGTCAAGCAGATCGGAAAAGAACTAAAGAAACTGGTCCTGTAAACCTCAAGAAAAGAGAGCAGGCAAGAGGAAAAGGTGATTAAATGCAGCAAGAGGTAGGCATGGATGGGGTTTCAAGAATAAAGATCAAGAAAAGACCATTAGAGTTAGCAATTAAGAGGTTATTAGTAACTTTGCATAGAGCTATCTCACTTGAATAATGAGATCAGAAGTTATACTGAAGTTTAGCAGACAGAGGGGAGAAGTGGATGCACTGACTTTTTCAAGGAATTAAGCTGAAATAGAGAGGAGAGAGATAGGATGATAGCTGGTGGGGATGATAGGATCAGGTAAGTGTTTCTGAAGGAGAAATAGGGGAGAGATATGAAAGAGAGAAGAGGGGGGGACAGGGAAAGAGAGACAGAGACAGAGACAGAGACAGAGAGAGACAGACAAATACAGAGACAGAGAGAGGAGATAATAGTGGGGACCATGGTTACAAGTCCTTTCTAACTGGCTCAACCCAGGATGGTTAAATTCTAATTACACCCTAAGCAAGGTTTGGGCTCTCTGGCCTAAACCAATAAGCCCTGCTGGAAGTGAAGCTCCACATTCCTGTAGCAGAAATCTCTTCCCACAATAATTTGCTCTCTAGTTATGAAATCCGTTCTCTTTGGATCCCCACTCTTGCTACCCATTCACTGACAGAGTTGAATCCCAAGACACATCCTGAGGCAAATGGATAGACTGTTGTCCTTGTTTTCATCTTAAGACTAAAATCACTACCTTACCTGAGGGCACTACATGACTGGTCCATATTTGGGAACTTTCTTCCGAGGATGGGCACTATGAAAATTTTATTTTTGCCATACGTATAATCAAGAATGTATGGACATTGTGAAAATCAACATATTCTCACTGTCCCTAAAATAATTGGTCAGGTTCTGATAGCTGCACAGAACACTGTTAGCAGAAACCTCCTCTCCCCTAGACCATTAGTTCTCTCAGATGTCCCAGGATACCTATCATTCTCCATGAGAACTGGAATTCCCCCTCTTAATCTAGCCAGTGGTTTCAACTTTTTCAGCAAAGAGTCTACTATTTTAGCAAGAATCTTATGAATAAGATCCATCCATCTCCTCCCATCCCCCAAATTACCCCATCTCAGTCATGGCTCATTAAAGAAGCAGGATGGGATGCCTAATTCTATTAGGCTTATACAAATATATCACCTTAATGACACAAAGGCAGCCTGCTCATCTAAAACAAGATTTAATCAATCAATCTGCAAGTATTTACTAGACACCTTTTACGTGCCAGGCACTGCTGCCTGGTACAAGGAATTAAAAATTCAAAAAAATGAAACAATCCTTACTAACATGGAACACATATTCCAATAGAGGAGACATATATATGTATGCATGTATACATGAAAGTATGTATGTATACATATGCAAATATGTATACATACACCAGCACACACATATGTATGCATATGTGTATATACTGTATACAGACACACAGCATAAATATGAAGTGAAAAATATACTCATATATACAAAGTAGCTAAATACAAGGTAGTCTGAGAAAGGTGGCATCAATTGGGGTATGGGTGGGGGAATTAGGAAAGGCTTAGTGCAGAAGATTGTACCTGAGCTGCATCTTAAAGGAATAGGTGGATTGACTACAAGGGTAAGATAGGAAGGGAGTACATGCAAGGCATGGGGGACAGTCAGGACAAAGGGGAAGAGTTGGGTGATGGAGTGTCATGTGTGATGAACAAAGAGACAGACAGTTTCCATTCATGTTCATCTAGGTGATGCAAGAGACCCCAAAGACTTCCTAGTCCATGTGCTCTGGCTTGGTTCTAATGAAGATGAAACCCATTAAGTCTTTATGCATCCCACTTGATCAATTCCTATGAAGAGCAAATCCTGTAACAACAGACTCTAAGGGAATAGTTGTACTAAAATTTTGTGCAGATGAATATTATTCCAATAAGTAAGCCATCCCCTGGGGCTTAAAATTCCCCTTATGATGTGGAGAATTTGGGTTGCAAAGACATTTAGTGGAACAGTATTTAACCTGTAGCCATAACAATGAGGACATTGAGAAATTTCTGAAATAAGTCACTCGATGGGGCAGCTAGGTGGCGCAGTGAATAGAACACTGGCCCTGGAGTCAGAAGGACGTGAGTTCAACGCTTACTAGCCATGTGACCTTGGGCAAATTGCTCAACCCC
>CM053581.1:518467657-518482541 GCA_028627135.1 Pseudochirops cupreus | reverse complement strand
GTGCATGCTAGACACAAGCAGTCTGCATCAGTTTACAACCAAGGAATTACAGAGGAGAAGTGTCATCAGATAAATGTATCATCAACAAGTATTTATTAACTGCCCAATATATGTGAGCCATTACTAAACTGAGAGGAAACAAGGACAAAGCATGAAACAAATTTTATTCTCAGGGAATTTTTATTCTAATGGGGGAGACTAAAAGTATATAGAAAACACACAGAGCATGAATACAAAGTCAATAAAGACATTAAAACAGACCTGCACAACCTGTGGCCCGTGGGCCCCTTACAGACCACGGCACACGCCAAAGAATTTCAGGTAGCCCACAAAGAGTGCTTTCCTCTACGTTTTTAGCAGGCTGCCTGAAATCCTTTGGCATGCCACAAGTGTCCCATGGGACATAAAGTGGCCCACAGGCCACAAGCTGTGCAAGCCTGTATTAAAACATACAGAATAGTTAAATAAAGTTAGTTTGGGAGGAAGTAAACAATCATTCATTAACACTATGTGCCAAACAATGTGCTAAGTACTTTATATATATTTTATCTTGTTTGCTCCTTATAACAATCTGAGGAGACAGATGCTATTATTATCCCCATTTTATGGTTGAAGAAGACATGGTTTAAGTGAGTTGCCCAGGGTCAGAGTAAGTGTTTAAAGCAGGATTTGACCTCAGGTCTTTCTAACTCCAGGCCTAGAACTCTATCCATAATACCACCTAGCTGCCTAAAGGGAAAACACTAGTAACAACATGTGAAACATTGAGGCAAAGTGGTATGGTAGAAAGAGAATAACAATGAATATTGATTAAAGTCACAGTTCAGTCATTTACTATCTTGTGACCTTGGGCAAGTCATTTAAACTCTATGAACCTATCTCCTCATCTATAAGATGAAGGGGTTTAATTAGATGAACTCTAAATAGTACCTTCCAGCCCAAAACTGATGAGGATCCTATGAAATGACATAGAATGAGATAAGAGGACATGGACCCAACTTATAAATGACTGGGCAGACATGGATGAATTATAGTTTACATCAGTTGTAGGGAATGCCTCTATCAATGGGACCACAGGCTACTGGACTAGATTGAACTTAGAAGAAAAATTTCACTCTCTGGGGCACATTTTCCTCGTTTATAAAATGATGTGTCTGGCCTAGACCATCCATCGCTAAGGTCCTTTCCTGCTCTAAGGTCTGCAAGGCTGTTAGTTTCATAAATACAATCTCTATTCATTTTATGAATTACCATTAAGTTTATACAAATCATTGTATGCCTCACTCTTAAAGAGTAGACATTGGTTAATGTTTGAAGAAAGAAAGAATGAATTGCAAATTAATGTTTGCACTTTCAACAAATAAACCATTTGTTTACTTAGTTCACAAGTTGCCTCTTGATTAGCAAAAGACATTCTATTGGGCTTTCACCAAGTATGTTTATATTTCACACCCAAGAAACTAGGCCCAGTCAATACTTCTATATGGCTCCATCAGTGACTAAGTCATAAAGCATGACCTATACAAAATTAATTTTAGGGATAGTCCATTGTTCCCTCTCCCACAATCAGAAGTAAAGTCAGATTCACCTCTCTTTTCCACACATGACACTAAATCTGTGTCTTTGTGCTGGCTAAGCCCTAAGAGAGAACATGGACCCAATTTATAAATGACTGGGCAGACATGGATGAATTATAGTTTACATCAGTTGTAGGGAATGCCTCTATCAATGGGACCACAGGCTACTGGACTGGATTGAACTTAGATGAAAAATTTCACTCTCTGGGCCACACTTTCCTCATTTATAAAATGATGTATCTGGCCTAGATGATCGTCTCTAAGGCCCTTTCCTGCTCTAAAGTCTGCAATGCTGTTAGTTTAATAGGCACTTTTAAGGAAGGCACTCTTTCCTTGCCTCTACCTTAAAGAATCCCTCTCTTCCTCCAAGACTACACTCAAATAACACCTTCTCAGTGAAGCCTTTCCTGATCCCCTCAACTGCTAATGTCCTTCCCTCCTCTCAAACTCTTTTTTATATTTATTCTACCTTTACTGATAAATGACCTTGCTGCATCACCAGTGCAATGAGAACTCCATATGAGTAGAGATTATTTCATTTGTTGAATTTGTGTCCCCAACATGTAGCACAATACCAGGCACACAGTAGGTGCTTAACAAGTCTTTGTTAATTTATTGATGGCTACAACAGGAAGAACACTCTTTACAGAGTTAGAAGACTTGGAAGTTGAGTCCTACCTAACTCCTCTACTTACCAGAAAATAATGGTAAATTTTAATCATAATAACATATTTTGTGGAGTTGTTCCAAGAAAAGTGTCTGGGCTGGGGGTGGGGCAATCTGAGAAAAGTGTTTTGAAAAGTGCCATATAAAAATGAGCTACTAAGATTGTTCATCCCTATTGTGAATCTATATTTTTTTCTTGTCTGCTATCTCTACCATGTGTGTTCTCATCTCTGTGCTTCTGCTCAGGTAAACTCCATCATCTAAAATGTCCTTTTCTAGCAATAACAAAATCATCCTTTATGGCCCAAATCAAGTATCACATTACTCCTTGAAGTCTTCCCAAAATAAACTAGATTTCTATCTTTCTTTTTTCCTTTTGCACTTGTAATCTCAGTCACATAATTTAAAATTTAAGTATATAGTATCACATTGCTTACAAATCTTTTCATACATATTAATTTTGTTTTCCTAATTATATAGTAAAATACTCCAAATCCGAAATGGTCCTTTTTTATATCTTCTTCAAGACCTAGCTCAATGCTTAGTGTCTAATAAGCACTCAGTAGCTTTTTTTTTACTAATAACCAAATGCCAAAAAATATTACAATGTTCGTAACAAAGTTTTTTAGTTGTGGGAAAAGATTAAAAATATGGAGCACTTCCTGAATTTGCGTTTTTATCTTATGAACAAACCTGTTAAATTTCATTAAGTCATAATTTGTTATGTTCAGAAGGGAATCAAGTTATAGCTCCTTTAAAAACCTAGTTATATCATTTACCCAGAGGCAGCATTCGTGAGTGAGTTAGAAACATTTGGGGGCATGAACAATGACAATGGCATTCAAGAAAGAAAAGAGCTAGAAAGAAACAAAAAAGTCACTTGGGATCATCTGTTACTCAGAGTAAAAAGCAGAAGATGTTAAAAATATAACTAACATTTGTATTCTAAAGAACAACCAAGGATACACTGAAATAGATGAGGTCAGAAGCCACTAAAATATCCAACTGGGAGAAATATAAAGAAGTTGAGATTGTAACAGTTTAATTAGTGACAAGATGCTTCATTATAGCATCTTGATTTTTTTTAATTTTTTTTATTTTTTTTTATTTTTCTAAAGATTCATCTGAACTTGAGTGGACTGAAGTTTTAAAGTAGAAAAAGAATTAATCTCTTCTTCACTAAATATGTCCAATTATATTTCATTCTCATTTCCATGCCTACATAACTCTCTTCAAGCATTACTAGTCATCTTGTATCAGCTACTTGAGATAAAGACACAGTACTTTAGAAGAAATTAAAAAGCATTTATAGGCACACCCCATGTAACATGGGCCCAATCAATATAACTTTGCACAGAGTATCCCTGGTATGGCAAAGCATACCTCCTTCCTTTCAGCAGAGAGTTGGTGGATTAGAAGTCCAGCAAAATGCCATGTGGTCAAGCATAACAATTAAATTCTTTTGATTAACTATATTTCTTGATTAGTGAATAGAGAGCACTGGACATGGTATCAAGAACAGTATCATGATGCCAAATCTAGCCTCAAACTGTCTTATATCCCTGAGCAAGTCACTTAACCTGTATCTGTCCTGTCTCCCAGGTTTTTTGTGAGAATAAAATGAGATTACATTTGTAAAGCATATTGCACATCTTAAAGCACTATGTACTAGTTAATTATTAGTTTCATCATTATTGAAGGAATAGAATCCTAAGGAAATAATAGTAACTCTTTTAAAATCTGCAGAACTTTTGTAAAAAGGCAGTGTAACAATAAGAAAAGGGTAAAATAATAACATAATTTAGACATTATAACCAAATATCACCATAATGTTGGCTCATTATTAACCCAATTGCCCCACAATGAAAATCTGAGCTATGCAATTATCTTTAATGCCAGCAATAACTTCCCTTAGTATTCCATTGGTAACACTGGCAGTGTGGCCATGAGGATGGAGAGATAGGAAGAGTCAGGAAGAAAGAGTTTAAGTCCTCCCTCTGATGCATACTGACTGTGAGATCCTGGGTAAGTCATTTATCTTCTCTGCTTTCCTCAGCAGCTCTGAAAGATTATAAATGCCAGA
Source organism: Pseudochirops cupreus (assembly GCA_028627135.1). Lineage (NCBI taxonomy): Eukaryota > Metazoa > Chordata > Mammalia > Diprotodontia > Pseudocheiridae > Pseudochirops > Pseudochirops cupreus. Next base: position 518,478,215 of record CM053581.1, on the reverse strand, counting down.
GCAGGTGCAGACTCACAGGTCTAATCCAAAACAAAACAGTGTTCCCATGCCACAGACTCTGGGGCATCATTTGTTTCCTCCAGCTTTTATCTTCTCTCTTGTTTTTCCTCCTCATCACTCTTCTGTTTCTCTTTTTATTCCCTTTTTTCTTTCTCTTTTTTTACTTCTCCCCTTAACTGTACATCTTAATCTGTCCATTGCATCCTTGAGTATTGATCAGCTCTACTGGTAACACTCAGGGCTTGAAGTAGTAAAACGCACAAGAAAATGTATCAAATTACTTTACAGGGACCCCACAGATATGACTATTGCTACTGTGGGCAAAATGCCAGATGCATTTCCTGATAGCACAGACAAAATGGACCACTCAGGGACTAAGCTTGACTTAGGTCAAACTAAATAGCTACTGCCTGATAAATAATAAATAACTCCCAGACTCCAAGTACAAACAGCCTGAACTTTAAATTCCTCTGCTTCTGTGTTCCAATGGCCTCCATAGGTTCCAACTGATTTATGTAAACATCCAGCCAACAACTTTGTGAACCCAAAGGAGGAGCTTATTATCACTATGTGGGGGGCCTAAGGAGCAAAATCGAGGACTAAATATTTAGAAGGAGAGGAAAAATGTAAACCATAGAGCAGAAAAGCACGCTCATGTCAAAATGCATGCAGAGAACGTAATCAGTCATTCCAAAGGAAGTAGATGAAACATTATCCTCTAGGAAATTCAGATCTGAATCAAGCATATATCTAGGATCACCTCTCAAAGATGCATTGATTCTCTTTGAATTTAGGATTCAAACCATTCTTTAGAACTCTGTCCCTTTATGAGGCAGTTAGCTCCATAAGGTAATGTAAGGGTGCCTAAGAGCGTCTCCTTATTTCTAAAACATCTCCCCCTCTATTGGGTTCTTCATTCTGTCATTACCTACTCACACAAATGGATGGAATATTAGAGCAGAAAGGAACCCTTTGGGTTATGCTTTGCTTTCTGAAGGTCGCCAGGTCCCTGATACCTTCTGTCTGACTTTCCTCATGTAAATTGTCTCCCTCACTTGACCTCTACCTAGTGCCTGTTGCTCTCCCAACACCCACAGTCTGCCACAGAGGGAGTCTGGATGTAGATTTAGAGCTGGAAGGACCTGAGATGATATCTAGTCCAACCTCCTCATTACCCAGATAAGAAAATTAAAACCCAGAGAGATAAAGTGATTTGTCCACAGTCACAAGCAGTGGTCTTACCAACCTCTCAACTGAATAAACCTTCTCCTTCAAGAATATCATGTTCCATATGATGACTTCTGATCCTTTAATATTGCTGCTGCTGCTGCTGCTGCTGCTGCTGCTGCTGCAGCCTGTGTAATCTTGATTGTGGTTCCCAGATATTTCAATTGTTTCTTTTCTGGCCACTAGCAGTATTTTTTCCTTCACCTGATAGTTCTGTAATTTGGATGTCATGTTCCTTGGAGTTTTTATTTTGGGATCTTTTTCCTGAGAAAGAGATTCCTCTTTTGGTGGATTCTTTGAATGGCTATTTTGCCCTCTGGTTCCAGGATATCAGGGAAGCTTTCCTTGCTAATTTCTTGAAAGACAGGTTCCAGGTTCTTCTTTTAATTATGGTTTTTGGATAATCCAATTATTCTGAGATTATCTCTCCTAGATCTATTCCAAGTCAGTTGTTTCTCCAATGAGGTATTTTACATTTTCTTCTCTTTTTTAAAAATTTGTTTGACTGATTCTTGATGTCTCAGAGTCATTAGCTTCTACTTGACCAATTCTGACTTTGAAGGAGTTGTTTTCTCTGGTTAGCTTTTGTGCTTCCTTTTCCATTTGGCCAGATGTACTTTTTAGAGAATTGTTTTCTTCAGTAGATTTTTGCATCTCCTTTTCCATCTGGCCAATTCATTCTTTAAACAGTTGTTTTCTTTTTCTAAGCTGTTGACTCTTTTTTCAAAATTCTCTCACATCACTCTCATTTCTTTCCAATTTTTCTTCTACTTCTTTTGTATGATTTTAAAGCTCCTTTTTGAGTTTTTCCATGAATTCTTTCTGGGCTTGAGATCACTTCACATTCTTCTTTGGGGTTTTGCCCATAGATGTTTTAACACTGTTGTCCTGTTCTGTCAGATTCTTTTTTTTTTCCACTCATCTTTTTCCTTTTTAAATTTAATTTTCTTTTTTTTTTTTACATTTCCTTACTTTTAAATTTGAGTTCTGCTCCCAGGATGGAAGGGGCACTATCTCAGGCTTCTTGTTCCAGTGGCTGCAGGCTCTACCCATTTACCTGATGCTGCACTGATGTTGTCCTAAGGGTCTATGGGAATCCTCATGTCTGGTGCTGTGCTAAGGGGGTAAGGTGGGAGATAGCTGGTGCTTCTGAAGGATGTGGGGTCTGGAAGCTTACGTGGTGCTAATCTGGGGTCCTAGTGGTGGTGTCTGGCATATGCTGAGGCCAGTGGGGTGGGGTACTTCTGCATTTCCCCAGGGCTACACTAAAGCAGATGGAGGTCTGGTCCTGGGGCTGCCTGTTTGCTTAGACACCTGTAGGTTATCTTAGATACCTGTTTGCCTGGAACTGTGCTAAAGCACCTGGTGGTTTCACAGCTGGAGTCTGCTGGTTCCCTTGGCTATGGTAAGACATGTTGGGGTCCTGGTATTGACATTTGACTGTTCCACCACACTGGGGCTCATGATCTCTCTCTGATTTGCAGTGGTGCGGCTTGCTACTAGCTTGCTGGGATGCTTCCTGTCCTGGTCTGTACTTCCCTATTACCTGAGTGAGACAGACCTTCTCTGCCAATCTTCCAAGTTTCCTGGGCTAAAAGATTATTTTACCTCATCTGTTTGCTGATCCTGCTGCTCCAGAATTTGTCTGGGGGCGATATGTTATGGTTATTTGGAGATGAATGTGAGAGAGTTACAGTAATTTACTCCTTACTTCACCACCTTGGCTTCTGGGGTAAAGCTTTCTAAGTAGCAAGTTGGTTCCCTGGGAGAAGTGATTCATAACATAAAGTCCCCTTCTACATCAAACTGAAATGTCCTCAATCTATTTCCCCTTTGCTTTTCTTATTGAAGGAGGACATAGAAAGGGGTGGACTTTGACAATGAGGCTAGGACTGGGGAGTCTGGTGAAACATCTTGAGGAAGAAGAAAGGGGGCAGGGAAAGGTGCTCTTTTACCTACCGAACTTTAGTTTCACTACTACTAATACAGATTCTCTACCTAGGTAAGCAATTCTCACCATCTTCCCCACATCCAGTGTTCTTCCCTATCTCTATAGCTTGTCTTATGTATGACCTTCTCCCCATCTTCAATTCCCTTCTACAGAAACTTAACTTAATTATATTTCTCAAATCAATAAGCCCTTCTAAAGGACCTCCTATGTGTCTGATAAATGCTTATTGATTTGACTTCAAGGGTTGGTTCAAGTCTCTTCTCCAAGGCAGTCAGTCCTGTGTTCAGAGGTATCATGTTTCCTAATGGTAGAAGCAAGAGGAAAAGTCCTGAATTTGCAATCGAGAGTGACCTGTCTTCAAAGGCAGCATCAGAACATTAAGTACTCCTTTGAGCACAGACCTTCAGTTTCTTCATTTGGAAAGTGATAGCAATAATAGCACTTGCTATGATTACTAAGTTGCTCTGAGGATCAAATAAGATAATGAATGTGAAACACTTTGAAGAACTGTGACGTGCTATAAATATTAGTTTTATCTCTTTCTCCATTCCTGAAGGAAGGCTTCAGTCTTCTCTAAGTGTTGTTCAGTCATTTTCAGTCACATCTGACTTTCATTCCCCATTTGGAGTTTTCTTGGGAAAGATACTGGAATGGTTTGCCGTTTCCTTCTCCAACTCATTCTACAGATGAGGAAACTGAGGCAAGCAGGGTTAAGTGATTTCCCCAGGTTCATATACCTAGGAAGTGTCTGAAGTTAGATTTGAACTCAGGAAAATGAGTCTTACTGACTTTGGGCCCAGCACTCTATCCACTGCCACCCAGCTGCCTCCTGCATATTGGCTTTGAAAACCACATATTAGCATTATCTGTGTTGTATTGCATTTTTGTTTGTTTTATTAAACAATTTCCCAATTATATTTTAATCTGGTTCAGGCTTCACTTTTGACACCTCTGCTTTAACGTACACCAAATTCTCCATTTCTGAGCCTATTATAATAAAATTTAGCATTTAATTGTTAGCAACAACACGGTACAGAGGAAAGAGTGAAGCAAGTGGGATCAAAGGACATTAAAGGTCTCTTCAAGTTCTAATCTTGTTATTCCATGTTTGTTAGTGTTTAGCTTAAAGTAGGACAGGGACTGTTTCTCCTGTATCCTTTATAGTCCCTAGTGTATTGTTCAATACAGAAAGAGAACTTTGATTTTTGTGTGTGTGTGTATGATTGAAAAGGAAAAATAAAAGCTGCCCAAAAGTGTATCCCTGGTTTCTAAAACCTAAATTAGCACACAAGTTTCAAGGTTTTATATTTGAGAAGTGGGTGCTAGTGAGGAGAGGTCAATACAACAGGATTACAGATCATAAAATGGAGTAAAATACAAACTTCCTGAGGTCAGTAACCCTGTCACTTTTGTTATTTGTCCTCTGCATGGTCAGAAAAGCACACAGCATATCATGGGTCCTTCAAAGATGCCTGTCGACTGGCTGATCGTAGATTTAGAGCTGAAAGGAACTTGAGAAATCATTAAGTCCAGTCTTCCCATTGTAGAAATGAGGAAATTGAGCCTCAGAGTGACCAAGGACAACAGAAGGTCTAAATGACCAAGCACTGAATCATTGCTGTGTTTTTCCTAATAGTTTTTATGTAGGAATGAGCACCGGCTGTAATCATTTAAATCCCTGCTTCTCACTCCTTAATCTGTGATAGCTACTCCATGAGTGAAACTCTCTCACTTTAGAGTTTCTGACCCTACCCCCACCCTCTGAGAAGTGCCTGGTGTTCACAGAAGGCAAGTTCTCCCTGAGATCTGTTAGAACCACTAAGATGGTGCCTCTCCACTAAAGCACATTTTATCCACAAAGAGTATTAAGTGCTTCTCAGATTGTGAAAATCTTGGCACAAAAATCCAGTAACCTGGGTTCCAGTTTTATCACTCATAAGAGTCTAAGCTCTAAGACATAACCAATTATCAGGGAAGAACATTTGTTTCTAAGATAGTAATTTAGTCTCACAATTGTTCCAGCAGTTTTCTATGAAGTCCAAGAGTAACTTTCTCTTTTTTTTTTTCTGAGTTATTAATTAATATATTTTTTGTTTTCAACATTCACTTACATAAGTTTTACATTTTCTCCCCTTCTGTTCCCCCTCCCTCCAAGACAGTATGCAATCTGATATAGGTTCTATACATACAGTCCTATTAAACACATTTTCATATTAGTCATGCCAACAGTAACTTTCTAAGATGACATGTCACAGTACCAACTGCCTGGGTCATAGAGCACTCCACTTATGTGCTGGGAACCATGGATTTCAATTACAGCCAAGGAGGTTTCTCATTAAAGAACAACCCAAAAAAGTCAGTTTACTCTATAGGAAAGGTAACCACAAACAAGGGCCATTCATTTAGTTAAATAATTCACTTGAAGGGCCAATATCTTCACCAACAGAGAAGGGGGCAGGGAGGGGAGAGGGAGGAAATACTAGAAAAGATGGATCCAGTAAACATTTAAAGACAAGCTTGGAGCTGTGATTTCTTCAAATTCATTTTTGGTTTTTTATGTTTAGACTTATAACATGTCACATGTAGATAGAAGGTACTTCAGAGGTTATCTAGTCTGAATCCATCATTTCACAGATGAGGAAACTGAGACCTACAGAGTGAAAGTAACTTGCCAAGATCATTCAGATAGCCATAGAATACTGGGACTGAAGTCCAGGCTTCTAATTCCCAACCCTAGACTCCTCTGTGCTTCCTGACACGTGCAAGAAGGACTCTCTATTTTCTACTGTAACAAGTTAACATCCTTCTGACTCCCTGGGCCACCTGCCCAGTTGATCTGATCTCACCTTACTCTTATGAGTGATAAAACTGGAACCCAGGTTACCGGATTTTTGTGCCAAGATTATCACAATCTGAGAAGCACTTAATACTCTTTGTGGATAAAATGTGCTTTAGTGGAGAGGCACCATCTTCGAATCAGGAGGATTAGGAGGGAGTACTCACAGCAATGAAACCTTGGTACTATGATTATGCCCATTTTAGAGAAAAATCCCAATGACAAGAGAGAATAAATGACTTATCTAGGGCCACAGAACTAGTAAAGAGTCCAAGACAAAATTTGAAACCAGAGCATCCAGATGCTAAATCCAATGCTCTAGACCAGCAGTTCTCAACCTGTGGGTTATGTTCAATTCGTAACATTGAAAATATATCCTGCATATCAGATATTTACATTATGATTCATAACAGTAGCAAAATTACATTTATGAAGTAGCAACGAAAATAATTTTATGGTTGGGAGTTACCACAACATGAGGAACTGTATTAAAGGGTAGCAACATTAGGAAGGTTGAGAACCACTGCTCTAGACATTATGCCACGTTGCCTCCCTAAGGTGGGAGGAAAATCCCCAACAGGTTTTGTGCCATCTATTATCTGGCATCCTACCGTCCACAATTGCCCTTGTGATGAATGGGGGTTACTGACATAGCAGCTAAAATGTAATCCCGGAAAGCTAGTTCTAACTTCCATACAACAGCATCTGCCAGGAGCAATCCCATTAGTAATTCCTGCATGTTTAAGAAGGTCTTACCATAATGCATACTCCATTTTACATTATAAGAGGAACCAGTGATCCAAGAACTAAAATCTCTCCCAATGTGGCTTATGGTCTTTGGCTGGGAATCCTCCAGATGTTTTTCTGTTCCAGTGCTTCACGAATTCCACATTTCTATAACTCAATTCCTGCCTGTTACTTCGGGATTAAAATGGCACATGCCAAACATGACTCACAGACATGACCCATAGTGAGTTGTTTCTTTGTGATGAATTCTCTAATGTATTTACACTATTGAAGAAAGAATAACTTCTCAGCCTTGTTTCCTGGCTAAACATAGAATCTTTCCTGATCTCATTTTTTTTCCTGAGATTCAGGAGTACTTTATATTGCATATTGCTGACATAATTCTGATTTTTTAAAATTTTTATTATTTTGATGAAAGAGAAGTTCTCTGACTTTAGAGGCATTCAAAAAAGGCTTGAGTCCTGTGATTTTTGTATCTCTCTTTATTTTTATTCTTGTCTGGAGGAACTCATTGATTCAATCATGGTATCCAATGAAAGACCATTTGGTAAGGGAGGACATCTTTAGGGCTTTCTCTCCCTCTGAGGCCGTATGTCCCTAGAGAAATAGGCTCGAGTCCTTAGACTACTCATTTTCTCTTTTTCTATTCTAGGTTAAGTTAGTGGAGTCTCACAACCTAGAAAGTTCAAAACATTATTGTAAGGGAACTCTGGCACCCCCAAATTCTGGAGCTTGGATTCGAAGCTGAGTGGTCAGTTACTCTGTCACTGACATCCCAAGGATCAGAGAATGACCTTCAGAAGAAATCTTCTAGACTGAAGCCAGCAAAAGCTAAAAGGACAACCCATTGATGCCTCTTTTAGATGTGTACATGGTGGGATCAATGCAATTAAGCAATTCAGCTAGGTTTTGATCCCATTCTCCCTGAGACCAAGGTGATATAGGGAAGAGTATGCCTCTGAAATATTGGGGGGGGAGGGGAGTTTATGTGTTTGTACTCACTATATCTTTGAAGTAAATATACCTTTGTAGAGGTTAGCCATGTTAAGTGGTCAAATAAAACTGGGGTGCTAGTTACTGGACCCCTAACAGTACTGAAAAGAACCACAAACCACCATCATTTCCCACCTGGCTTCATGAACTCTATCATGCTCTCTAGAATCTCACCATCCTGCAAAATTCCATCTCTCTTGCCCCTGCCACCTCATCAGTAAACCCTGCCCTGGAGCCCCTGCCTCCCTCCCGCTGGTTGGAGAGGGTGAAGGTGGCTTGTGAAGAGTTTTCCCCATCTACCTTTATAGAGCTAGAGCAGTCAGTTTTTCAATTCCCACCCAACTCCACTCCTCTACACTTCATCAAGCCTCCTTTTCAGCTTCTCTTTATGTACTGTCTTCTTCCATCAGATTGTGAGCTCCTTGAAGCAGGGATTGTCTTTTTGGCCTTTCTTTGTATTCCCATCACTCAGCATTGTGCCTCAAACATGGTAGGTTCTTAAGAAACACTTATTGACTATTGATGAAAACCTCTCAGGATACTCTGGAATCCTGAGGGCAGACGTAGTTTAAAGATATGCCTGGCCCTGATAGAATGGAGCCCAAGAGTATTTTACATGTATGGGCTTTCCTCCCTTGACTTCTGGGGTATCACTTTCTATTGGTTCTCCTTTTACTTGAATGATGACCCCTCTAAGTCCTTCACTGATCTATTGGCTGCCTCTTCCACCCTGTGTTTTAGTGTCCCCCAAGACACTATGGTGTCACTGACACCATTCTTATGTCTTTCGATAAGCTTTCTCCCTCCCAAACTCAGTACATGCAAAACTAAATTTATTATTGTCTCCTCTAAAATCATCTCCTTCCCGCCCCCGAAAAAAAAGCTTACCTATTTCAACTGATGGTGTCACTACCTTTAAATCACCCAGACTCAAAATAATAAGTTAACTTTTACTCCTCCCCCTCCTCAACTTCCAACATCCAACCAGATGCCAAATCCTGTCGATTCTGTCTGCACAATATCTCATAACATCCTTCCTCTCCTTTTATACATCACCATCATTCTAGTTTAGCTCACAAACCCCTAGAGCAATCTCTCTTCCCTCTGAATTCCTCTGACTTTTATTATCTGCACTATATATCTGACACCACACAAATGCTGTCTTGTTATTTTTTTATATTTCTATAACCTATCAATTTGGTACTATATGTGTGTATGTATGTGTGTAGATAGATAGATAGATAGATAGATAGATAGATAGATGATAGAGAGAGATATGTAGAGACATATATATGTCTCTTTCCCCATCACACTCACTCAAAATCTCATCACCTCTTACCTAAACTAGCAATAATAGTAAGTACTTAGACTAGTAGTAGTAGCCTAACTGGTTTCCTTGCCTCCAATCTTATCCTTTTCTGATCTATCCTTCACATCACTGCCAATGTAATCTTCCTAATTTGCAGTTCTAATCATGTATCTCAATGACTCCCTATTGCCTATAGGATACAATACAAGTAGCCAAGGCTAGCATTCAATATCATCTTGCAATCTGATTCCAAACTACATTTCTAGATTTAGTTCATACCATTCCACATATCAAGGCAGCTAGGTGGCACAGTGGATAAAATGCCAGGCATGGAGTCAGGAAGACTAGCAAACCACTCCAGAATCTCTGCCAAGAAAACCTCAAATAGGGTAATTAAGAGTCAGACAAGACTGAAATAACAGAACATTTCCCCCTATCGTACATTCTACATTGTAGCCAAACTTAATTACTAGCCATTCCCTCATCTTGTTCTGCCCTCTCCCATCTCAGTACATTTGACACATGTAGGAAGACCTTATCTGTCTCCCTGCCCCACACCTCAAATGATACCGGGTTTGGCTACTTCTACATCTGTCCCTGATGAAGCCCTTCTCTTCTATCAAGGTGCCACCTGTCCCATGATGTCTTTCCTGATGCTTCAGCTAGTGATTCTTCTCCTCAAATATATTCCTCAGTTTGACATCTCCTAGTGCACATATTTCATCTCAATATAATAACTATGCATATAATATACATTCTTCCCACTCACTCACATATCCAAATGTGTTTTTTTCAGCATGTGGAACAACTCATCACCTCACTACAAATACATATAAAATAAATACTTGTTAAGTGCCCATCAGATGCAAACAACTATTAGATGCTGAGACACAAGGTTTAGAAAAGACACACCAAGAGCTTGAAATTAAGTTGGGAGATAAAATACCTGGACCAACAGAGAAGGCTATAATACATATTAAGCACATCAGGGCAGCGGTTCTCAACCTGTGGGTTATGTTCAATTTGCAACAATGAAACTACATCCTGCATATCGGATATTTACATTAAGATACATAACAGTAGCAAAATTACAGTTATGAAGTGGCAACGAGAATAATTTTATGGTTGGGGATCACCACAACATGAGGAACTGTATTAAAGAGTCACGGCATTAGGAAGGTTGAGAACCACTGCATTAGAGAGTTACAACACTAAAAGCTTTATAAGATTTGAAAGGGAGGGTTATTACCAACAAGGGAGCATGAAAGCTTTCTGGTGTTTGAGTCTGGCTTTAAAAAGAGAGAGGGGGATTTAACAGGTGAAGATAGAGAGGGAGGGCATTCCAGGCACTGGCAACAGCATATGCAAAGATATGGAGTGGTGAGAATGCAGTACGTATCCAGAGGACAAAGAGCCATTCTAGTTGAGCTAGTACATGAAGAGGAGTCATATGAAGTAAGATAGGAAAGGCAAAGCAAGGATGGCATCCTCTCTC
>CM053581.1:518437040-518467157 GCA_028627135.1 Pseudochirops cupreus | reverse complement strand
CATCTTAGCCAATCTGACTGGTGAGATGTGGTACCTCAAAGTTGTTTTGATTTGCATTTCTCGAATCAATAGTGATTTAGAGCATTTTTCCATATGCTTAAAGATATCTTTAATTTCTGCCTCTGAAAATTGCCTGTTCATAGCCTTTGACCATTTATCAATTGGGGAATGACTTGTATTCTTGTAAATTTGACTTAATTCCCTGTAAATTTTGGAAATGAGGCCTTTATCAGAGACATTGTTTGTACTTTTTTCTAAAAAAAGAAAATTGCTACATGAAGTTTGGAAACCACTGTATTAAATGATGCTTTTCATCAGCCTACTCTAGTTACACATTCAAGAAGCAGTGGCCTGCTATCCCTAGAGACTCTCTTTGGCAACATAAAATTTCTTCTATATCATTTTATAGATATGATCCAACCCTGGCACAAAGAATTACTTGAATATTGCCATTCTGGACAAGATGATGCTTAGGGTGGGTTTCCCTAGACTGACCTCTTGACTATAATCAGAAGCCCAAGCTAGAGTTAACATTCTCCTCACCTAGCCCATCCACTTCTGATAAGTACTTGTCAACACAACCAGTCTTGACCAGGTCCTTCAACTAGTCAGAGAAGGTAAGATTTCCTTAAAGATTGACCAGTTTATTTCCCTTTGACCCATTGGATTGGGTTAAAAGTATACCAACCAGTCTAGGTTCCATATTGGTCCCTGTGTTGGAAATTTAATACAAGAAAAAACTGTTTATTTACTAACTCTGGCCTCCTTTCTGCATATTAACATCTCGTTGCTGATGAAGTGTTTATGCTTATTCTGCCAACAACTTCAAATGCTAATTCTTTTAAAACATCCTCACAGCTGTTGTAGATTAGCCATAAAGCAAGCCATGTCTCCACAATGAATTGTTACAGTCAGTCACCCAAAGGCTATTTTAGACGCACTGTTAAGTGCCTCAGGCTCAGAAGTAGAGTATAAAAAACAGTGTTCCCATTCCAATGCCTGAAGGTGACCCCCTCCAAAAAATATCTAAATGTGAATCTTCTTTTACAAGAGATCAAAGAAGATGGCAGAGTACAGATAACAATCCAGCCAAACTCTCCCAATGCTCCTCTCCAAAAACTCTAATATAATGCCTCAAATCCAATTCTGGAGTGGCAGAGTCAACAAAAGGTCAGAGTGAGACATTATTCCAGCCTAAGACAACTTAGGATGTTGGCAAGAGAGGTTTAAGACAACAGAATGGGGTAGCAGTGCCAGTACTGGGCCTTGAAAGGTGGCTACAAGAGAAGAGGCAGCAGCAGCCTTAACTTTGGGAGGCCTCAACCCAGAGATGGGAAGGGAGTAGGACAACTGGTCAGAAAAAAATTGCAGGGGGCCCCTTGGTGGTACTGGGTGCAGCTGGTGCTGATCAGCCACATTATTTGCTTATAAGTAGTTCTAGGTCACTGTTCCAAGGTACAGAGAAGAGTTTGTGATTGCTCACAAAGGAATAGGGGTCCTGGTCACAGTTCCAAGGCAGAAAGAAGACCTAGCACTTGTGGTAGTAGAAGATCAGGGGACCTGGTCACAGTTCCAGAATCAAGAGAAGTGCTAGTGTTTATGAGTACAGAGGATCAGGGGCCCTTGCTGGGTAAAGATGAAAGCACAGACCACAAGAGCACTGACCATACCTCTCCCAGAATTACATCACCTTAGAAGCAACCAAAAACTTTACAAAAACTTGTAAACATAAGTGTGAAAATAGTAACACAAAAAAGCCTGAAGCTTAAGACTTCCCCATCCACATGTGAGCAGAGTCCAATTTTAACATTAAGTTCAAAGCCAAGAAATAAGCTTGAAAATGAACAAAAAAGGCGAAAAAAAAAAAAGAAGAACTGAACTATAGGCTACTAGGTGACAGGGAAAACCAAGACAGAAACTCAGAAGAAGACAACAATGTGAAAACAGATACAAGCAAAGCCTCAAAGAAAAGTGCTAATTAGACCAAAGTACAATAAGAATTAAAGTCAAAGAAAGAGATAAGAGTCACAGAAGAAAAACCGGGAAAAGAAATTAAAGCGATGGAAGAAAATTATTAAAATGACAAAAAGACATCAAAAATACTTAAGGAAAATAACACCTTAAAAAATAGAATTGGGCCAAGATGGTGGAGCGAGGAAGGAACCCTCTGAAGCCCTCTCAAATTCCCATTTGAACAACTAGAAAACCACCTCAGAATTTATCTAGGAGCAGGAAAGCAGCTTAACAGCAGCACTGGAAAGGTCTGTCTCACTGTGATGGAAAGTGAGAGGGGTCCAAGAGCAGCAGCAACCAGCCTCACAGCAGAGGGCCTGCAGCAGGGCCCTAAGGCAAGCCACCAGTGAGGCCCTGCCCTCCTGCAAACCAGCAGCCCCCTAGGCAAAGGAGCAGTCTGTGCTGTACAGCAAGACCCCACCCCCAGCACAAGCACAAAGGTGAACAGGAGATGTTGACAGTTTGTAGTAGCTGAGATGTCAAGAACCCTAGACCAATGACGAAATTTTTGGATGACTCAAAGAAGTAAGTCTGGGATGAAGTAAAGATATGGAACGAAAAGGGACTTTTTGGATCCGAAGGACACTTATACTAAGGAGCCTACCAAGGTGGATTAAGACATCCGAATGCTTCATAAAAATTCCTGGGCACCAAGTGGTTCTCTCCTCATAGACCACAATGGCTCTCTCCTAACTTTTTCACATGTTACCATCAACTCAAGCCTAGAAAAGATGAGTAATCATAATAAACCTCTCTAGGACTGGAACCATGTATCCTATGGGAAGTCCTTTCCGATCACCCAAGCTATTATTGTTCTCTCTCCCCTGAAACAATACCACATTTATTTATCTATATACATGTTGAATTCCCCCAGGAGGATGTAAGCTCCTTGAGGGCAGGGATGGTTTTTCATTTTTTCTTTGTATCCCTAGGGCCTTTCACATAGTAGGAACTTCACACATGTTTGTTAGATTGACTTATATCCCACCCCCAACACTTTTATTCCAGCATGACTCAAACACTTGCTGGATGAATGAATGGACTTCCAGGCAGCAAATTTCTGGGAGTCAGAGAACCAGAAAAGATTAAAGCTTAAAGTGCTAATAAGAGATCATCAGAGCCAACTCTTAATTTTATTTACTTATTTACTTATTTATTTTATTTAATCACTTAGGTGGTTAATAGGAAGGTCAGGATGACAACCCAGTTCCACCAATTCTCAGCCCAGTGTTCACTTTTCTACTGCTGGCGAATTAGGCAGAGGAAGAACAAAAAGAACTCTACATCTAAGGTCAGGATTGTGTTTACTATTGATTTGACCACTCTGAAAATCTTTTTTTTTTTTTTTTTTACAATTTGATAGGTTTAAAGTCCTTTGCTTTTCCAATTTAGTTCTACAAACTTTGAGACTCTCCATCTTGTTCAGGCTGAAAGTGTAGTGGCCAGGCTTGGGTTTGAATCAACCACTGATTAGTACAGAGGCGTTGCCCTGTTCAGTTTCTAACTTGGAACAAGTTGCCCCTCCTTGGGAAGCCTAGTGGTCCACCCCTAGTCCCCAATCCTGCTACACCTTCATACTAGTGCTCATCTCAGTACAGTACAGTCATTTCAGTCACATCTGACTCTTCATGATGCTATTTGGGATTTTCTTGGCAAAAATACTGGAGTGGTTTGCCATTTCCTTCACCAGCTCATTTTACAGATGAGGAAATTGAGGCAAATACAGTTAAGTGACTTGTCTAGAGTCACACAGCTAGTAAGTGTCTGAGGCCAGATTGGACACCAGGTATTTCTGATTAAAGACCTGGCACTCCATCCACTGTGCCATCTAGCCGCCCCATACCTGATTTATTTTAGCCTACTATAGCTCAGAACACCTGAGCTCAAGCAATCCACCAGCCTCAGGCTCCCCAAAAGCAAGAATTATACCCAGATCAAAAGTAATTATTAAGGGCCCACTCTGGAGGGGTGTTATGGTAAGTGATGGGGCTCTAAAGACAAAATAAAAAATATTCCCAGCCCTTCTAAGGAGGAAGAGTTATACAATATTTAAACAGACAAGTAAATAGAAGATTTTTGGGGTTTTTATTTTTAGAAGATAATTTAACGAAGGAAGAAGTAATTGGGAGTATCTAGTATGAGATACATGTAAGTCGAATCTTGAAAGAAGCCAAGGATGCTAAGAGGTAGAGGTAAGGAATAAGTACCCTTCGGATATAATATCCTACTCCCATAGACAAGGTTACCTCAGATTCAAGATACTCAAGGTACTCTGGGGCTCCATTCACTGAAAGCTATAACTCGAGAGTCTCCAAGGATACGTTTGCCTTCCCTAGGGTAATAGGGGAGGTGGGCATCTAGTGCACATGTAGGGTTCCTGGAACACTTCATAGATATTTTGTAAATAATTCTGGCTCACTAATCTCACTAAGCCTCCAGGCAGAAGTAAAACATCATCAATTACGACATTCTGATCGATTTTAAAGCAATCCGTGGTCACAAATAAAACAGCAAAAAAAGCCATCACTAACTACTTTTGCCTTCATTTATCCACTTACATAGATACTTATTGACTATTTACACCTTAAAGTCTACAAAAGCTTTAAAAGATATAACTCATTAAATATTTAACTATTTATTCAGGGTCAAGGAATAGTACTTAGTCCTCTCATCTCTATCCTATTGAGCCCTTAGATTCATAAAATTGGAAGACTTTCCCAAGGTCACCCATCTCAAGCATGGCCACATTTTTAACACAATCCAGAGAGATGAGAACCTTAGAAATATAAGCTTCCCTCATCACTCACAGACTTTCAAAAAAACTCTTTAAAGAAATTATCCATTATTCCTCATATAGATTTCAGTTAAGCTCAGTTCAAACATCATCTCCTACGTGAGGCCAAAATTACCCTACATTTACTTTCCATATGTTTTGCATACATTTATATGTGTATGTGTTGCTTCCCCAGATAGAATGTAAGCCCTTTGAGGACAGATACAATTCCTTTTTCTTTTTTCAGCCTTGTATCCTCTGCACATGGCTCACTGTCTAGCATACTGCCAGCACTAAATAAATGTTGACTGAGTTCATTGGTTGATTGTTGGGTCCTGAGGAAAGGTCAATAAATCAGAAATTCATGGATTTTAGAGACCTCAAGAAACCATTTTTAAAAAAAATCATTTAGCCCATCCTTTCTGTCTTTGTGAAGAGTAGGAAGATAGCTAAGACTGGATAATAATTCATCTATTTTGTTATCTATCTACTACATACAAAATATTTGCAGACTAGGGAGGGGGATATTTCTGAGGCTTACAAAATAAAGTCCACTTTCCCTAGTCACTCTGGGTGGGAAGTAATCCCATTCCAGACTAGAAGGGAAATAGCTCAATGTCAGCCAGGCAGTTTAATGCCCTCTCACCAAAGAATTGTTTCATAAAAACAACTTCAGATCGTCAGCAAACACAATTCCATTAGCAAACAATGACAGGGAAATTTGGAAAATTATACAGATTAAAGTAAATAATAGAGAACACAAGAATAAATGGATTTTTGATTCAGGAGTTAGATAAAATCTTAGTTCAATCAAGGAAAGAGTGGTCTCACCAGTGACATGTGCTCTGCAGTCTCTGAGAATGCAGGAATCAATGGATGTTTTCAGGGGTTGGCTTTCTCCACTTGTCTGTCTCATACTGTATGTGTGTGTATGGGTGTGTGTATGTGAATTGCACTTCTCTCTCTAAAATCATGCCTCTCTTACAATATACACATGCGGTTGTCCTTCAGGGAACTTTTCTGGGTGGGCTACGTTCAGAAATATACTTTAAGATCAAACAGTAAGTAAAGGTATTTTGAGCTGAGTGAGTAAGTTTAGAATTCAGATCTTCTGCCACAAAGTCTTAAGCTCCTGTATTGCATTACAATGGCTATCTCTCCATACTATCTGTAGGTCTAAGTCCAGGCTAAAATGAAGAGCAAGAAAATAAGCATCAAAATTGGAACACTAATGCATTGTTGGTGGAATTGTGAACTGATTCAATCATTCCAGAGAGCAAACTGGAACTATGCCCAAAGGGCTATAAATAATTTCATACCTTTTGACCCAGCAATACCACTTCTAGGGTATCCCAAAGAGATTATAGAAGTGGGAGGAACACCCTTATGTACAAAAATATTTATAGCAGCTTTTTTGTGGTGGCAAAGAATTGGAAATTAAGGAGATGCCCATCAATTGGGGAATGGCTAAACAAGTTGTGGTATATGAATGTAATGGAATACTATTGTGCTATAAGAAATGAGGAGCAGATGGACTTCATATTTACCTGGAGAGGCCTATACAAACTGATGCTGAATGAGAAGAGCAGAACCAGGAGAAATTTGTACACAATTACACACACAATGTATGTGTGATGACCAACTTTGATAGACTGGACTCTTTTCAGCAATGCAAGGCTATAAGACAACTCCAAAAGACTCATGATGGAAAAAGATGTCTACATTCAGAGAAAGAACTAGAGAGAACAGAGTTTGAATGCAGACTGAAACAAACTACCTGCTCTCATTCTTTTTCTTGTTTGGTTTTATTTCCTCTTTCCCATTGTTCATTCCATCTGTTACAATCCTTCTTTACAACCTGACTAATGTCCAATGTTAAAGTATTTGCAGATCCTGTACTTGATTGCATGCTGCCATGGGGAAGGGGGAGGAAGGGGGAGAAAATTTGAAACTCAGTGGATTGTGGAACTGAATCCTTCAAACTAAAAGTAAACAAATTAATAAAGACAAAAATTTAAAAAAGAAAGAAAATAAGCATCAAGTTAATATAAGCTCTAAGTTCTTTGCCAAAGGAGGTATCAAGTCAAGTCAATAAGCATTTATCAAGTCCCTACTACATTCCAGATGCTGTACATCAGAACCTCAACCTTTTCATAGGAGAATTATAGAAGAGGTCTTGTCAATTATAGAAGGCTGCCCTTTTTCTTCCTATAGTTATCACCCTCTTTTCATCTTGCTGTTCCTCACACAAAACATACAATCTTCCAACTGTAGATATTTTCACTCATCATTCCCCCATATCTGGAATGCCTTTCTTGATCCTTCTTAATCTCAGTGCCTTCCCTCTGAGATTATCTCAAGTTTACACTTTGAGCTCTCTGAGAGCAAGGATTGGCTTTTTTTGCCTTTCTTTGAATCTCTAGGGTTTTGCACAACATCTGACCCATAGTAGGCATTTAATAAATGCTTATTGATTTAACTTGAAGTGGAAGATCTCAGTTGGGTTTTCCTTGATGGGGAAGATTCTGAGAATCTCCAAGTTCATTTGTATATAAATAATCAGTTGAAGTTTTGTTTGTTTGCTTAACATATAGAACAGAAATTATAAGTGCAGGGTCAACTTTTGAGAATTAAATAGAGAAAAGAAGAGAAGCCAGAGTGATATAATCCTGCAGATAGACAGGACTCAGGTTTACAGGTACTTCACAAAATACCTTGGTTCTTTTCCTATCTCCAATTTGCTCTCTGGGAAGAATTAAAAGGCTGAATATATGACCAAAACAGGGGTGGAAATATCTGCTCTAGACGAGAAGAACTTTGATGAAGGACTGAGAACTTAGATTAATAAGGTACTTCATAACAATCTTAGGTCATATTAATATTTCCCTAAGTTGGATAGACCCCACTTTTAATCAATCACTAATAAATGAGTAGTTTTTCCCACTAAACTCCTAAAAATGCCCAATATTTTCAAATTTTATTTGTTTTTTTCCTTTTATAACATACAGGATGTTGCTAACATTTTTAACAATAAAATTAACTTTTTCCAAAATCACTATGTGTCTCAAGGCAGAATCAGATGACAGAACAGTAACTAGATTTTGCCCCACACTTTCTAAAATGTTGCCCAGGAGATATGCTCTGATCTTGATGAACTCTTTAGATGTAACAGTCATTCTTAGAAAGCTAGGGTATAAGTGGCCAACATCTTGGGTCCTAAGGTACCTTTCAGTAACAAAAATAGAATACTGAAACATTAAATGGACACCTACTCTCAGATGATTACTTGTGCATAGTAAAAAGCTAAATTCCACCTCTTTATTTTAAATAATAATAACTATTAAATTAAATAGTATTTTGAAATTTTCATTTTGACAGTTTTCCACATACAAAATCACAAATGGCTGTGCAGGCGATAGGCAGGATGTTTTAAAAAATGTGGGTGAGAGAAGATGTGTTTGCTAAGCATCAAACTGAAGAAAAGCAACCCACGCACCTGTAAGTAGATTTTCTTACTAACAGGACTTGGGATGAAGATATTTCCCAGGAGTACCCTGAAAAAAATCAGCACTGAGACAGCAGAGAATTTATCAGCGGTTAATAAACAATCTAATTCCCAGAAGAGACTATAAAATTTCGCATACTTTCCACAAGTCACCAATATATCTATTTTGGAATAGAAATAAAAATTTTCACAAAGTTGAAATAGGTGTGTTGGGGGGATCAGGAAGTTGTTTAGTTTGAAGCTAAGCAAAAAAAATAGATAACAAACCACCACCTTCCTCTTAACCAAAAACTAAGAATTTTGAATCACCTCAAATATTTGTTGAGCACTTATTTGGGGGCAAGGCACTGTGTTAAGATGAGAGATAAATGGACTATAAAACAAGGTCCCTTTCCTCAAAAACCTGTTACTTGTTTGGGTTTTTAAAAAAAAACATAAAATGTTGTAGAAGACAAATTTCAAAGCATTTTAATTTGCATAAAATCCAATATAATTCATCATCACTTAATTTCACAAAACAATTTAGCAAAGCTTTTTGCTCACTCTGTACAGAGGTTTCTGCGGAAAATTTAGGGAGACGGAAAGTTTAGAGACACAATTCTAACACTAAAATTGTTTACAGTTTATAGTCTAGGCGAGCAAAAAAGACACACACACAAATAAGTATACGTGACAAGTGCATTAGAGAGGTAAAGAACAAAGTGCAGGGAGGGGGAAAGGGCACGAGGGGAAGGACCCTTCCTACATTTGTATCTTTGAACACATTTGGAAGGCCAAAGGCACAGGCATTAATTTGTTCTGCCTTTCACCTTTTTGTTAAAAGGCAGCTGTGGGGTAAAAGAAAATGAAATCTTCTTTATAGTGATTTTTGTCATATCCACCTATAATTATTGCCTTTTATTGTATTAACTTTGAATCTATCTGTAAGGGAGAAAAAACAAGCCAAAAGACAAAATGATGTAACTGAAAGAACGGTAGGTTAGGAGTAGAAGACTCTATTTGAATCTCAGCTCTGCCACTTTGAATGCTGGTTCTGTGACTCAGGCATTTTATCTCTCTGGGCTTCAATCTCCCCATCTGTAAAATGGACTCCATTATCTTAAAGATCTTTTCAAACCCTGATTCTATGATCTCAAGTCATGTTTCCCAGTGGTGAAAGCCTAGGTTAGGTGTTTACAACCTGAGACACGCATGTATATTAATGTTAAGTGAGGTTCAGGAATCCAGGTTGCAGTACAGAGACAGAGAGCACAGCAAGAGAGAATACAGAACAATAAAAGAGAGAAAGTGGGTGATATAGTGGATTTCTGTTTCTTTATCTGTAAAATGTAGGTATCAAAAACACCTACCTCCCAGGGCTATTGTAAAGTTCCAACAAGATAAACATTTGTAGAGTGGTTTCTAAGCTACAAAGCGCCATATGAATGCCATTATACTAGTATCATTATTATTAGGAAATACAATATAACAGGCAGTGATGGAAGATGGAAACAGGCCAGGTCCACTAAGGTTCCTGGTGGATAGTGATGCCAAAACTGAAAAAGCCTAGTGGATTTTGTAGGGTCCTTATCTGGATCAAGCAGGACTAGACATTAGGATGCAGAGATTAGGGAGCCTAAATCTGGTGTACAGATCATACATGGTTGAAGATTGGTGCCAATTCATGCTGAGTAAGAAATAATGTGCTATTGGTGGGTAGTAAACAGTCAAACCCCACAAAGATGGGAAAAGGGGCTTATGGCCCTACCTCAGACCTTACTTGACCAGGTCACTCACGGGATTTGGCCTTCCCTGGCTTCTTCATTTACTGTGATGGGCAGGTTGTCGAGATCCTTATAGTATATTCCCGGGAGAATATAGGGTATATCTGGTAAATAACTGTATTATTCTATTAAAATGTTGTACAAGGAGTCACATTTAGGGAAAACAATTTGTGGATTGTAATGACAACTTTATGATACCCATAAGTTGGCCAACAAACACTTATTAAGGGCTTATGATATTCCAGTCATTGTGATAAGCTTGGGAATAGAAAGAAAGGGGAAAAAAAAAAGCTTAGTCCTACCTTCAAGAAGTTCACATTCCAATGAGGGAGACAACATGTAAACTATGCACTTAGAAAATATATACAATGAAGATGGAAGGTAATCTCAGAAGGAAGTGAGAAAAGGTTGGGAAGAGCCCAGGAATGACTCTTGAAGAAGGTGGGATTTGAACCTAGTCGCAAAGAAAGTCAGGCAAAAGTGAAGAAAGAGAGTGAATATTCCAGGCAGAGGGCCAGCCAGTGCGAAAACACGGAGATGGAATGTTGCATGTGAAGAGTACCAAGTAGGCCAGAGTAGCTAGATCGTATAGAGAGCATGCAAGAGATTAAAGTGTATAATGAATGAAAAGGTAGGAGAGGGAGAGGTAGAGAGATTCCTTATATGCCAAAAAGAGATTTTTATATTGGATCCTAGGGACAAAAGGCACTAGAGTTTCTTGAGAGAAAGAGAGGAAATGACATGGTCAGACTAAAAATGTGACAGATAAAGAAATTTTCTTTATGAAAAATATATCAATTTTTATGTGCATACACATGCTGAATTATAGAATGTATTTTCTTTATATTGATCAAAGTATATAGGAAAGCTTACTGGAAGTCAAGGGCTGCAGGCCCCAAAGAAATTGTAGAGCCTCTGGTCTTGGCATATTCCTTGAGTGTTAGTTGGAACTGCAAGGAGCCTCAGATATCTTCCAGTCCAACCCCTTTACTTTACATTCAAATGCTCTTTTATTCTCTCTCTCTCTCTCTCTCTCTCTCTCTCTCTCTCTCTCTCTCACACACACACACACACACACACACACACACACACACACACACACAGCCCCCCCCCCACACACACATATGTACACAAATCTACTCCCATTTGGAATAAACACATATCAGCAATTATTTCCCCCCATGCCCCAAGTACTCCTATAGAAAGCAATTACCAGCAATTCTACTGACTCTTCTCTAGCATTTGATTTCCTCATATGCAAAATGAGGGAATTGGACAGATGTGATGGTAAATTTGTTGAATTAAAGCTAATTACTAAATTTCTTCTCTGCCTGAATGTTTCTAGGAGCCCTTTCTATTGCATTTTCAAAGTCTTCTATAAGTTTGTTTCTTTTGTTTCTTTTTATTTTTTATGAATGTCTTTATTTTATTTTTTTCTCAATTACATGTAAAAACAATTTTTAACATTAATTTTTAAATAATTTTTGAGTTCCATAGTCACTTCCCTCCCTCTTTTCCCTCCCCCTCCTTGAGAAGGCAAACACTTTGCTAAAGATTATACATGTGCAGTCATGCAAAACGTATTTCCATATTAGTCATGTTGCAAAGGAGAATGGAGATAAAAAAAAAACAACAGAAAAATAAGGAAAGTTTAAAAAGTATGCTTCGATCTGCATTTAGACTCCATCAGTTCTTTCTCCGGAGGTGGTTAGCATTTTTCATCATTTGCCATTTTTTTAAAGAATATGATCCTCAGAGAAAATTAAGATGTACAGAAATATCCCAATTCACCCTCTGCTCAAGTGTTGGTACTTAGAATCAAAGAAGGGCTTTGTTGGGATTTCCTGGTTGGGCACTTCAGTACAGAAGGGCATCTGGAGCAACATTTCTTACAAGCTTTCTGAATCCTTAGGAAGATCTCTTTGAGGATGAGATCATTTGACAAATCTCTTTTCTCGATGAGTATAAACACCTCTGCAGTTGAACCGGAGCCTGTAATCCTTTCCAGCTCCTAGGTTTTTCCATTGATAATATGGGATATTTGTTTCTCACCTGGATGAGACAGAGGTCCTCAGAAATTCCTAAAGTCTATAGTTCCTCTTAGATGCCTGCAAGGCTTCCCTTTATGTAATCTTCCCAGTTCTGAGCTGTCAATTCATCCCTATACTCACTCTTTCTTCACTAATAGTGTGTGCAAAATGCATTGCAAATGTTGATGCTTATGGAAATATAAGTTATTATGATACCCATTGTCCTAACCTACTTACTAAACTTGAAGACTTCTGAATCATATATACTTGATGTAATGTCATGCACAAGCAGCTTCCCAAAAGAATGCTACTGTGAACAGCTTTTAAGGTTCTAATTACACAGTATAGTAAACACTCCCTTTATTCCATAACAAATTAAGGCAAACATTCACAATAAATCACAGTATAATATTCACAACATCACATCTTATCACAGAAAATCACAATATAGTGTTCACAACAGCTTAACATTAGAATGGCCACATAGTTTTCACCAAAGTGGTCACAGTATTTAGAACAAAGAACAAAAGAACAATCATCTGGTATCCCTAAGGAGGTTTGCCTCCTTATTCATTCAGTCATCTCAAAATACAATAGTCAGTCTTCTACTCATCGGGCAATCATAGGTTAACTTAATCAGTCACTTATCTAGCAATCAGTCACTAAGTATTGTTAATCACTAAATACAATCATTAGAAAAGTACACAAACCCCCCAGCCCTAGGTCTCTGGTAAACTTCAATTTCATCACTGAATTCAATATCCAAGGAGAGGCCTTTTCTTCATCTTGACTCAGGGTGGTCTCTCAGATTCCCTGGATCCCCTTCCATGGTCCCAGCTCCTACCTGAATCCACCAAACCGTCACCTAGATTCAGAGGCAGACGACTCCCAGGTTCTTATCCAGTCCTCTGGGCACTTCCTGCTACACACTGAAGTTCACAGGGCTCAGCACATCTCGAAACCTTCACATTTTCTGTTCCCAGGAACTCAAGGATCAACCAAGCCACAAACAAATAAAGTAATAGCACCCTGGTGAGGTTTCTTCAGTCTTCCAGCAGTTCAGCTGGCCCTAGGACCCAGAAGAAATCTTAGCCTTCCAGGTGGCCTTCTGGGCAGCAACTTCAGCCTTCAACAGATTCTGGTCTCAAGAAAACTCCAACTGAATTCTCAGTCCAGTAGCAACCCAGCTTCCAGATGCTGGGAGAGAAACTCTCTCTCTCTGTCTCTCTCTCTCTCTGTGTCTCTCTCTCTCTCTCTGTCTCTCTCTCTGTCTCTCTCTCTCTCTCTTTCTCTCTCTGTTTCTCTCTCTCTGTCTCTCTCTCTCTCTCTCTGTTCCAACAGTAGCTTGCCAGGACAAAAATTCTGCTTCCTCCACCAGGATCCCGCCAGGAGAAAAAAATTCTAATTCTGACTGTCTCTTTCTGGGGCTCTTCTTATATACACACACGAAGCATTGGCTTCCTGTTTCAGCCAAACCCTTCCTGTTACATCAGCAATAGGAGACTGAGTTCACACCCTCTGCCTCTTAGCCACAAAGGTTTGATTAGTTACTAAGGCTAAGTACCTGCTTACTTGACATAACAAAAAGGGGTCTTCAAATTTAAATTAATTACCATTACACTTAAGTGTATATTTCAGTTAATTTGCTATCTCTCCCGGTGGTATTTGCACTTTGAACCTTATTTCTTATTTTGGAGCTAAAAGTTTATACCAAGAGCAAGTCAAGTCAACATGCATTTACTAAGCATTTATTCACAATGTGCCTGAAACATAGTAAATCCTTAATAAGTGCTTCTTGGCTTGACTTGAGTTGATTTGCTATAGCCAGAAATTGTATCCTAAACACTGGGATTAGAACAAAAGGGAAAAAATCTCTATCCTCAAGGAGCTCGCATTCTAAGGAGGAAGACAACATAAAACAACAAGGTACATACAGGGTAATCTGGAAGCAATCTCAGAGGAAGGCAGTAAAAGGGGAAGAGGGGATGCCAAGAAAGCTTCTTGTAAAAGGTAGGATTTGAGCTGAGATTTGAAAGAAGCCAAGAAAGTTGGGAGGCTGAATTGAGGAGGAAGAGTAATCCAAGCAGTAACAGCAAAAAGGCACACAGTTTGGAAATAGAGTGTCATACTCAAGGAACTAAAAGAAGACCCAGTGTTACTGGATTGTAAAGCATAAAGCATACATAAAAAGCAGTTTCTGTCAACAAACAAGTAAGAATGGTCAAAAATTCATTCCTTGACCAACTTCTGATTAAGCCTATTACTTCACATAAAGCATGTGGCTAGATGAGGGAGACAGCAGTCTTAAATGAGAGTATTTACTTATAACAATAAAAATTCACATTGGATAGGAATAGATTGGGAGCCAGGAGAACCATGGCTTCAGATCTACAAACACTACAGGCTCTTGATCATGACATATTACTAAACAATAAGGCAAAAGTAGGAATAATCATAATGTTTCCTTAATAGAAGGCAAGATCAGAAATAATAAAATTATTACAGTCTACTTATAAGCTTGGATTACAATCTCCCACAAAGGCACACAACGTCTATGGGGAAGACAGGGAAGACACTTACAGAAATGTAGCAGTGACATAAGTGAAGAAATCCTTGTGCAAGGTAGGCCTTGGTCTCTTTAGAGAATAATCTACAATACAGATCACTAGCTTGACAAAATTTCTTCTCTGCTATCAGCTCTTCCATTTGAACCTCACAGCCTTCCTGCTGAACAAAACCACTTTTCTGCTACTCTAGATCAGTTACCCAGCATTAGGGTTTTTTTTAGCACACAGCCACTCTTGACAAGGCACAAGAGTGTTTAGCTATTTTGATGACAACTAGTTCCCTTTGGTTGGAGAACAGCTGAGATCCTAAGAACTGCTCCAGTGTTTGAGAAGTTTCTCCCTCTCAAGCAATATATAGCAATAGAGCCATGAAGCCTCCCCCCAGCCAAAAGGGTATTATTTTCTCCAATCATCTCTCAGGAAAGCCATGCCTTTTTTCCGATCTAAACAGTTCATAGCAAAGCATATGCAAAGTCTGTCTCTTCTCTGGGGCTATTGATGGCAATGGAAGGCAATAGTGGCTTTCTCCAACCAATCAGCTCTCAGCAAAGCAATGACCTCTTCCAGTTTGCACAACTCCGAGAAAAACAGCTGCAGTCTGCCTGTCAGCTCAGTTCCTTTCAGCTCTTATAATCTGTTTCTGCTATTTATTCTTTTGCCTTCTATGCCCGTCCTTCCTTCAAGCAGCTTCCTCTCCTGTTTCTCTATCTGATCATATCATAATCTCCTCTGCTTTTAATGCTTAAATTAGGGCCTTTATTGTTGTTGTTCAGTCCATTTCAGTCAAGTTGAACTCTTCAGGACCCCACTGGAGGGTTTTCTTGACAGAGATACTACAGTGGTTTGCCATTTCTTTCTCCAGCTCATTATATAGATAAGGAAACTAAGACAAACAGGGTTAAGTGACTTGCCCAGGGTCACACAGCTAGGAGGTGTCTACGGCCAGATTGGAACTCAGGAAGAGGAGTCCTCCTGGCTTCAGGCCCAGCACTCTATCCATTGCACCATCTTGCTGTCCCAAATTAGGGCCTACTTATGTACTATTGCTCATTTATGATAAAAAAAAGTTTTTTAAAAATAGGAGGCCCTATATGACTGTTGGCCCTATATGACTGTTCCACAGTCCCCAAACAGGTGTTTGATGTATAATTTCTCATTTAAAACCTTCAAAACTCTAAGAAAAAATCATATGCAAATAATCAGAGAGACCTCAATCAGTGCTCTGCCTTCAAATAGATCTTCTCAATACATCTCTCTGAGGGGCAGTTTTTTCTCAGGTCGCAAAAACATTCTGCATCTTTTCTCAACATTTTTATCTGAGGGACAATGTTTCCTCGCAATTTGATTTTCTTCATGGTCTTTATATTAATGTTAATATACTATATGCTAATATTTGGTTGGGTTTTCTGCCCCAAACAAAACATCCACCTATGAAAGGTTAAGTATCCCGTATATGCAAACATCCCATTATCATTCTCCATAAACAAAACTTAAACTCAAATGGAAATGGATCCTGCAGGCCACATAATGACTTAGAAAATCACAAATTAATATTTTCTATTTTGTACTGTATTTTTATTAATTTTGCTAAACATTTCCCAATTATGCTTTAATCTTGTTCAGGCTATACTCAGGAGTTTTGGGGGATGAGCTTGACACCTTTGAAACAACAAACTCTGGACCCCACTTCTTCATCTGTAAAATGAAGGAGCAGAAGCAGATGTCTTCCACTTCTAAATCTAAAATTTATAGTAATCAATAAATGTTTTTTAAAGAAATCTGAACTCCACAAGATTTAGAATGCACAGAAAAGATACACTATCTTCTTAACTAGCTATTTAATTCTAAATCTGGCTTTCTCTTTGTCGTCCCCCACTTCTAGTAAGCAGAGAAAGATGACAGAAATACCCTTAGTCTTTGGTTTTTGCTCAGAATCCCATAATCTCTAAAAATGCTCTTGCATCTCCTTCTGATGGCACCCTTTATATCCACATGAGTAACCAGGAGTAGGAAGTAAATCATATTCTATTGTTAACTTTACGTTGACAGACAGCTCAGGACCTCCCTTGAGGTATACCAATCACTACTTCTGTACCTTCCTCCTCCTAAAATTATTTAGTAACCTCTCTCTTAATGATACATGTAGATTCTTATTCCTTGATCATGAGTACAGCTAAACAGCTCCAAGCTATAGGCAGAGACCCTTAGTCATTACTTAGCCATGTTTTAAATTATTCTTTTTTACCCCTGTCTTTTCTCTGTCACATCCTTCAAAGTATCAACCTCCTGAAACAGGTTAGGATTACTCTCTGTCTCTTCATGTTTCCCTGAATGGGCACAGTCTGCCTATTTGTTGTTGAATCTAGGTCAGTCAACGACTTTATTTATTTCTATATTGCAATTCTGAATAAACCTCCATAATAGAATTTCTGGCTAGCAAATAATAAATTTTGACTGTTGGGTATTAAAATTCTAGAAGAATTATTTATGCTGTTTTTAGCCACCAAAATCTAAGTTTGAATATTTCAATTTTTCATCGGAACAAAAGGAAAGTATGAGGGAATGAATGTCTCCTGTCAGCCAAATAAGAATTGAATAATCATTCCAAACTAGTCTCTCAATCACCGAAGGCAATAGGAACTACAGCAACTTTATAATGGGGTCTGTTTTGTTTGGGTTTTTTTGTTGCTTGTTTAAGGCTGAGGTAAAATTTTTGCAAACATTGTTTAAAAATCTAAATAAGAGCCCAATCCTAATTTGCAGGTGGGGGTTGTAGAGAAAGTGGGAGGGGAAGGAAGAGTAGTAGAGTCTGAGCCTGGATTTGGGGGCTGCTAGTCCAGTGTCCTATCCGTGCCACCACATGCTTCTCATCCTACAATTTCTAATGACATCAGTGTGTGTTCTCCAAAAGGTAAGCAACGGCACCATTCAATGAATAAATTACATGTCATCTGCTCAGTGTGAATTCAAATGGCAGATGCTCCTCAGCACCAGTACCCAGTTTGTACACAATGAAATTTAGAAGAAAGATAAGGAAAGGAGAGCAGAGCAGGGCAGAACCTTGGTCTATGTGACTCCAAGTCCAGTGCCCTATCCACTACACCAATGGTATGAAACTCAAATAGAATGGGGGCCACTAATCTGTACATATGGCAGGTCAGGTGGCTCCATAATGCATAGAGTGCTGGGCCTGGAGTCATGAAGACTCGCCTTTCTAAGTCTCGGACACTTACTAGCTGTGTGTGACCCTGAGCAAGTCACTTAGTCCCATTTGCCTCTTTTTCCTCATCTGTTAAAGAGCCTGAGAAGGAAATAGATAGCCCCTTCAGGCTCTTTGCCAAGAAAACCCCAAATGAGAGTCATGAAGAGTTGGATATGACTGAAATGAATGAACAACAATCTGTGCATAAACATCCCTGCGGGCTCAATATTAACTTAGTTTTAAAATGGAATATCTATGTTTTATTGTATTTTCACTTATTTTATTTCATATTTATTTAACATTCCCCAATTATACTTTGAACTGGTTTCAGCTGCATTTGATACTTTATGTAGTACACTTTGCTGTCTCTTTTGAGTGGGAAAGGACTTCGGAGGTGCCTATCCAATTCTTAAAGACTGGCATCTTTGCAATTCTCAAACATATCCCTACTAAGCTCCTAATACATGTGTGTATGTGTGTGTGTGTGTGTGTGTGTGTATTCCTATTCAGAACTGAAACAATAAAAAAAATCAGAATCTCACAAGAGGAAGGGATTTCATAGTCCGTAAATTTCAACGCATAATGAAATAAGCAACATTCAATCAACAAACATTTATTAAGAGATAATTTTATGGAAGGAAGTAGACTTTGTGCAAAAGAATCAACCATACTATTCTGGGATTACAAAGCATAAATACATTTCATTCAACAAAATTCCACAAATATTTAAGTGCTTATTATGTGCATTTACATTAAAAAATCATTAAAAATAAAAATTAAATCGTCCCTATACTCAATGAACTTACTTTCCACTAGGGGGAGAGTGAGCATGGAATACAATATGTACTCAGTTAAGTAAATAAAATGAAAATGAAAAGGAATTTCAAGAGGGAGAAAGTTATCAAAAAAGGCTTCATATAGGAGGCAGAATCTCTTCTCTCTTTCAAAGGATTTATTCTAAGAAGTGGAGTCGAGGAAGAAGGGTGCTCTAGACGTGGTGGTCAAAGGCACAGAAAAAGATAAGTACTGTCTGTGATCAGGGATCAACTAGCAAACCAGTTTGCCTGGAAACAAGAGTGTGTGAAGGGAGATGATATGAGGTAAAGCAAGTGGGAGAACTTTAAATGCCAGGCTGATTCTTTGGCATTTTATCCTAAAAGCAATGGAGATAGACTGAAGATTTTTAAGTCATATGGTCTTTTAGTACTATCAACTTGGCATCTTGTGGATTATGAATTAGATAGGGGAAGAGTCTGGAGGCAAGGAGAGAAATTAAGAAGATATTCAATGCACCGACTAATAATGACTTCAAAAGATCAATGAAACACGCTTCCAAACTCTGCAAAGAGGCAATGGACCAAAAGTACATAATGAGACATAGATTTCATTTGTCTCATCAACCACGGTTAATTTTAAGTTCTATGAGGATGGAAACCAGTGGTTTGCTGGCAAATGGTTAACTGACTTTCTGGAAAAATAAATGGACACACTTTCAAGTTTAATATTTTTAACATTTTCTCTAGACAATGAACAAAACAATAAATTAAGCCTGTATTTATAGAGTTGCTGATTACATGAGACATGGAAATGCTCATACCGAAAATTTAATAACCAGCTCTCAGGAACCAGTCAAAACTGGCTCTAGTACACCCTACGTAGGGACCCTGTCCAAGCAAACTTCTTATTTTCCAGGGCATACAGTATGATGCTGGAGAGCCAGAGCCCCTTTTATCTGTGGAGCGAACTTCCTCTACCTGAAAAGAGAAAGCTACAATCAATGGCAACTCAGAACACTTATTTTTTTCCTGCTAAGAGGCTATAATATCTCAGGGGAGCATTTCAGTGCAGGGTGGAGAATATATAAGTAGTGATAACAATGCCTCTCCCCCCCCAAAAAAAAAACGGAAAGAAAAGAGTATCAATTAAATTTTTTTCCAAAAAACAGCAAGTTCAGAAGAAGAGAGTGATGAGCAGGATCAATACTATTACTACTTTTAAATGTAGTAAATTTAATGTACGTGAAATACATTGATAGATACATTTAACATACATAATGTTAAATATAACATAATATTAAACTTAATGTACATTTTTTCACTTTTATTTATTGTTTTTAATTTATGGGATAAAACAAGCATTTCCATTACAGTATAATAAAAGGTTGCACATGAAACTGTAGATCTATTTGTACAACTTGCTACTCCTTTAAAATATATAATAAAGTTATCATGTAAATTTCTTTTTTTTCTTTTCTTTTCTTCTTTCTCCCCTCCCTGCCCTACCCATGTTTACCATTAGACACAAAAATGTAAAATCAAATTGTATATAACCAAAATTCACAGCTTTGTATGCAATCTGCTTGTCCGTGTACATGACAATGTTCATATTGGTTAAATAAATTTTTTTTAAAGAACTTTTTCTTAGGGAAATAAAAAGACTTTTGCCTAAAAAGGCAAACAAAGCTCCCAGGCTACAGTGATAGAGATGATACAAAGCAGTACATGCTGAGGTGGCAAACTGAAACATACCAGTAAAACACAAGCTTCTTGAGACCAGGGACTATTCTTCATTCTGTCTTCAGGCTCTCAGCACCACAGTGCCACACAGAGAAGGCACTTAGCAGACACTAATGGAATAAACAAATGGACCCATTTCAGCCCCATGTTGACAAGGCAAGCAGATTTGCTCTGCAAGCCCCTATCCTGCTTGGAAATAAATGCATGAGGCCAGAGATGTTACACTGTCTAAAAGGGAAAAAATATGTTCTGTCTGAGATGCCATTTATTTCAGGCTGCTCTTTTCAGGCAGAGGAAGTTCACTCCACAGACAAAAGGGACTCTGGTTTCCTAACATCATATTATATGCCCTGGAAAATGAGAAGTTTGTTTAGACAGGGTCCCTACTTAGGGTGCCAGCTCTGACTGGCTCCTAAGAGTCCATTGTTAAACTTTTAGTATGAACATTTATTTATATGTCCGACATTAAAATCAGCAACTCTACAAATCAGGGCTTAATTTATCACTTTGATCACTGTCTAGAGAAAATGTTAAAAATGTTAAACTTAAAAGTGTTGTGTGTCCATTTATTTTTCCAGAAAGTCAGTTGTTAAACATTTACCAGAAAACCCCTGGTGCCCACACAAAACTCAACTGGTTGATGAAACAAATTAACTTTGTGGCATTAGTGGGGACAGACATAAGACACCTAATTAAGTAGGAAGTGGTGTGGTCCAAACTGTCATTTCACTGGACATTCAGAAAAGATCACTGTGGATGGGAAGGTTTCATGATAAAGTAGAAAGAGTACTGAATTTTAATTGCTAGATATAAGGAAGTCAGGTGGGAGGCTTGGTTTGTGTGGAGAAGATAGGATCAGTTTTAAATAAATCAAGTTTGAAATGATGGTGGGACAAACAAAAGAAAATGTCCAGATGATAGTTGGAGACATGAATTAGAAGTTGAGAAGTCCACTGAGAAGAGGATTACTGGAGATACTAGTGATCACTGAAACCTTGGATATGACAAAATCTCAAAGGGGAAAAAAACAAAGGGAGGGCTTAGGATTCTACTGCTGTTAGTTACAACTTTAGTTAACAATCTTAACTTGTTAATGCCTACAATAGTTCTATGAGGTTCTGTGGACAGGAAATCTATTTTTATTACTATTTTAACCCATTAATGCTTACAATTCTCTCAGGCTCCATGGACAGAATATCTATTGTTGGTGACCAATCTTAACCTGCTAATGCCTACAATAGTTCTATGAGGCTTTATTATGAGAAAAATTCATCATGAAGGTGGGGAAACTGAGGCTATGAAATTAAAAGAATTTGTGCTAAGCCCAAGCAGTTCTATCAGTCTTGGATGGAATTTCCCAAAGTCAAATGTTTGCACCAATCAATCCCTCCCAATCAATTTGCATAATGTAAAAATTATTCCTGAGAAATGATTAAACTATAAAGATGTGCTCCATTATCTCAAACCATTTTGATAGATTGCTTTTAGCTCTGTAATTTACTCTCTGGTACTCTAATATTTCATGCCAGTAGCACAAGTTTGTGAAATAAAGAGGATTTTCCATCCAAGTCAATGGCCCCACCCCCACTCCCATCTCCAGGCACAATGGCAAATGAAGGTCACAGGGGAGAATAAATGTCAAAAGAAGAAAGTAACCTTCAACAATTCAAGAAGGAGTTTGGGGGGGGGGGGAGGGAGTTATGGTAAATTCAGCACTAGGACAAATCATCATGAAATCTTAGGCCATTTCAGGCAGAAATCATTCCTCTCCTGTGAGACCAGACAAAACAAAACTCTTGGAATTTGAAAGAAGTCCCCAAACCCACTCAAATATTTTCTTGTTTCTTTAATTGCATATGGTGATATGTGATGCCCTTCCTACTCTTTTGGCATTTCTCAAAGGATTTACATCTGTTTATTAGTTAATTCTTTTCACTTTGGAGAAGGGAAGTATGGAGGTGAAATTGTACGAAATGAAGGCTCAATACATTCTTGCTGACTGCAAAACTCCCTCTACCGTTCAGCACCACCTCCGAAAGAACATCACATTTGGTTAAAATTCCAATATACAAGCTAATTTCCATGTGAAATGATAAGAATGTGTTGCTTTGGTATTCCATTAGCATGCATGATGCTTTCCTAAGATCATTGATTAAGAGTTGGAAGACACCTCAAAGACCACAGGCCCCACACCTCTGGTGTTATAGAAGAGGAAACAGAAGCCCAGAGAGATTGTGACTTGCCCAAGGGCCACACAGGCACTAAGTGTCAGCAGCAGGATGATTGATGATCCCCAGATGCCCATTACTACAAAGCCCATCTTTTCAACACCATTTTTAATAATGATTCTCCTTGTAATGGTGCATGGCTACAATCATGAAATGCAACAGCATCAAAAAAAACTAAATAGCCATGAACAAAGGCAAAGGAGAGGCATACAATGGGCATAGGTAAGGATAAGCTTGTAGCAAACAGTGACTGGCCCTCTAGAAATGGTGCAAACTATTATCAAGGACTTCTACCGCCATGAAAGGATATGGACCAGTCAGGTAGAAAAGAAGTCTAAATAGATGGTTAACCTGAGTTCTCCACTCACCTGCACAAAATATTGAAAGAATTAGAGGAAGGTCTATGGAGAACTTATGGGAAGACATGGGCAAAAATTACACTAGATGAGAAGTCTCAGAGAGGTCACTGGGAGGTAGGTAATACAGTAGCTAGAATGCTGGACTTGGGGTTGGGAAGACCCAAGTTCAAATGCAGCCTCAGACACTTTCTAGCTATGTGACCCTTGACGAGTTCCTTAACCTCTCTGTTTCAGTTTCTAAGTGTGTAAAATGGTGGGGTAGTAATTGTACCTCCCTCACAAAGTTGTTGTAAGGATCAAATGAGACAATATATGTAAACTTTAAAATGCCACATAAATGCTATCGTTATGAACTATATGCACGAGTCAGTAGACTACCTAGACCAATGGAATTACTAATGATCAAAGGAAGATTTTTTTCTTCCTCTTGCTATCATTGGTGTTTTAGCTTTATTTTTCTTGTGTGCTAAGTCATTCACTGGTTCTTCCCTCTTTACTAGTGCTACTGACCAGCCAATGCTAAACCGCAGAGCTACCTTAGCCTTCTTGTCTCAGAGGAACACAGGATTCCCCAGTGCAGGCCCCTACACTACATAACAGCCAGGTGCATTTCCAGCCAATTTTTCCACAAGTCTCTTCTTAAGTTAACCCCATTCTTCTCTCTGATCTATTCTTCCTCAGAGTTAGCTGCTTCTTGGAGAATAGTGAGGATTCTGGCAGAGTCACTCCAATCTATGGGGTCTCTGTCTTAGAGCAACCTCCTCGGTATGGGGCTGATCCTAGTTAGGATCCTAGTCACTGGCTGTGGGTAGGTTTTAGTTTAGCCCTTGGAGACCTTTTTTCCCTGGTTCTCTGGCTTTTTTTCTATGTATCTACTTTGGGGGTGGGCATATTTGAGCAAAAACACTGCAGAGAGAAGGGAAATGGATGTCACTATGCTCTGGCTTTTCATCATGCTGCTGTCTGGATTGGGGTGAGAGGGCAGGTAACTAAGCGATCACTTTAAGTACTAAAGTGTACCAGTGCTAATTCAGAAGATCCCTATCCTATAGGATTGTTTTCTTTTCTTATCTTGAGGATTTAATTTTAATGTCTTTAATCTGGAATATAATCCTTTACTTGGAAATTAGAGAGTGGAAGGGGTTTGAAGAGAGGGACTTAATCCTCCATTTTGCTAGTCCAGTAAACTATCTTTTTAAAGCAAATTGTCAAAATCAGACCAGAGTTTAGTAGGCTACTTTTTTTCATTTGGGATTTCTTTCTTTAGGGAGAAACCAGG
Source organism: Pseudochirops cupreus (assembly GCA_028627135.1). Lineage (NCBI taxonomy): Eukaryota > Metazoa > Chordata > Mammalia > Diprotodontia > Pseudocheiridae > Pseudochirops > Pseudochirops cupreus. Next base: position 518,442,922 of record CM053581.1, on the reverse strand, counting down.
CACCTGTCTGTTTGAGGGGGGCAGGCTCCACATAGACCTGATAACAAGGAAATCCAAAAGTATTTGCTCTTGACACAAAATGCTCCAGACAGCTATCTTCAAAGCTCTCCAATTTTTCTGAAGACAACTAAGAGAAGACCTTAATTAGGAATCATCTTTAACACCTCTTTTTAACATCACTAATGTCTTTTTAAGCAAAGAAGTTATGCCTAGAGGAATGTAGGGGAAGAAGGATAGCAGAGGGTAGGACTTGAGAAAAAGCACAGATTAATGGGCAAGGAAGATTAATGACTCCCATCTAAAATCTGAAAATCAGATTTTCTTGCTTTTCAAGTCATGGGATAACAGATCTAAAGCTATCTATTATTCCTGCTTTTATTACATGACTAAGTCAGCTTCCTTTATGTTAAAAGCATCCTTAATGAAAGCCACAACTCAAGAACTAATCATTATTAATGGTGTGGTACCACCTGTCTTTGTCAATCAGGCATCTCTCCAAGCTCTTTGAAACACATGCAGTTGACTCTAGCTCAGTCTTCTCATCTTACAGATGAGAATATGAATTTCCAAAAGGTAGTGACTTGTCCAAGGTCACAGAGGTAGTCATGGCAAAATGGAGATTCAAACCCTCCAGCCCCAAATCTACTATACCACAAAAATCATCCTGACTTTTCTCTTGCCACTGGATTTTGATGATTCTGAAAGAGAGAGTGAGGCTGACAACTTTGTGCAATTTTGCCTTACTTAAAGCCAATTCACACACAAATCAAGACATCACAAGATGTCACTGGTCCCCTTCAAAACAAAGAACAACAATACCACAGTATACATATCTCAGTATGTAATAGAATGCTAAAGAGGCACTGGCACAGTTAGAACAAGCTATTCTTAGGCTAACTAGGCACAGTTTCATTCAATAAGAGAAACAAGAGATTGGAAGTGTTCTTAATTTGATCCATGTGGACACACAAATGGCTCAAATAAACCTTTAAGTGACTCTCAGTGTGATCTATGTTTCAGAATTACATTTAAGAAGAATATTTCCCCTGAGAAAGAAATGAAATAGATATTGCCCTCTTAGTGAATATTGAGGATTGTATGAGAAGGCATGGGATTCTATTCATAAATTAGACAGTCCAGTTTCAGGGAGCACTGACTGTCATTTCCAATATGTGGGAATCAGCAAATAGCCAGTGTCGCCTGGGATGTCTTTAGAATTCTTAAGGTTTCAACATAGCTGAAAGAGAGGTGAATCTCTTTGAAATTAAGATTCAAGTAACAGGTTCCTGAGATCAACTAATTACTTCCAGGAGAAACCCAGTGTTCATCAATAAGAAAGGTAGTGTTTCTTTTATTGGTGATGCTGCCTCTGGTATTTTCATTTCTCTGTCTCAATCTACTCAACACAAAACTAAATGTGAATCTGAGCCTCCTGAACTTTATCTAAGGATTGGCAACAAAATTCTGGTCTTCTCATTGGTGCTTTTTTCTTTTCAGTATCTTTTTTCTTCCTCTTATCCTGTGTAGAATGCCCCCAGCATATAATAAAGTTTTTCATCACTGAAGATTTTCAAGATGGGGCCAAGAGTAGCCACAAGTCTGGGATGTTACAGAGGGGATTCAAACCAGAGGTTGGGTTAGGTGATCTCCTAAACTCCCTACTCAAATTCTCTAATCTTTGAAGAAGAACTTTCAAACATGTTTTGTTAAAGTGCTTTAGAAAGAGAGGGCAAAGTTGAGTGAACTCAAATTCTTCCTCTTGGAGACGCTGTTCTAAGAGCAACATCTAAGTGATCCAGTGAATATAACACTACACTTGGAATCAGGAAGACCTGAGTTCCCATTCTGCTTCAGACACATTAAAGCATTAGGTCCCCTAGGAAGCTACTTGACTTTCTCAGCCTCAGTTTCCTCATTTGTACAATGGAATGATAATAATAACATCTATACCCCCCACACACACAGAGTCATTGTAAGGATCAGCTAAGACAAAGTACTTTACAAACTTTAAGATGCTATAACTGCTAGCTATTACTATTATGACCCCTCACAGATTAGTTTTTCCCTTAAAAGTACTGAAACAATCATTGAGTCATAATTATTCTAGGGGACTAAGGCTCCAAACTTTGACATAGCTTCTTGGCAGCCTAAGTTACAACAACCAGCCCACAGTGAATCAAGGGTCCCTTAATCAGCCTTGACACAGGCTTCCCACCAGTACATGTCAACATGGCCAACACAAAAGCTGGGAGCTACACAGAGATGAATCAATGCTGTAGCCTTGCTGAGTAGCCTTTCCATGTACAAAGAAAATTTCCTTTTGTTGACTACTAGATAGTCTATAAGTATCTCATTTCTGAATGACCAGACTGCCTTGAGTTAGTCCTATCTTAGGACAGGCCCTTTACACTTCCATATTCCATATTATATATGGACTGTACAGTTGGATGGACCAGCTTTCTTTTGCCCTAGATCTGATTAATATTGCTCTGTCCCTTCTATAAAAAAAGAAAGTCCGGTGAAACTAATGACACCATAATGAATCAGTCTCATTGTGAATGAAGCACTTTGCTTCACTTTGATAAAGACCATTTTTTTTTCCATTAATAGCCCCAGAAATGCCCTATCCGTGTTGACCACTAGGTGGTACTCTGGGCCTATGCTACCCAGCTCACTCCCCTGGCACCTGAAACAAATCAACCACACTGATGGGGTGCCAAGTCTGACCTATGATAACCATTAGAAACTTGTGTTGTATCAAGTTATTCCGAATTGAAGCACGAAATGCCAGTTTTTGCTAGCCTCGCCTTTTCCCTGTGCTTTCCCCAGGCTCTCTAAGGATATGGCTAACCAAAATAATAACTCACAATTCTCTCATGATCCAGTTCCCATACCATTGAGATTATAATCTATATATCGACTTCATGGGATCCTAAAAGAATTCATCATGTAGTTTAGAATACCTTTACTGAAGCAGAACTTAAAGACAAGATTAAGGAGTCTGAAATCTCAACTCACTCCCAGTCTTCTGCCCATGGTGTTCTTAAGCATACCCAAAGACAGAACTGGTAAGAGATCACCTCCCACACATTTTGGTCTCAGAAGTAAAGGGTACAGGTTCCCTCTGGACTCACCAAAGTCCTGTTCCACTATCTGACTGTTTCTACAACAACCACCAGTTCATGCCTTTGAGGGCTCTCTAGTGTCCCTCTAACTGCAAACAAGACTATTGGATACCTCACAGACTAGTGAACTAAGGACCTCCAGTCAGGTACCATCTTAGCATCTGCTGCTACAGACTTCCAGAGTCTCTCTCTCTCTGCTTTTCTTTCTTTCTTTTTTTTTTTATTTCCAGTAAAACACAGTAACTCTTTTCAAATGTCCCTCTCAGATACTTAGTTTACATTATATGTCCTAATGACATGGGAGCCCTGCCTGTACCTTCTGTCCATTCAAATATCTATATGATCTATGAAATGAGAGAGGAATCATAGCTACCATCTGAGACAGTAGCTACTTCAGAGAGAAATTACATTCTACTACACTAATCATTCAAGTGGCTCCAATTGCCCTGGCCCATTAGCCTTTTTTGGTGGAAGAGAAAGACAGCAGAGTGGAATAATAGATAGAGCAGTGGGCCTGGAGTTAGGAAGACCTGAGTTCAAAACCAGCTGCAAACACTTACTAGCTATGTGACACTGGACCAGTCATTTAACCCGTCTACCTGTTTCTTCATCTGTAAAATGGACATAATAATGGCATCCACATTCCAGATGCTAATGTGGATGGATCAAATGAGATATGTGTAAAGTGCTTAGCACAGCGTCTACATAGTAGCTTCTTATTAAATGCTTATTCCCTTCCCTTGCTTTGGTCCCAGTGCTAATAGGAACCAGGATCATTCCTATTATGTACCTCCCCCCCCCCCCCACCCCAGTACTCCTAAAAGACCATATCTTTATTTCCACTGTGGTGGTAAGTAGCTAGTCACTTTGCAGGGCTAAGGTTTCAGGTGCCAGCTAAGGTACCAGGCTATATTTCTTTTTATTGAAAAGACTTCCAAGTTATGGTTATTTGTTCATTTATCCTTAAACACTGTGTCTAACTTACTAGCTTCAGAACCATGGCAACAGCATCAACAACAACAGAAAATTACACCTTACCAGTTAAGCAATCAGAGGATGCCTGCACCTATAAAAACCAAACTGGGCTAAAAGGAAAGCTTTACTTTCAGTAAAATTCAGTCCCCACAGAGAGCAGTTGGCAAGTTCCTCTGCTAAGGTAATGAAAATTGGGAGGTGGGGGGAAGGGACATACCGAGGATGGAAAATTTGAGAAAACAATAAAGGTTCAGTTACTTTGGGGAACACATTCACCCCTTCTTTAGAGAAACTTCAAACTATAACTGCCATGAGAAAAAAGTTTAATTTGGAGTTTGAAGGTTATTGCTAGAAATTGCAATAAATGTGGGTCACACATTATTTCCTAATAGGTTAGTGGAAAGAATGTTGGATTTGAATCAGAAAACCCCAGTTTAAATCCTGTTTCTGCTGCCTTTTACCTACATGACTTCAGGCAAGTCACATCCCTACTTTGGTCTTTAATTTCCTCAAGGGTTAAAATACAAAGGTTTTTCACCTTTTGATGTGTCTTGGCCCTCTATGGCAGTCTGGCAAAGCCTATGGATCCCTCCTCAGAATAATAGTTTTTGTTTTTCTGGGGTTTGGGGGGAGGCAATCAGGTTAAGTTACTTGTCCAGGGTCACACAGCTAGTAAGGGTCTGAAACCACATTTGAACTCAGGACTTCAGGGCTGGTGCTTTATCCACTGTGCCACCTAACTGCCCCAAGAATAATGTCTTTAAAAGCATAAAATGAAATACATAGGATTTCAAAGGAAAATAATTAGACTGAAAAACAGTTATCAAAATATTTTTTAAACAATTTCATGGACTCCAGTTTAATTACCTGTGATGAATGAAAACCTCAAGAGACAGAGTTTCTGCGTAACTAATAATCAGCTTATTAATTAATTTGGCTAGGCAGCAATCAATAAATTGATGGTCCATAGTTTCTCTCAGTAACCAAAAAAGCCAAGAGAGAAACTCCTTAAATGCTTTCCGAAAGGGAACTCCCCTGACAAGTGAAAATCAACCTTGATTGACAGACATTTAATGAGGAGGTGGGCTAAAAGTCTTCAGCTCCTTCTTGCTGAGAACATGGCTTGATCACCAGACTCAGCAGCCTCAAGGCAATGGGGCTGGGGAAGCCTTTTCCATCAGGACCTCTGGCTAGTTTTCTCCTTCATGAGCTGGGTAGCCCTAAACTCTAAGGGAGGGGACCAAGGGTCCGAGGTTCTTCCTCCAGGAAAAGGCTCACCCAGACTGGATTCTGTTTATGTTCTAAACGGAATCAGGTCTCCCAGTTGCAGTTAACAAGCCTGTGACTTGGAGACTAGGAGCAAATCTCATCACTCTGCCATGCCCTTCAGAGGCTGACTGACCTTTCCAAGAATTAGATTTTAAAAAAATAAAGAAAAGAAAAAAGAGTGGATCACGAATTAATACTTGGTTATTATTATAATAGCACAATACTAATTTCTCTCAACTCCTTAGACTAATATTCTCTAATGGCTCATCCAACCAATCAATTAAAATATTGTTTACATGCACCAGGTACTTAGTATGCGATTCTGTCATTTTCTGTCACATTTTAGGCCATGTCATAAGAAGGTTCTTCCAAAGAAATCATAAGGTACCCATCAAAGATGAACTATTTACATGACAACATGGAAAAGTGACAATTGTAACTGTTGAAACTTTTCTCAGTATGAGGATAGGGCAAGGGAATACAAATGTATATATACATATACATACATATAAA
>CM053581.1:518419744-518436540 GCA_028627135.1 Pseudochirops cupreus | reverse complement strand
CATAGGAGAGAATAGACTGGGGGAGGGGGGAAACACTGGGATGGTTGTTTTGGGGCGGTGGGTGGGGGAAAGACGGGGAGAAAATATGTAACTCAAAAAAAATTTTAATAAAATAAATTAAAAAAAAAAAAAAGAAGGTTCTTCCAGACTAAGCCTTTGCCTCTGGATGGAAGGTAATCTGTTAAAGATGGCTAGACCAGATGGGCAGTCTGGGCTAGATTAGCATAGCATAGACATACAGATAGCGCTGTTTTCGTTGGAGTTTGGGATGTTGTTTGTATAGCAGTCTAAGCAATTTAAGAATAGACAGCTTTGGGCATGGGAAATTAAGAAACTCAGCCATATACTGTTCCACTAATATTTATTTCAATTGGACTAGGCGCATCCGCCCAAATCCAGATCAAAATGAGTTCTGAGATTTGCTTCAAGAAAAAAATGAGAGAGATGATCAGATGGGACAGTAACAAGCATGACATATTGCACAGGATTTGGAGACCAGAAGAGCTGAGTTGAAATCCCTCTTCAGCCATTTTCTAACTACGTGATCCTTGCAATGTGACAAGTCACTTACTCTTTCAGTGCTCATTTCCTCATACATAAAATGAGAGGTTAGACTTAATGGCTTCTAATGTGCCTTTGAAAGCTAAATCTATCACCTATGATTGCTATTCCAAGACCTAGGAGCTGTGATGTAGGTGTGGCATGTGACTGCTTGTCTGAGAGTTTGCTGAAGTGAACTGGTGTTGATGTCAGTGTGAGCCCAAGTCAAAGGGCTAGGTGGGCTGGGAAAAACTGACACCAAAACTTCTTACTAAAAATGGGCAAGAAGAATAGGTGGCGTAGAGTTCAAAAGCAAGAAACTTGCTCAGTAGCGAGAAGAGACCACCGGGATCAGTGTGCTAGGTCAGAACTGGAAAAGCCAAGGGTAGAGAGAAGCAAGGACTGGGCAAGCAGAGGTGAGTGAGAAGCAGTTGAAGAATCTTTCCATGAGAAGGAGAGCAGTGTCTAAGATCACCTACCTTTTAGCAAACAGTTCATAGTTTTTTAAGCAACCTGGCCTGGCCTTAAGGTGCCTAGCCATGACATGAAGGCACTGCTAATATCAGGTTCCATTATAGAGCAATCTTCCTCTTTGCTGAAACACCCCATGTTAGAAGCAGGGGACAATGCTACATCTTCAGGACAAAGAGGGAGCTTTGCCAAGACCAGAAGGGGTCCAGCCTGTCCCTTGCTGTCAGAATCATCTCCTGGGGATACAGCCAGAAGGCCTGTATCAGAACATTTATACAGAGCCCTAAAGTATAATGGAAGATAATTACTTATAATAAAGATGAAGTAATGACATAATTTATAAATATTAATCCTTCACTAAGGCCCTACTATTGTGAAAATGTCCCTTGGTCCTTTAAAGCTAGGCCAATGAAATCCAAACTCTGGCAAAAAAAATTTTCTCACGACCACACCACCATAAGACATCAGTGGAAAGAAATACTAGTCACAATTTCCTCAGTATGGAAGAATCCTGGTTGCATATCTCCCTCCACCAAAACAAATCTTAGAGTTAAAACAGACCTCTAGACCAAGACACACATGAACAGAAACTCTCCATAACATCCCTGACAAGGGGATGACCATGCTCTGCTCAGAGACAGAGAATGTACTGCTTCCCAAGGCAGTTCACTCCATTTCTGGGTCACTCTAACTATTAGGAAGTTTTCCATTAGATTAAGCCTTCATCTGCCTCTCTGCAGCTTCTATCTATGGCTCCTAGCTCTGTCTTCTGTGAACAAACAGTACCTTCTTAGGGAATTGCCTGAAGCCCCAAAGGACTTTGCCCGGGTCAAACTGCTAGTGAGTGTCAGAGGTAGGATTGAAACCTGTTTCCCTAAGTTCAGTAAGCATTGTATCCACTACATTTTAATGTTTGTACTACAGAGAGACAAATGTTACTGGAAGAAAAAAAAAGGAAACTGTTTAAGTTCAAAGAATTTGTGACAACTCAACCTTGCTGTCTACAGTTTCCACTCTGTACATCTATTTATTCTCAGTCAATTCAACAAGCTTGTAGTAAGTACCTACCTATATGTCAGGTACTGTGCTAAACACTGGGGATACAAAAAGTCTTCTCCAAAAAAAAGTAACCGTCCTCAAGGAGTTTACAATCTAATGGGGCAGACAAGGCACAAACAACTATGCATAAGCAAAATATATACAGGGTAAACTCCAATCTCAGAAAGAAAAGCAGAAAGGGAATAAGCATGCATACAGTGCCTACTATGTGCCAGGGACAGTACTAAGCACTTTCAAATATTATTTCATTTGCTCCTCACAACAGCCCTGCAAGGTAAGTCCTTGTAAGACATAGTTTCACCACTAGCATACAGGAGGGCTACTAGCACAGATTCACTCTTGATCTGGTCAGACAGGAACAAGAGCTTCAAAGGGTTTAATAATCAGTTTTATTCTACTCTAGTCTTCTCAAAGGGTTGCTGATACTGGAAGCTCAACTCCTACAGCACTCCCTAATAACCCTTCTCAAAGGGGCTGGTGAGAAAGGGGAGCAACTACCCCTATATCTCAATGGGATCAATCAAGACAGGCACAGCTTGTGTACTCCTCTAAATCCCCTCGAGACTCAATTGGGACCAGTTGAGGCAAACACAGATTCCTCCCAAACCTTGATGGGGGCCAGTAAAGGCACACACAGCATTTATGCATTCAACCCTAACAATTCTGCATTCACTGACCAGTGCTCACCTGCTTTATAGGGCAAGACACAAGGCATATTGCCAGCAATAGCCTTACAAGCTTACATCACCTCCCTGTATTTCACTATGTGGTCACAGTGGATATTTACAACTTAAGCACAAATGTTTACATTATTTATTATTATATAATGCTGCACAAGTATGGTGGAGATATTTTGAACCATAATCATAAGAACTCATATCTAATACCTGGGAACAAGAGATTGTTATGGCCGTGGATCCTTGAAACTGAACTCTAAGAAATAATAACAAAAATCCATTTTCCACACACGAAAATCCACCTTACGCTAAAATCCAGCCAATTTACAATCCTAATATCCCCATATTACAGCCAAGGAAACTGAGGCAAACAAAGGTTAAGTGACTTTGCCCAAGGTCACATCTCTGTCCTCTTCCATGGCTCCTCCTGACTCTTGAATCCAGACCTCTTCTAGTTTCCTCATCCAATAGTGGAGAAAAAGAGGTTGTATGTGCTCTTCCCACCCCAGGAGTTTCTAATTAATTATGAGGCTATTTCAAGATGAATGACTCAGCAACCTGAAATTTTTTTTAAAGGAGCTAGAAAAATTTGCAGGACAATATTCACTTAGATGCCAGCCCCTCTGGATATTGTCTTCTTCCCAGGGTCTTTTTCTCCTTTCAGTGACTTGAAGAGAGTCTAAAATATGCCAGAGAGTTTTCTCTCTTAAAACTGGAAACAAGAAAACAAGGATTTCTCTTCTCCCATATAATCTCCCCAGCTCCACCCCTCAAGTCAGCAGTAGGCGCCTTCAGTAATCAATCTCCATCAATTAGTAGAGTTTTACACCAATTGACCTTTAAGGCCAGAGATTACACTAAATTAAGTCATGAAGGTTCATAAATATGAGACAGAGTTCGACACACCCACACTGCATACACATAATGACTATTACCCATTCTTTACAACTAGCTAGACAGAGTTAAGGGCAATTTAACCAAAGCCAGAGTGGACTCAAACTGAGATTAAAACTGTTCTTTAATGGCGTATGTCTGGAGCAGAATCAAAGTCTCTTTTTTCCAGAAAAATACCTGACTCAAGGTTAGAAATTCCTAATAAATCCCATTTAACAGGGTTACTTTTAGTCACTGGAAATGCTGTGTTTGGGCTGGTATATATTTCTTAAAAGTTAAATAGATATAGTTTCACCCATTTTATGTTCAGGTACAATTAAAAAAAACAGGTAGGGGGAGTTTAGGTGGTGCAGTGAATACAGCACGGGCCCTGGAGTCAGGAGGACCTGAGTTCAAATCTGACCTCAGATATTTGACACAAAACCTAGCCATGTGACTTTGGCAAGTCACTTAACCCCAATTGCCCTCCAAAAAGCAAAAAAAAACCAAAAAACAAAAAACAAAAACCAAGTGGGGCAGCTAGGTGGTCCACTGAATAGAGCACCAGCCCCAGAGTCAAGAGGAAGTGAGTTCAAATTTGGCCTCAGACACTTGACACTAGCTGTGTGTCACTTAACCCCAATTGCCTTGCCTTCCCCCCTCCAAAAACAAACAAATTAAAACCAGGAACTATTTTATCTTAACTTTTGGAATTGTGCATCTTTTAGAGGACACCTAAAAACATTTCCATTCTCTTAACCAAAATGATGTTATCATTATGCTACTCAATCACTCAAACTCTCTTAACTCAAACTGAAAATATAACAGAAAGAAAAAGATCTTCTCCAAGTAAATATGTCTATATATACATATCCAACATGATATATATATATATATGTATATATAGATATAGATATACACACACATGCACTTGTGTGTATGTACATTATATATACAAGCAGCCCTAGACTTACAAACAACTCACATGTACAAACTCCTTGCTACCACCCCTGTTCTTTCCTCCCTGCTCTTCAAATCCAGACCTCCCACTGCTATGGCCATGAGGGCTACTTCGGGGGAAAAAAAACTTGAGGCTTTTAACGAATCCATGGATTTGAAAATAAAGAAAAGAAAGAGGCTGTGAAAAGTAGGAATAGCTCAAAGGAGCTGACCCTTAAAATCTAAAATTATTTTCTTCCTTATTCCCCCTATCTCTACCACATCCACATGGACCTTGCTCCTACAATATTGTACTGTTATGTTACCATTAAATTTCAACTGAAGTGTCTTCTACACTCCTTAAAATGAGTGCTTTCCAAGAGTGTGTGATCTCATTCATGCCCAGAGATGTGACTACCACCTTTTTACAGTTGATTGAAAAATTTATGTTTCCAGTTGCGGCCTCTTGTCTAGGATCCAGACCAACATCTCATCCTCCTCACAGGACAGCTAATTCTCTTCAAAAGTTTCTGAAACTCAACATACCCAACACCAAGTTTACTATCATTACTTCCTCATAGCTTCTGATATGACTACTCTGGTTGATAATTATGTTCATAACCTTGAAATCATTTTTGGTTCTTCCCTCTCCCTTTCTTCTCAAATGTATTGAGTTAAGAGTCTGTTGTATTTACTTCACTTCCAAAATATCTGTGATTTCATTGGTGTGGGTATTTCCTCCAGCAATACTGATCATAACCCATTTATATCTCCTCCTCCTGTGAAGTATTATCTATGCCTTTCCATAAACCTTCCATAGAGTATCTAGTCAGCATACTCAAGACTTTTCTCTGGCTTTTTGAATGTTTCATGAAGACCAATGAAGAACAAGATATATTGATAATATCATCTCACATTCTGATTATATGTCCAGCCCACCTACCCATGCATATTTTTTTATATCTTTGTGCCTCTTCTCACATTCAGTCATCACTGGTAATATAGTGATGCCTATTCTCACCCATCAGTCTTTCCATTGTCCTTTGAGCCATCTACAATTATGATATTTTCTGAGAGCATGATGTTGAAAGATGGACAGTCACATAGCATCACCAATTATTAGGATTCATATTGCTACAATTATGTTTGTTGTAACTGAAGTCTCTGAGATAGATATCTGACAAACATATTAGTGGTGAGAAGACCTAAAACTTGGAATAACACATTGAATGTCCCTTTGCAAAAGTGAAACATAAATGTGAGCTATTATTATATTAAATTATCTCTCAAAGAGAAAGATGAAAACACCAAAGCACACAATCTTTAATACTGTCTATTCAAATTCTGTGAGAGTTTTCTTAATTATGTATTAATTATGAACACATAATTAAATTTCTACCATCAATTCTTAATTAGAACACACCAGTGCTCAGGCATTTGTGTGGGCATATTCCCAGTATAAATTATATTGGTCCTCCATTTTAGAGAATAACTCATAGCCTATAATCTGGTTTAATGAAAGAGAAATAGGCAGTTGTTCTGACATTTTGATGAGGTGAGCAAGGTACGATGGAAGGAGAATTTAATGTGCAGTCAGAGGACTCAGATTCGAATCTCAGCTTCATCATTTACTATTTGTGTGATGTTGAGGAACTTGCTCTACCCATCTGGGCCTCAGTTTCCTTACCTGTAGATTCAGGGAGTTGAGATTAGATAGTTTCTAAAGGCCTTTCCAGCTCTACTTCTCTGATCCTACGAAAAATTCCTTAAAATTAATGGAAGCTGAGAGTTTCTCTATTTCTGGCAAGAAGTTTTTAAGTCCTAACCCCATGAAACTATTTCCAGTGACATCACCCAGATAATTACTTTCCAATAACTAAATTCATTTTCTGATCAAAGCCTTCTCAGAGAGGTCCCTAGAGAGGGTATAAGCCCCAAGATAAAGAAACTATGTGATTCCATCTCAAAATTTTTGTTTAAGTGAAATCAAATTAAAATTAGCATCAAAAGAAGTCTTAAAGGGCTAAGGTGAACAGTAGACAAGAGATCAAAGGACATGACAAAAATGTTTACGAAAGAAATACAAAATATAACCTGTCAAAGACAACTTGAAATAATGTATAAAATCACTAGCAATGAAAAAAATTAAGACAATTTTGACATATACCTGTATGTACTGCTGTTGGAATTGTGAATGGATCCAATTGTATGGAAAACAATTTGGAATTATGCTTACAAGAAAAGCCCTTTGACCATGAGATCCCATTACTCTGACAATTACTAGTTTTTTAGCCATGCCCCAATAAGAACACACCTCCTTAGTTTCCCATTTTTTTGCTGCAAGGAAAATAAGTACTAAGAATATTTTTATACTTCTTCTTTTGATTTCTTTGGGAATACAGGCCTAGTACTCATATACTGGGACAAAGAGTATGCATAATTTGGTAACTTTCTGGGGATAATTCCAAATTGCTATGCAAAATTAATGGACCAGGGGTGGGGAACCTGTAGCCTCAAGGTCACATGTGGCCCTCTAGGTCCTCAAGTGAGGCCCTTTGACTGAATCCAAACTTCACAGAACAAATCCCCTTTAAAAAAAAGGATTTGTTCTGTAAAACTTGAACTCAGTCAAAAGGCTATGCACCCAAGGAGCTAGGAGAAGTGGCCTCCAGGCTGTAGGTTCCCCACCCCTAGGCTGGACCAATTTACAGTCCCATCAAGACTGTACTAGTGTACCTCTTCTTCCACAGCCACTCTCATATTTGTCATTTCCCTCTTTTGTCATCTTCGCCAGTGTGAAAGGTATGAGGTAAAACCTCAAAGTTGCTTTCATTTGTGTGTCTCTAATTTAGTGATTTAAAGCATTTTTCTATGATTGTTGATAGCTTGAATTTCTTCCCTTGAAAACTGTCTGATATCCTTTGACCATTGATTAACTGGGAAATGGCTCTTTTTCTTATCAATATGAATCAGTTCTTATATATATATATATATATATATATATATATACATACACATATGTATGTATGTATGTATGTATCTTAGGAGAGAGAGCTTTTTTTTATCTGGGTCATGTATTCATTTGGAGTTTATTTATACTGTGAGGTGTTGGAATAAACCTAATTTCTGTAAGACTGCCATCCATTTTTACCAGTAGCAGTCAAATAGTGAGTCCCTTCTCCAATAATTTGGTCTTTGGCTTTATCAAACACTTTGCTACCGTGTTTGCTTCTGCATATTTCTTTGTAGTACAATTTGAGATCTGTTATTTTCCTTCCCTCTTTTTTTGCATTATTACACTCAAGAGTCTTGACTTCTGCTTCCTTCATATAATTTCATTATCATTTTTCTAGGTGTATAAAATACTCTTTCCAGAGGTTGACTGGTACAGTCATGAATAAGTACTTAATATAGATAGTAATTATTTTATCACATTGGCCCAACCTATCCATGAGCAATTAACATTTCTCCCACCATTTAGGTGTGTATTTCTAACAATGATGTTTTATAGTTAGATTATCTATTGTCATATAGTCCATGGGTAAATCTTACTAGATACATTCCCAAATCTTTTATAGCTTCTGATTTTCTCTTTCTAGCACTTCCTTATGGGTTTTGATGGTTTGATATATGACTTAATGATTTGTGTGGATTTATCTTACATCCGGAAATTTTGCTGAAGTTATTATATAAATTTATTTTAGGTGACACTAGAATTCTCTAAATATACCATCCCACCATCTACAAAAAGTGATAATTGTTTCCTCTTTGACTATCCTTAATTATCTTGATGGGGGGGAGGGGAAAGGCAAGGCAATTGAGGTTAAGTGACTTGACCAAGGTCACACAGCTAGTCTGAGGCTGGATTTGAACTCAGGTCCTCCTGACTCCAGGATTGGTGCTCTATTCACTGCGCCACCTAGCTGCCCCTTGATTTCTTTTTCTTAATCTTATTGCAATGTGCAGAATTTCTAGCACTAAGCTAAATAGTAGCAGTGATAATGAGTGTCCTTGATTTAACCTGTGCTTTACCTTGGAAAGGCCTCTAACTTTTCTCCATTAATATACAATAATTGCTGCATGATTGACAAATACTACTTACTAAATTAAGGAAAGGTCCAATTATTCCCATGATTTCTAGAGTTTTTAATAGAAATGAGTATTGGCTTTTGTCAAGTTTTTTCACCATCTGTTGATGTAATCATAGTTATATAACTAAATTTTCTTTTTTTCATTTTTTATATAATTTGGTTTTCCTCTCCTTTCTGAAAGTCAAGTTAACTAACTCCATTGATTTTATGCTTTTTGTAAATCTAGTTTTATCAATGCTATTTTTTGCTTTCATCTTTACTAATCTCTTTTGCAATTTCCGTAATTTCTGCTTTTTCACTTAGTTGGGAATTATTGATTTGTTGTTTATTCAAATTTTTTTGATCACATACCCAATTCATTGATTTATACATTCTTTTTTGTTGGTGAAAATGTTTGGAGAAATTAATTTTCTCCTCAGTACTGTTTTAGCTGCATCCCATAAGTTTTGACATATTGGCTCATTCCTTTGATGAAATTTTCTCTTATTTCTAAAATTTGTTCTTTAATATACCAGGTCTTTAGAATTTTGTTACTTAATATCCAACTAATTTTTAAAATTGGATGTTCCTATCTTGCCTAGGCTAGAAGTAAAGCAGCCCCTCATGAGTTCAATCCTACTGCTGATTGGCATGGAAGCTTTTCTTTGCTTAATTTTTTACCTGAGGCAGTTTGCCTCTCCTTGAGCAGCCTAGCGGCACCCACTTCTAGAAACTTGTCATATATTGATGCCAGAATTTACTGCTATACTGCATCCTTATCCAGTCAGGACCTCTTTCCCATTGTGGCTAGAGGAGGTTCCACATTTTCTAGCATAGAGTTTTTTCAATCTAGTGTCCATGGATCCCCAAAGGGGTAGAGTTTAGTGGGTCCATGAACTTAGATGGGGGGAAAATGACATCCTTATTTTCATTACCCTCTCAGTGAAATTTGTCATGTCCTTCAATTATTTAAAAATATTCTTTTAGGGAGTCCATAGGCTTTATGTAAGTAAGGTGGATTTTAGTATAAATAAGGTAGATTTTAGTGTGTTTAAAGTGGATTTTTATTATTATTTCTTAGAGTTCAGTTTTCCAGGATTCATAGCAATAAGAATCTCTTGTTCTCAGGTATTAGATACTAGTTCTTATGACTATGGTTCAAAACATCTCCACCATGCTTGTGTAGCATTATATAATGATAAATAATAAAAACATTTGTGCTTAAATTGTCAACATCTACTGTGATTGCACAGTGAGATATAGGAATGAGGAGATATAAACTTGTGAGGCTACTGCTGGCAATATACCTTCTTTATCTGTTGCCCTATAAAGTAGGTGGGCATTGGTCAAGGAGTAGGGAACCCTGAGGGTTGAATGCACAAGCTGGAATGCTGTGTGTTTTGACTGGCCCCCATCAAGGTTTGAGGGGGTTTAGGGGAATACACAAGCTATGCCTGTCTTGTTTGACCCCATCGAGATGTAGGGGTAGTTGCCCCCCCCTTCTCACTGGCCCCTGAGAGAAGGGTGATTAGGGAATGCTGTAGGAGTTGTTCCCATTATCAGCAACCCTCTTGTGAGAAGACTAGACTAGATGATTAACCCCTTTGAAGTTGTCTTGGTGTCTTTCCTAACTGACAAGATCAAGAGTGAACCTGCGCTAGCAGCCCTCCTGTGGGCTGTGTTTATGTCTTACACTTTATCAGACTGTCAAAAGAGTCCTTGACACACCAAAAAGTTTAGAACCCCTGTTCTAAGATGATGTGAGTTTTTCCTGAGTTTTCAAGTCCCCCACTGGATCCATTCGAATGGCCTGTGGTTGGACATTAGGTTCACCTTTGTTTTAGCCTTTTTCCTCCAGGATCCTACATGCTGGTGATACTAGGATAAAGCTTCTTGGAAAGGGCCTCTGGTCTCTGCCTTGGAAAAAAAATTGTTTATTTGTATGGTCATATCATCAGGCAGTTTTCTAAATAAGAATGTTACTGCTCATTGACTTGACAAAATTTGACTCTCAAGGACATAGTGTTGACTTCTATATCAAACTTGTATTATCCCTAGGTTAAGGAAGATGGAGTTAATGCCCAGGGGAAAACAGATCCCCATGGGGAAACCTAGACTCCATTAATATTAAAATAGACTGTCCTTTTCTGGTGTCGGAGTCCCAGAAACCTCTGAGCCTTCTCATTAAAAGACAGCATTTGACAGCGATTCTGTTAGCACAACTCACCCTCCTGGGAGAGATGCCAGACTACTGCCTCTGACCTCCTTCCAACCCTTCCCGTTTATCTATTCCAGACTTCTCCTATTTACTCTATATCTGTCTGTTCTGCTACTGTCCTACTATTGGTTCCCACCCTCCAGCTCCAGTAAAGATTCTCTACCTCCCTTCGCACCTGCATACTTGACCTATACTTAACCTAATATAAGATTACAGGATCTTAGATTTAGAACTGGAACCACAGGGATTATCTCACCCTACCTCCCTCAACCTCCCTTTTTAGCTCCCCTTTATGAATTGCCCTCCCTCTTTATAAAGTTTGCTCCTTGAGGGTGAGGATTATGCTGCTTGCTTGTGTTTGCATATCCAAAATTTAGCACAGTACCTGGAAAAAGGTGATACTTAATAAGTGCTTTATCTATATAGCTAATCGAACCCCTTCATTTTACAGAAGGGAAAACTCCTTGCCTTTGATTTTCCACCATTTTTATCCAGCCTTCCTTACCAAGCTCTTGTTCAGTCTACTACCCTAAGTGGCCAGCCTTGGCACCTGCAATTTGGCCCTTTTGTGCCAGACTCCTTCCTGCCCACCTACTCACGGCACCTGCCAGCCCAACTTGCCTGTCTTTACTCTGGTGGAAAAAGTTCTCAGGACAGATCCTACCTAATCCTTGGCCCATCCTGGGCAGTGACAGCCCAGGGACATGAAATTGGCCACATGGGTTGACAAAGCCAGGGTTGAAAGGAGGAAGAAAACACTAGCAAGAGGAATGGATAAACCACCCAACGGGAAGTCCAACCTTGAATAAGTGTAGCCTGCCTACAGACGAGGAGCAAGGAACAAGAAGAAAGAGCATTAATGCTCTAGTTAGAGAAAGGAAAACAGCTCTCTCAGAGTGATTTCATTTTGCTATGTGCAGAAGGCAGCAAAAGTTTCTCTGGGTTCCAAAAACTCAGCCTTGCAATCTGGAAAAACATTCAGCTCTCACTATTGCTTCTATTAAAACAGAACAAAGAGAAGTTTAGGTAGCAGATATGCCAAGGTGTGGAAAATCCTATTTAAGATGTGTTGGGACTTGGTTTCTTTTGAATTGGATCTTACTACGAATCCAACTCAAGAAAGGATCACTTCAATATCCCAGTCCAGAATTTTGGCTTGCCTCACCAACCTACTATGTGGAGACCCTGACCAAATGCTGAGCCTTCTGTTGTTGCAGATTACTTCAGGATAAACAGCTGTCCTTTTGATGAACACCATTTTCCCTTATCTCTGTTTTCTTTTTTTTAATTTCCAGCTCCCACCAAATATTTACTGGATTTATCAAACAGATTATGATGGTGTCGCCATTTATGACACTATAATTCTGCCATCAAGCTGATCTCAGTGCTTCCAATATAAACTTCTATATATCCCAGGATTTCTAACTGAAATGTAATATTTCACTCAAGGAGAAAATTTGGCTTGGGGAACTCAAAAGCCAGAGCCTTGATTGAGGTTTTTTTAACTCTGTTTTTAAACAGAGATAAACCTTTTGTCATTTTTTTGAAGATGGATGAAAGTTTATGAACCCAGAACAGTTGGGAAAAGGTCACATTGTGATGTATTTGATCCAGGCTGTTGACTGTGGCTATAAATAATTAGAGTAATTGGTCAGGTGATGACTAATGAATGCTACAAAGAATTAACAGCATAAGAGTAAGCAGTCTGAATCTTCTGTTAACAGATTATTACAGGTTCAGGGACAGAATACTGGATGATGGTGTATGTTTGATGTCAGAATCTTCCAAGTGAGGCCAGTTAAATCACTGAATGAACCTTTGAGACCCCACAGCCTAGACTAGCATGCTGTGGGAAGCTGTAGGCAGTATGGGGTAGTATAAAAGAACCCTGGATATGGTGTCAATAGCATATGGATTCAAATCTCAACCTTCCTCCCATTTACTGTGTGACCTTGTACAAGTCATCTAACTTCTCTGGGCCTCAATTTTCTCATCTGTAAAATAAGAAAATTTAACTAAATGACCTCTCAGGTCCCTTTCCTATGTCCCAAAAGTCTTAGTGAAGGTTTAAACTTCTGAAGCTTAACACTTTTGGAATTTCACATACATCTATGAGGCATTGTTCAAGCACGATTTCCCTCAGTTCTGAAATGTTTATGTTTCTCATCCATTGCTGTTAAAGCTCCTTACTGTGGTTTGCTTGGCTTCCAAGCCCAGCCCTCTCTTGATCTTGATATAACCCTGAACTCTGTGTACACTCTAGCTTTGACCCTCTGCTCCATCTTGGTTTTTTGGCTTCTGGGTGATGTCCCATTCTTTACTGTTTCCTCAGCTTTAACATTCTGTCTTATGTATGTCTGAACTTTGGCTCATGTCTGGTTCTATTGGAACCTGGACTGTCTCTGTGGAGTAGATTTATCCTGTAGGACCCAAGCTCTCGTGCCCTTCAGTTAGAGAGCCCGACTCTCTTCCAGTGGGCCTTAATGAGTCAAGGGCCTCCTCTCCTCTGTGACGCTCATGGAACCCTCGTGCCACAAACAAAGGGACACGCAGCCACCTAAGGACAGGGTTGACCACAGGTGTTTATGGGAAATAATATTAAATCTGGCAAACGTGTTCTTTAGCAGGATAAACTGGAGTACTGAGCCTTCTCTGTGTATGTGGGTTTTTTTGTTTTTGTTTTTGTTTTTCACATTATCTGTGTCAAAACACACAGAGATGTCCAGCAAGAGGTCCTTTCTCCTCCAGTCTGCTTTTCTCCCTCCCATGCCCTCCTTGCTCTCAGGTGAGGGAGGGAAGGCAGTAAACCATGAGCAGGGTCACGCTTATCTCCCAGACTGTCCCTTCAGCTGGAGGTCACCTCTCATGGTCTTGCAGAAGGGACCTTCAGCAGTGGCTGGCACCTCCTGACACTCTGCCACTTCCATGGGAGGGCAGCCTCCTCACCTTCTCTCTGCTGAAAACCCCCGCACGTCCCTCCCCCAGCTGATACCATCTTAGTTTCTTCTCTCCCATAACTGGGGTGAACTACAAATCCCAGAGGGTTTTGTGGCCAACCGGTCCTTTGCCCGGGTTGCTGTGCTAGACTGTCTGGTTTGACCCTGGGCTTCATTCTCAACGGAGATGAGATTTAAATCAGGTCATGCTAGATGCAAGACCACGGAGTCTCCATCCACTGAGGCACTCTACCTCTCTCTTATCTCCATTTTACAATTGAGGAAATTGGGGCACAGAAAGAGTAAATTACTTGCCCACAGTCCCATAGCTAATAAATGTCTGAAGATAGATTTGTACTCAGAACTTCCTGACTCCAAATTCCACCTTCTACAGCCTGTGTCACCTAGGTATCTGAGTTTGGACTTGAAATCAAGACCTAAGTTTAAATAGTGCCTGAGACATTTATTTACCAGGTAGATCAGGTATGTAGCCCTAGGCAAGTCACTTAACTTCTTAGTCTCGGATTCTGCATCTGTTAAATGTGAATAATAAAAATTTCTACCTTAGATGGTCAGAGTGAAGATTAAATGAGTTAACATTTATAAAGCGCTTCTTAAACCTTAGAAGCATCATATAAATATTAGCTAGCATTTATTATTATATATTTACAGATTAAGCACAATCTTCATAGTTATCTGTCTAAACATCATGACACCCTAAGAGTGTGCAAGCTATTTGAGGGCAGGTACTGATTTGGGATTTTTTTGTCTTTGTATACTTTAGGTCATGGCATAGTTCCTTACACACTGGAGACAAAGAGATTTTTGCCCAAGGTCACACGCTAGTTAGCAACAGAGTTGGAATTTGAACTCTGACCTCATTACTCCAATTCCATTTCTGTTTCCACTACAAAATGCTTCCTCTCAAAGTATGATTGATGTTAATAACAACAACTGATACCTTTATAATGCTTTAAAGCATTATACTTTGAAGTATAATGTACTTTGAATACAGTATCTGAATTGATAGTTACAATGACACTGTGAAATGGGTTCTAAAAATATTATGTTCATTTTTATTTTTATTTTTTAGACAAGAACTGTGATTTCACGCTGGGAGTTTCTCGTGAAGAACTTCCTTTACCAATACAAATGGTACCTTCTCAGTGACTTGCAGTCTGAGCAAGCTGCCTGAAGCATTGGGAAGATAGGTGACTTGCTCAGAGCATACCGTCAGTATGCTCCCCAAACAGGAATTAAACACAAGTCTTACTGACTCCAAGCCCTCTGTCTACTACTTTACATTACATCTCATATGTCCACTTTACAAATGACAAAAAAATGTTTTACAGAAAACTCAGGCTAGCAGAGAAGAAGTGACTTACTCTAATTCAGTAAGTATTTTTGACTACCTATTTCTTCTAGAACAAAACCCCAATCTATCCCCAACCGACCTTGTACACTACACACCCTATGGTTCTTCACATTGTACTTTCACACACCCTATGGGCCAACCAAAATGACTTTCTTGTTCTTCACACAGGACAATCCATCTCTCATCTCCATGCCTTTATACAGACTGTTCCCCATTCTCAAACCTCATTCCTTCTTCAAATCTTCCTCTTCAAATCCCTAACTTCCTTTGAAACTCAGTAAGTGAAGCCTACCTTCTCCGTGAAGTACTTCCTAATACTTTCAACTGCTAGTGTTTCCCTCCTCACACACACACACACACACACACACACACACACACACACACACACACACAGAGTTACTTTATTTTTATTTTGTATGGATTTTAGAATACTCACATAAGCATAGTCTGCCATAACTTCTTTGAGTGCAAGACTCCCAGGGTCTAGCACAGTGTCTGGTATGTAATAATTGCATAGTAATTGATTAATTTTCCTGGGGCCACTAACAGCACAGACCCAGAAGATTGGGAGTCATTGTCAGGGAGAAGAAATTTTCATGCACAATAATGTCCCACCAATGCAAACATGCAAAGATGTCCACTGACAGTACTAGACCCTAAGTCCTAGAGCCCTGATATGAGACATTCTCTGGTCAGGATTGGATACGTCAACTCTGGTCCTCATTTCCCACTGCAAGTACTTCCTATGTGTGCCTGAATATCCTTGACCTTTGGTTTGGTTCACATATACAGTCTCTATTAATCCCTTATGGGATGACCTTCTCCACCATCACCCTCAGCCAAGCAAGAATAATGGAAAGCATAATTATGCCTTCCTTCCAATCAAGAAGAAAAGTGATTTATGTCTTTTGTAACCTAGCTTCTACCCATTCGTGAGGACAGAAAGAAAGAGGAGAGTCTTATGCCACTTTATATGGGGAGGGAGATATAACACCTGATTGGCTGGGAGAATGCTGAGTATGACACTGTTGTATCTCTGTTGTAAGGAACTTATTTGAGTTGGCTCCAGATATGTAGGCAGAAATGCTGCTAGTACAAAGGTGAAAGAGACTTTGAATGGCAGACATATACGAGAGCCAGACCATCATGTTCCTAACCTCTAGGGCTTATGATTCTACAGTCTACAGAGAGAGAACCTCTCATTGATGAGATCATTTTCTTTCTATCTTGACCACTCCCAGTTAAAGAGTTCACTTACTCTTGTATATGCTATTATATAGAACTTCTCCAAATTGTTGCTTTGCTTGGATTGTTGTTCTTCATTTTTGAAGAGGATCAGTGACAAAATGGGGTGATGTCTTGAATCATGGGTGAATTGGATTTAAGTGAGGCAGAGTTGCACAAAGTTATCACATTAGCCTCTCTCTTCCAGAGTCATCAAAGTCCAGTGGCAAGATAAAACTCGAATCTATAAGCATATGAAAAAATGCTCTAAATCACTACTGATTCAAGAAATGCAAATCAAAACAACTTTGAGGTACCCCATCTCTCCAGCCAGATTGGCTAAGATAACAAAACTGGAAAATGACAAATGCTGGAGAGGATGTGGGAAAATTGGAACACTAATGCATTGTTGGT
>CM053581.1:518397714-518419244 GCA_028627135.1 Pseudochirops cupreus | reverse complement strand
GGGCGGGGGAAAGACGGGGAGAAAAGATGTAACTCAAAAAAATTTAATAAAGAATCTCATATCAAAAAAAAAATAAAGTATCACCTTGCACCTATCAGGCTGGCTAATACAAAAAGAAAAATGACAGATGTTACAGGAGATATGAATAATTTGGGACACTAATGCATTCACTGCTGTGGAATTGTGAACTATTCCGATCATTCTGGAGAGCAATTTAGAACAGTGCCTAAAGAGCTATAAAACTGAACACCCCTTAACCCAGCAACATTACTACTAGGTCTGTATCCCAAAGAGATGAAAGAAAATGGAAAAGGATCCACATGTACAATAGTTATAAGAGTTCTTTTCGTGGAGGCAAAGAATTGGAAATTGAGAGGATGCCCATACGTTGAAGGATGGCTGAATAAGTTATGGAATACTATTGTTCTATAAGAAATGATGAGCGGCATGGTTTCAGAAAAACATAAGAAGACTTATAAGAACTCATGCCAAATGAAGTGAACATTGTACACAGTAACAGCATACAATGATAACAGTGAGTGATTTAGCTATTCTGATCAATACAAGGATCCAGGACAATTTCAAAGCACTTGGGATGAAAATTTCATCGTATTGCTTACCTTCACAATGGGTCAGGGAGGTGGGAGGAAGGGAGAGAATGTAGAACTCATTTTTTTTAAATGACTAGTAAAAACAAAAAAAACAAATAATTGCTACATATACATAAGCTATATACAAGATAAATTTGAAAAAAAATCGACAGAAGGTACTAGTACTAAGAGATATCCTATGGAAGGTGAACTTCAGCTGGAACTTGAAAGAAGCCGGGTGAACCAGGCAAAAGGGTGAAAATTCCCATTGTGGGCCAGTGAAAATACCTGGAGTTTGGAGATGAAGTGTCTTGTGCAAGAAACAGCAAAGAGGCCAGTGTTGCTGAATTTCAGAGTATGTGCAAAGAAAGGTTTGGGGCTTGGGGAAAAGGGTAGAGCATAAGGAGGACAAGACAAGAGACACATGGGATAAGAATGTATAGATAGGTTTTAATGTGCACTGTTAGAGGGAGTACCTAAATAGGTTAGATTAGAGATCTGCTGAAGCATGGAAGCATATTTTATGTCTATCCTCCTCAGTTTTCATTACAGAAGGTGATATTTTTACCTCCTCTCTAAATTCTAGAAATATAATTTATGTGAGTTCTGAAATAATTACGTATTTCTAAGTCACTTCTGATATCTAAAGTATTTCCAATTAGATTATTTCATTTTATCCCCTATTCCCATTGTTATTAACCTATTCTACACCCTCATTTTCACTTGCCTAATGAACAGCCTCACAAGATCACAGAATCATAGATTTTCAGAGTTGGATGGGTCCTTAGTGTCCACCTAGACCAGGAGTGGAGAACCTGTGGCCACATATAGCCCCAAGTGAGACCCTTTCTCTGAATCCAAACTTCACCGAACAAATTCCCTTAATAAAAGGATTTGTTCACAAAACATGGACTCAGTCAAAAGGCTGCACCTACTCTAGGTCCTAGACCCAACCTAGAAAAAGAATTCTCCCTACAATAAATCCTGCCCCCAAGGTCATCCAGCCTCAAGATCTTGAATGAGAAGACACTCATTATTTCCAGAGGGAGCCTGATCAACTTTTAGAGAGAATAAATTGTTAGTAATATTTTTCTTCACATAAAGCACATTATTCAATGCAACCCAGTATTCTAGCTTGCCAAGATCTTTTGAATTCTGACTGTCATCCAGTGAGTTAGTTATCTCTTTTAGCTTTGAGTAATCTATAAATTTGATGCTATATATGACTTATCAGAATCATTGATTTTTTAAAAATGTTAAATAGAACAGGGGGGTCACTTTCAGAATCTTAGAACTCTCCACAGGACACCTTCCAAACTGATGCTGAACCATTAGTGGCTCCTTGGTTCTATAACCCAGCCATTGTACCACTGCCAGATCTATTATCTTTATATATAAGTGTGATAAATCAATTCATCAACAAGAATTTGTTGAGTACCTAAGTTCCAGGTACTGTATGGAATACAAAGATGAAAATGAAAAGGCTCTTGCCCTTAAGGAGCTTACATTCTATCAAAGGAGTCAGCATGTTTAAATGAAGTATATATAAAGTAAATTCCAGGTAACTTACAGGAAGGGCACTAGAAGTTGGGGAGATCAGGAAAGGTTTCACATAGAATGTGGAACTTGTGCTGAATTTTGAAGAAATTAGGAATTCAAAGAGGCAAAGGCAAGGAATGGTTGCATTCTTGGCAGGGAAGAAAGTCATTGGAAAGACATGGAGAAAGGAGATGAAGAATTGTTCATGAGGATGATATCACTCTCCTGCTCAAATAATTCCAAGTCTCCCTATTACCAACCTACAAAGTAAAATCCAAACTTTCGTTTCTTGCCTATTACTTAGGATCCTCCACATGCTGGTACTTCTTTATCTTTTCAGCCTTATCTCCACATCCACCATACTCCAGTTCAAATGGTTTATTCGCCACCCCTTGTTCATACATAGCACTTTCCTATCTTTAGAGAAAATGGCAAAAGGATGACTGCAGACAGACTACAAGTTTCAGTGGACAGGCTCAGTTTGAGTCCAAAGTGCTACACGGAAGCCATAACAGTCAAATAAGTGACTTTGCTTATACAATCCCCTATGGCCACAAAAACCTCTTTCACCTGTGACTTATGAAATTCCCATCTGTGAACTTCCCATTCCAGAGGATTTAAGAATCCTCTAACTAAATATTCCTTATTTGCTCTTCTTTGCATGGAAATTATCTGTGTAATACCTCCCTTCCTTTCTGAGAGAAGGGAGTTTTACACAGATTTCCCTCCTTAAAAAAAATGTATTTCAGGGTAATAAAAGAATTAATTAGAGACATCAGTTTTCAAATAATGTTATTAAGTTCCAATTGATCTCAGATACAAGTGGTCTTAATTTGAAATCTCTCTTCCAGCAGCTAATTTTCACTTTCCCCCACTGAGACCTAACAATTGTCTTTGTACAAAGAGTTTACATCCATCACCACCAGACAGAAATGGTTTTATCTCAGCAGCAGGAAGCAGTAAAGCTAATGTAAGGTTTTGGGGTGACATTTTTATACATAGACAGAACTGTTAATAACAGTGGGAAAACAATTAAAGAAATTGCTGGATCATATTAACAAGAAAATTACAATCACTTGCATTTACCTTCCACACTTGCAAACTATTGTCTTTAGAGAAGGAACCTCCTCCCTCCCCCTGCCTCCAACATTATGTCACATTATTTTAATCCTTGTCTTTTTGTGTGATACCATTAACTTTAGTGTTCCAATGGATCTGTTATCTTCTTGAGGTGGGTGTTCCCCTGAAATAGTGCAGAGAATAACCCATCTATGGTTAATCATATGAAGTTCTCATCTGCATCCTTCCATAAGTTCAAGTATCCACCCAACGAAATGAGGCCCTGCCTTGTACTTTTTCCTCATCAAAAGGACACCAGTATGATATACAGGTCATCAGTCAGTTATCCCTACTTGGTTCATCTCTTTTTTCAGTCCTATATACCTTTGATACCAACCTTTACTAACCACTCCTACCTAATCCTACATAATGCAATGTGGAAACCTCCTCACACCAATGCTATCCCTCTCACTTGCCCTTTGGGTGATCTTCAATTTGAATCCCTTGGAGACATATAATGTTCCACACTCCCAGCTAAGATACATGCCTGGAAGAATATTGATATGATAATACCAGAAGTATGGCCCCAGAAGGTATGAGTCTAATTATGTCTACACATAGATGGCTCAGATTCTTAGATCAATTTATTCAGAAAGACAATCAAATAATTCAAGTAAAAGGTTTGACTGATGGATCTTGTGGAATTGCCCAATTGTTGGAATGAGTCAATTTGTCCATTCTCCCAACCAATTCAGAGTCTTTCTCCCCTATGAAACCATCTCTGATCCTCCCAACTAAAATCATTTCCTTCCTTCTCAATTTTTCCTAAAATTTTTTAGTTTTTTCTTGTCTTTCTCTTCTCTAACCATATGTTTACTTCTTCTTCTTCCCAGGAAAAAAAATCTCCATGAGAGCAAAATTTCCATTTTTTATCTTTGAGCCCCCAGTCCATGATCAATCATGGGATCATGATCATGGGATTATGCAGATTAATACCTAGCAGTGACCTCAGAGGCTATCTAAGTGAAGATTTCTAAACCACTTTGTGTCTTGGAACCTCCTATGCCAGCCTGCTGAAGCTTATGGACTCCTCAAAATAACATTTTTTAATACATTAAGTAAAAGATGTAGGATTAAAAAGGAAACAAATTACATTAAAATATAATTATCGATTTTTTTTAAAACAATGTCAAAGACCCCCAAGTTAAACACAGTTTCCCTAATCCAACCCTCTGTTTTACAAATGAGGTAGCTGAGGCCTAGTTGATTAAGTGACTTACCCAAGGATTCACCAGCAATAATCATTGGCAGTAAGACTTGAAAACAGACTTTCTGACGGCAGAATCAGTACTCTAAACCTAGGTTCTGATAAATGTTGATGAATCTCTGAATTTCCTTTTGGTCAGAATTACTAAGAGACTAGTAAATCAAAGGAATGTCATACATATAATATTCCTGAATTTTAGCATCTCATTTTATTAAGTTCTTCTTGTGATATTGTTGCAGATAAGATGTAGAGACATGAGCTAGGTACTAACATATTTGAGTGGGGTTGGAAACTGTTGAAAGGCCAGCCACCCTCACCCGATAATTTATTAATGGACCTGTGTTCAACTAGAAGAGATTTTCCAATGAGATGTCCCAGGAACCTGTCCTTGGCCCTCTGCAATTCACTATTTGTAAATAACTTAGACAAAGGCCTAGGTGATTTACCAAATTTACAAATGTCACAATGCTTGGAGGGAAATTTAATAGGGATAATGTTAAAGTGTTACCCTTTAAGCTCAAAAGCTAAACTACACAAGTACAGACAGTTCTTACTATATATAAGTGAACCATTCTGCAGACCACTAAGTAAAGTGATTTTTATGTAATGCAAATTTGTCCCGACATACCCACTTTACTTAGTCAATACAACAAAGACATACAAGAAATAATACTCTTATGAAACTCATAAAATGCACCAAAATGCAGACATATTAACTACCGTACCATGATAATAACGGGGCATCTAGATGACACAGTAGATAGAGTGCCATTCCTGGAATCAAGAAGACTTGAGTTCAAATTCAGCCTCAGACACTAGCTGTGTAACCCTGGAAAAGTCACTTAACTCTATTTGTCTTAGTTCCTTCTTCTGTAAAAATAATCAGGAGAAAGAAATGGCAAACCACTGCAGTATCTTTGCCAAGAAAACCCCCAAAAAGGATCAAGAAGAGTTGGACATGACTGAAAATAACTAAGCAGTAACAACAACAAAACAACCATGATAAACAGAATGATGAAATGAAAGGTAAAGTTAATAATAAAGTATGCACAGTACTGTACAGCAAGGTTAACAAGGTTGTGCGGTAAGTTGCCCCTCCCCCACCTGTCACACCTAGTCTTTATCACTTGTGATTGGCTGCACAACTTTTTTAATGAACTTATTGAGAAATGTTTGGACAGTGGCTCTCTTTTTTCGCCTCATGTATCTGACAACAGCAAGCAATATTGTCCTCAACTAGTCTTTGAACTTTAAATAATTTTGAAGCATTTCGATCCATCTTTTCAACACAGGAAAAAAAATTCACTTGAATAGTGAAACACTTCTACCAACTGTTTCATTGTGAACCTTTTTCGTTTGACTTCAGTCTGAAACTTCCCTTTCTTCTTCTGCAATCTTTGCAGTTAACAGTTCAAACAGATCCTCATGTAGAATCCTTATTCAGATTTCTTTCAGAATTCTTTACATAAAGTCAAATTTGCATAATGCAAATTTACATAAAGCAAGAACTGTCTATATGGGATGGGGGAGGTTTGCCTAGCCAGCAATTCCTGTTAAAAACAAAAAAAAAAAAAGACCTGCAATTACAAGCTCAATATCAGTTAGCAGTGTGACATAGCAGATAATACAATCTTAGGTTGCATTTTTGGCATCAGTGTAAACAAGGAGATACTACCACCACCCTGCCCTGATCGGACCACATCTGAATTATTGTGATCTGTTTTATTCTGGACAAAATATTTTCAGAACATCACTGAGAACATGAAGAGCATCCTTAAGAGAGAGGTCAGGACAGTTATGAAAACCTATGTTAGGCAAGGATTGCTGATGGAAATGGGATGTTCTTTCTCAAGAACTCTGACTGAGAGGTAATGTAACAGCTCTCTTCATGTTTTTGATGGGTTCTGATCTAGAAATTGTTTTGTGTGACCACAGAGAATTCGGTACAAGAGAGGCAAAGTTTGGTAGAATGTAAGGGAAAGCTTCCCATCTATTCAAACTGTCCAAAAATGAAATGGGCTGCCTGAAGAGACAGTGAGTTCTCTATCATTGTAAGAGTATTTTAGGGCAGAGGCAGCTAGGTGGTGCAGTGGAGTGCAGCCAGTCCTGGAAATCAGGAAGACTTGAGGTCAAATGTGGCCTACAGACATTTATTAGCTGTGTGACCCTGAGCAAGTCACTTAACCCTGTTTTCCTCATCTGTAAAAAGATCTGAAGAAGGAGATGGCAAAACACTGTAGTACCTTTGCCAAGAAAACCCCAAATGGGATCATGAAGAGTCACACACAACTGAACAACAGGGGTTCTTAACCTTTTTTGTATCATGATCCCTTTTGGCAATCTGATGAAGCCTATGGATCCTTTCTCAGAAAGACATTTTTAAATGCATAAAATAAAATAGATAGGATTACAAAGAAAGACAAACTATGTTAAAAATACAGTTAGCAAGAGAAAAAAAAATTATGTTCACAGACTCCAGGTAAAGAATTTCTATTTCAAAGAGATCCTCAAAATAAATTCATAGAAGCTGAAATTTAAAATTGAATCAGTATTTCTGGAGAATATCAGATAGTTGTTAGACACTGTGTATAAATTACTAAACAAAGTCCCTTTGGGTTCAGGATTTATGATTCTCTTGAATGGTGCTATGCATGGCTGTATCCTAAAAGCTCATAAACTTAAAAAATTCTCAGAAAGTTAACTTTCGCTATCAGGTTTCAAGTACTGAGAGTGATCAAATGCATCCCTCCCATCTTCCCTCAGGAGAGAAGTTTCAATGGTGTAGACTGTGGATAACTTAGCAATTGCAAGGTTATTACCAGAAACTTATTGTTTCTGTGTCTAGGGCACTCCTGAGATAGCTCTGCTTCCCCTTGTATGAAGTTGTGATTACAGAGGGACAACTAAAACCTCAGACATTCCAGTTATGGTACGTCAGTCTAATTTTAGATATATTTCAAATAAGCAAGTCACTCTCCCTTTGGTCAATGATTTGTTAAGGAAAACTCCCAAGCCAATACAGAATCTCATCTTCTCCGTGAGGCAACCAGGGATTTGACTGTATGTTGCTATAGTATATTCATGCGCTAGGTCTTAGGATTTAGATTTAAGGTCTAATAGATTAAGAATTAGATGGGACCTAAAAGCCATGGAGTCCAACCCCCTCATTTTACAGAATAAAGAAGTGGAGCCACAGAGAAGTTTAAGTAATGTGTCCAAGCTGGGTAGAGTGCCAGAACTGAAGTCAGGGAGACTCATCTTCCTGAGTTCAAATCTGATCTCAAACACTGAGTGCGTGATCCTGGGAAAGTCACTTGTTCATTTTTGCCTGTTTCCTCATCTGTAAATGGAGCTACAGAAGGAAATGGCAAACAACTCTAGGATCTTTACTAAGAAAACCCTAAATCAGGCTACAAAGAGTCAGATACAAATGAAAAGACTACTGAACGACAACAAAACCAAGGTCACACAGATAAGTAACTAGAGCAGTATTTGACCTCAGGTCCTGTTTCCACTGTACAATGTTTCTTCCCTAGCTGTAGAAGGTTATAATAATTCATATTTCTGCATCATCCTAAGATTTAGAACAACCCTATGTGCTATCCTTGTCTTAGAAATAAGGAAACAAGTTCAAGTCAAGTGACTTGCCCATAGTCACACAACTTTTAGAAATAATGTACTTGGAGCAGGTAGGTGGTACAGCGGATAGGGCACTGGTCTTGGAGTCAAGAAGACCTGAGTTCAAGCGTGGCCCTAGATACTTACCAGCTGTATGACCCATGGCAAGTCGCTTAACTCTGATTGCCTTAAAAAAATTATTTGCTTGCCTTTAGAACATTTTAGACCCTGTAAAAGTCAGAGAAAGCACTAGAGTTTGAGCTAAAACCCAAGACCTAAACATCCAAAAATAAGATCTAAAACTTTAGGTTAAAATTGTTAAAATAAAAATTAGGTTAAAATTGTTAAAATTGTTTTTTAAAAGTGGGTACCAAGGGCTTAGATGTAACTAATGTTTACATATCCATTCAATCTTTGCCTATCTTCCAAGCATCCTTGAGCTACCACATGAGGAATGCCACATAGGCTATAGATGAAAAGCATCAAACCCAGAACTTTCCCAACATTAGTCAGTGGGTTCTGCATTGGAACCATGTAACTTTTACTTTCTTAAAGATGTTTAAAGAGGTCAAAGATGATTTGGTCAAAACCCAATTAGGTTCAGCCCCAATTTTAAAGAGCCATCCCAATGTAGTGAAAAGAGTTCTGGCTCCATCTATTGGCCAAACTTTGTCAATGCGGATGTATTAACGGGAATTGCTAGATTAAAGAAAGAAGGGACCTTAAATGTCATTGGATCATAGGATTTAGAACTAGAAGAGATTTATTTTGAAAGGTACCCAGACTTCTTCATTTTACAAATGAGGAAAATGAAGCCTAAAAATATTGTGACCCAATCTTTTAATCAAATTCTCCAATTTCACACACACACACACACACACACACACACACACACACACACACACACACATACACACACTCAGAGAAATTAAGTGATTTACCCAAGACCATACAATTAGAAAATGAGTATGCTCTTCCCACTATTCCATGCTTCCTTTCCTCTCATGGTCCCTAAAGATTTATATTTTTCAGCATGCTGAATTGAGATCCATGTCACTCATACACATATACACATCACAGCAATTATTGCTGTTGTTTCAGACTCTTTCTGACTCCATTTGGGGCTTTCTTGGCAGATACTGGAGTGGTTTGCCATTTCCTTCTTCAGCTCATTTTTACAGGTGAAGAAACTGAGGCAAACAGGGTTAAGTGACTTTCCCAGGGTCACATTGCTAGTAAGTGTCTGAGGCCAGATTTGAATGCATAAGATAAGTCTTCCTGGTTCCCAGCCTAGTAGTGCTCTATCAATTTCCACACCTAGCTGCCCACAGCAATTACTGGTTATTATAGAAACCAGTAAAGAACAGCAATTCAAAGCACAGAGTCCCGTAAGAAACATTCTTTTACTTTCCATAAAGTCTCTAGGAAAAGTTAAGATTTTGCTCATCCAGAACTACCTTCCAGCTAAAATTCTAGCTCTAACACGGGGTCCTCTGTGATCCTATGTGTTGCTCAGCCTTAGACTGAAGTAGGCATCACTTCACAACTGACTGCCTTGAATCCAGCTTGTTATGATACTCTCCACATCACAGAACAGTAGAGATCACCCTTGGATGAGAATCAGGCGACCTGAGTTTGATGTGTGGCTCACTTGTGCCACTTATTAGCTATAGCAATCAGTCTAGACAAGTCATCTATCACTTTTCTAGGCTATCTGTAAAATGAGAGAGTGGAGAAGCTTTAGACGGTGAGGGTCTTTTTGCCCCTTTTTAGCCTTTTATTTTTTGTCTTTCCTTGTATCCCCAGGGCCTGGCACATAGTAGGCGTTGACAACTTATTGACTAACTTCACTAATACTACAAGTCCTGCATGAAAAAATTTTCAGTAGCAATGTCCTCTGCTAGTTAGCCCTGAACCCAAGGCTCCAGCACTGGGTTTATACATAGATAAGTGCTTGACCCATTCATTCTATTTCTGTGACCATCTCTGGTTTGATAACACCTCCAGAAACTTGGGAATTTTCCTCATCCTCAAAGACAAAATCAAACTTTAATATCCTTTCCAAGGAACAGCCCTATCCCATCAAGTCACTCCAATAATCTAAATTGACTACCATTAAGCTCAGTTGGCCAAAATAAAACTCACTTTTAGTCTGACCTTTTTTCGTTCCGAGCTAAGTGTTGGAAAAGCCATATTGGTGAGGAAGGAGCAAGAGTGGAGATGCCTAGTTGTTTCATGAACTAACTCAGAGCCCTGGCTCCTTTCTGGAAGGGGTTAATTCATGTTTTCATATATACTGGTATATTTGGTAGATCATAAGATTGTTTATTATTTTATTTTTAAAATATGGTTTGCCCCCAAGGAAGCTATTTAATTTTTTTTTCAGAAAATGTTTTACTTCTTTTGGGTAACTAAAAGCTATTTGGAGTTTGTACTTTGCAATATGATGGAAAGTAGGAACAATCAGCTGAACCTGCTGCAAAAACTGGTGCATTGCTAAGTCCCTTAAGTGCCACATTCTTTCTAAAGATGGAGCCAAATGTCTTTTCCTTGATTACAGTGAGGATAACGGAAGAGTTAGAGCACAGCTGTCAGAAGATGACAAGGGGAGAAAAATCAAGTCTGGAGTAATGACCCTTCATGCTCCCCTGTGGCCATATGTCTCTAACTGGAGGGAGTCTGTAACATGTTTTATGATGAATTTATAGCTCTGGATCATTTCCAACAGCAAGACACTTTTTAAAACAACAACAGCAATGTGAGAACCAGCAGGTCTAAGGTAGAATTCAGATATGGAAAATAGAGCTCAGAGGACTTGTTAGCTCAAGGCTAATGACCCAAAAGAAAGGAGAAGAAGCAAGGCATCTACAGAAGGGGACAGGACAACCAAGAAGGGGAATTGTAGAGCTAATAGGGATAAGAAAGAGGGTGGGATGGTGAAAAGAACACCGGATCTGGGCAGAAGATTTAGCTTCTACTACTTTTTTTAGGTGCTACTTATGTCTTGAGTAGCCTTGACTAAGTCACTTAATTTCTCTGGGCTTTAGTTTCCTCACCAACCAGAGGGTCTCCAAGGTCTCCAATAGTAAATCCTACTAGCCCAAGCTATGACTCAACTACTCAGATGAATCTATGATCTTGGGGATTTGGATGTCTATTTCCCTGCCCCCTCCCCACAATAAGATCACAATCCATCCTAGCCTGCCCATTTCCACACACTTCCATAATTTAGCCAGAGGGAGTCACTCCTTCCCCCAACATAATGGAGGCCTGACATTAATTCATGCCTATAATAAGCTATTCCTCCCCCGCTGGTTCTGGAAAGACAATGAGGTTGTAAGTCTTAAGGGAGACATATTCCATAGCCCTAGGCCAAGAGTGAAACCTCATTTTCCAACTGCTGACTTGTACAAGATGCTGAGCATAACAGGATGTCATATGGACATTGTGCCAGGGAAAAAACCAGGATGAACTGTGTGGCACAGTGCAAAGAGCATTGTCTCTGGAGTCAGAGAGTCTGGGTTCAAATTTTGCTTCTGCTGCTTTCTTCCTTAAGGAATTCATTTAACCTCCTTAGGCCTCCATTTTCTCACCTGTTAAATTGAGTAGCAGGTGTTACCTTAGGTGGCCTCTGAAATTCCTCCCACCTCTAGCTCTATAACCATGAGCACTACTGAAAGGAATATTCTCTTCCCTTCTCCCTACCCCTGTCATATCACATCTTTCTGTGCCCATAGGAGGAAAATTGTGAGAATGAATCATGTTTCTCCAGCATCCCCCAGGAGCAAAATGATAGTTTGTTCTTCAGTCTTGTCTGACTCTTTGTGACCCCATTTAGGGTTTTCTTGGCAAAGATACTGGAGTGGTTTGCCATTTCCTTCTCCAGCTCATTTTACTGATGAGGAACTGAGACAAACAAGGTTAAGTGAGTTGCCTATAGCCACACAGCTAGTAAGTCTCTGAAGCCGAATTTGAACTCACAAAGATGAGTTCTCCTGACTTCAGGCCTGGTGATCCATCCACTGGGATGGATCAGCTGCCCAAAAGCCAAAACTATAGCTACACAATGATAAAAAAGAAATAGATCGTCAATCCAGCAAGAAAAAAAATCATCCAAGTTAGATGTTTGATATAAAGTGTTTTACGGTTTATAAATCATTTTCCTGAGTTGTGTCCAGGAGATAGGTAAGACAAGTGTTTTGATACCTTAGGACAAAGTTAAATGACTTAAAAAATCCAAAAAAGTCTAAATGCCATTCAAATCTATCTCATTTAGAAAAGACATTAACTTTTTTCAGGATGCACTCCCATCTCTGAGTGCATCAGAACACTTTCTGAATGGCTTGAAAGAGTTAACCTAGCCTAACTCACTCTCAGAGAGTAGTTTAAGCATGAGGGAATCCGTCTTAGCCTATTCTATTTATAGCATCAATATGTTGCAGCTGATATTCTTCCCTCATAAATAATTCCTTTCCCTGAGAAACTGCATTGTTTTTTAGTGTAAATGCAGCCTGCCATTGACTTCCAAACCTATCCATTATGCAGTCTATATGGAGCCTGAACATTGGAGTTTTTTAAATTAATATTATTTGTGTAGACTGAGGCAATATTGAATGTGAACTTAAAGCCACTGTGTCATTCCCTCCCCAACCCCAATGTCCTAGCGATTGACATTAAATTAAAAAATTTCCTTGAGGAAATGTTGTGTTTGACTGATGAGCTGCATCAATAAGATATTTCTAGAAATTGGATTGGGGGTTTCCTGTATTTTAGGGACTTAATTAGGAGGGCCCTAGTGGTTTTGCAGCCCAAACATCTTTTACCTCACTTCCCAAAAATGTACACATCAAATCAGGTTAGGATGACAGTTATGCCTACCTTGCAAAAATATTCAATTCTCCATGTCATTTTTGGTTCTGAAAAATAGAGCATCCTCCATTGTTAAACAGCTGTGTCTGTTTATTACTCGGTAGACAAGTCATTACCGGAGAAGGAAATGGCAAACTACTTCAGTATCTTTGCCAAGAATACCCCATGGATGGTATTGACATGCTATGGTCCACAGAGGTCACAAAGAATTTGACACAAACTGAACAGCAACAACAGAAAGGCATTAACACTTTCGCTTCATAAATGAGGTAACAAAGCCTGAGATTCAGAGTACTAAGGGAGTGACTCAAAATCTAAGGAGATACACGGAGACAAAAAGTAACATCAGTAACACTATTGAATTGCAAAGAACTACATTTCTTTTTTTTTTCAGAATTTATTTATTTATTTTTAGTTTTCAATGTTTATTTCCACAAGATTTTGAGTTCCAAATTTTCTCCCCATCACTCCCTTATCTGCCCCCCACCAAGATGGCAAGTATACTGATTACCCCTTTCCCCAGTCTGTCCTCTCATATATCCCTCCTATCCCTTCCCTTCCCACCTTCCCCCTTACTTTCTTGTAAGCAAGATGGATTTCTATACCCTATTGCCTGTATAAAAGAACTAAATTTCTAGGAGAAAGGCGATATTACATAGCATCTAGAGAACTAGTCTTGGAATCAGAGAAAAAAATAGCTTCTGAGATCATGAGCAAATGACTTAACTTCTCACTGTCTCTAGCTAATTCTCAGAGACTTTAAATTACATGTAAGTTGTCCATCTCTAGGAGTGGAGTGGGTTTCCTCAATGAGAAGTTCCTCTTGCTGATGAAATCCCTGGTTCAGTTCTCCATTCCCACTCACTCCCCTCCCACCCTTTCCAAAAAACCTCTCTGACACAGGCCCACCTATGTAGATGTGCACAAACTCTAAAAAATAAAACAAAACAAAACAAAAATTGGATATGGTTGTGGACAGTTAACCAAGTTTGATATGCATTTAGTAGGTGGAATGTTTTAGTGGTGAAAAAAAGAATAGCATGGTCTTTTGCAGGGAATCAACAAATAAAAACAAGCTGAACAATTTTAGCCTCTTAATAAGCTCTAAATAAGGTGTATGTTTAACTGTAATAAATAATTTAATTTAATTTAGAGTGACTTGCATATAGTAAACACTTCATCTTTATAGAATGGAATACAATAAAATGGAATTCTCCCAAATCAGTTTCTCAAGTCGCTGGAGAGGGCAGTACTCACTAAAACATTTTTTTTTAAAAAATTTTTTAAATACATTTTTATTTATTTCATTAATATTTCCCAATTACATGTAAAATAATTTCAACATTTATTAAAATTTCAAGTTCCAAATTCTCTCCCTCATTCTCACTTAGACCCTCTCCTTGAGAAAGCAAGTAAATTGATATTGATTATCCATGCAAAGTTCTGTAAAACATGTTTCCATATCAGCCATGTTGTGATAGAAAATATAGACCAAAACCAAATAAACAAACTTCCAAAGCAAAAAAGATACAGAAGGTAAAAAGAAAAAAGTATGTTTCAATCTACATTCAAACTCTATCAGTTCTTTCACTGGAGACAAATAGCATTTTTCATCATAAGTCCTTCAGAATTTTCTGGGATCATCATTTTGCCGAGAATAGCAGTCAATTATAGTTGAACATCATACAATACTGCTTTTACTGTGTACAATGTTCTCCTGGTTCTGCTCATTTCTCTTTTGCATCAGTTCATGTAAGTCGTTCCAGGTTTTTCTGAAACCTTCCTGCTTGTCATTTCTTATAAAACAATTATATGCCATCACAATCACAGACCACAACTTATTCAGCCATTCTCCAATTGATGGACCTCCTCTCAGTTTCCAATTCTTTGCCATCAAAAAAAGAGCTGCTATAAATATTTTTGCATAAATAGGTCTTTTCCCCTTTTTTTGATCCCTTTGGTATATAGATCAGTGGTATTGCTGAGTCAAAGGGTATGCATAGTTTTATAGTCCTTTGGGCATAGTTCCAAATTGTCTTCCAGAATGGTTGGATCAGTTCATAGTACCGCCAACAGTATATTAGTGTCTCAATTTTTCCACATCCCCTCTAGAATTTGTCATTTTTCTTTTCTGTCATGTTAGCCAGTCTGATAGGAGTGAGGCAGTTCCTCAGAATTGGTTTTTTTTCCACTTACTAGCATTTATTTTTTTCCAGTTACATGTAAAGATTGTTTTCAACATTCACTTTTATAGGATTTTGAGTTCCAAATTTTTTTCTCCCTCTCTCTCCTCACCCCTCCCCAAGATGGCAAGCAATCTGATATAGGCTATACATGTACAATCGTGTTAAACATATTTCCACATTAGTCATGTCGTAAAAGAAGAATCAAAACAAAAGGGAAAACCATGAGAAAGAAAAAAAAAGAGAGAAAATAGGATGCTTTGATCTGCATTCAGACTCCATAGTTCTTTCTCTGGATGTAGACAGCATTTTCCAACATGAGTCTTTTCAAATTGTCTGAGATCATTGCATTGCTGGGAAGAGCTAACTAAGTCTATCAAAGGTGATCCTGACAGGGACGGCTAGGTGGCATAGTAAATAGAGCACCGGCCCTGGAGTCAGGAGGACATGAGTTCAAATCCAACCTCAGACACTTGACGCACTTACTAGCCATGTGACTTGGGGCAAGTCACTTAACTCAAATTGCCCTCCAAAAAGCAAAAAAAAAAAAAAGAGTTGATCATCACACAATGTTACTGTTACTGTGCACAATGTTTTCCTGGTTCTGCTCACTTCACTCAGCATCAATTCATGCAAGTCTTTCAAGGTTTTCCTGAAGTCTGCCTACTAATCGTTTCTTATAGCACAATAGTATTCCTTTACATTCATGTATCATAACTTGTTCAGCCATTCCTCAATTAATGGACATCCCCTCAATTTCCAATTCTTTGCCGCCACAAAAAGAACTGCTATAAATATTTTTGTATATGTGAGTCCTTTTCCCTTTTTTATGATCTCTTTGGGATATAAACCTAGTAGTTTGGATTAAAGGGTATGCACAATTTTATTGCCTTTGGGGCATAGTTCCAAATTGGTCTCCAAAATAGTTCACAACTGAGTTCACAATTCCACCAACAATGCATTAGTGTTCCAATTTTCCCATATCTTTTCCAACATTTATCATTTTCCTTTTTTCTCATACTAGCCAGTCTAATAGGTGCAATGTGGTAGCTCAGAGTTATTTTAATTTTCATTTCTCTAATTAACAGTGATTTAGAGTATTTTTATATGATTATAGATAGCTTTAATTTCTTCATCTGAAAACTGTCTGCTCATATCCTTTGACCATTTGTTAATTGGCAAATGACTTGTATTCGGAACTGTTTTAATTTGTATTTCTTTAATCAATAGTGATTTAGAGCATTTTTATGTGACTAGTGACAACTTTGACTTCTTCTGAAAACTACCTATTCATATCTTTGACCAGTTATCAACTAGGGAATCATTCTTATTTTTATAAATTTGACTCAGTTTCCTAAATATTTGAGAAATGAGACCTTTACCAGATAAACTTGTTGTAAAAAAAAAATTTCCCCTAATTTCCTATTTTTCTTCCAATTTTGGCTATACGAATTTTGCTTGTACAAAGGCTTAATTTCATAAAATCAATATTATCTGTTTTACTTCCCATGATCCTTTCTATCTCTTGTTTCATTATAAACTCTTCCCTTATCCATAAATCTGACAGGTACATTTTTCCATATTCCCCTAATTTACTTGGGATATCATCCTTTATGTCTAAATCACTTATCTATTTTAGACTTATCTTGATATGTATGGTGTGAGTTGTTGGTCTTAGCCTAGTTTCTGCCAAACTCCTTTCTAGTTTTCCCAATAATTTTTGTCAAATAATGAGTTCTTGCCCCCAAAACTTGGATCTTTGGGTTTATCAAACAGTAGATTACTGTGATCATTTACTACTGTGTATTATGTACCTAATCTCTTCCATTGATCCACTACTCTATTTCCTAGCCAGTACCAGATTTTTTTTTTGAAGATTATTGCTTTTTAATATAGTTTGAAATCTGGAACTGCTAGGCTACCTTCCTTTACATTTTTTTTCATCAATTCCCTTCATATTCTTGAAATTTTGTTTTTCCAGATCAATTTTGTCGTGATTTTTTTTTCTAGCTCTATCCAACATGTTTGGGTTTTTTTTTACATTTTCAAAGAAGGTCAGTTTAAGTTAAGGTCATTGATAATTCCAAAAGACTCATGATGGAAAATGCCATCTATATCCAGAGAAAGAATCAATGGAGTGTGAATGCAAATCAAAGCATATTATTTTCTCTTTTTTTTCTTTCTCATAGTTTTTCACTTTTGTTCTGATTCTTCTTTGACAACATGGCTAATGTGGAAATATGTTTAATATGATTGTACATGTACAGCTTATATCATATTGCATGCCCATTTGGGGGAGGGGAGAGGAGAGGGAGAAAAAAAGGAGAACTCAAAATCCCATAAAAGTGAAAATTATCTTTACATGTAATTAGAAAAAATAAAATACTTAAGGGGGAAGGGAGTTAAGGTCATTGAGTTTCTTAAAGTCATTGAGATTTATAATCATTTAGAAGAGCTTAGTCTAACTATCCATACAGGAAAAAACAACTAGATGAAGAATATCTATTGTTCAGACTGGTTTATATAGTTGAATGGACAACCTACCAACCTATGTATCAGCAGATATATAAATATTCAAATATATGTATACTTGAAAAAATTCTAATACAATATATTTGCCACCAACAATAATGATTTTAATGAAAATAGAAGGGTTTTGTACAAATCAATTATTTTAGTTATTAATGCAGATTATAATGCACCCAGGCCTGCCCAGAGCTTTCCTTCTGGAGCTGTCATCAAGAGACAGTGTATAAACCACCTAAGAAAATCAGTCTCATTATTATTTGTCACATCATGGTTTTGTTTTGTTTTGTTTTGAAAACTGTGTTATCCAGCTTGATCACCTGACTTATTTACTAGATTTGGCTCCAAAAAAAATTTGGGGCAGAGCTAAGATGGCAGGAAAGAATCAGTAGCATTTCCAAGCTCCTCCAAGAATTCTGTCACTAAAAGCTAAAAAGAGAATTTGAATGGATTTAAGAGTGACAGAACCCATTGGTAGACAGAGAGTAGCAGATTCCCAGCCCAGGAAAGTGCCTACTCAGGTTTGGGCAGGGAGAACGTGGAGCACACAGGAGCTGCACCAGCACGGATCTGAGAGCAGAGTACAACTGACTGAGAAGAAGCCCCAGCCAGCAGATTCACCGAGCCTGAGGGTGATTTGCAGCCATCTCATCACAGGACAAAGGATTGTCGGAACTGGGTAAGAGAAAATTCAGGGCCCACAGCAGAGACAGCAGCTTCTCCTTGGGCTACCAGCCCACAGCCTGGATGTTTAAAAATTACATACCCAAATTTCTAGAAGTCAAGATGGAGGAATAAAACCTAGTTGCTCTGATACCCCCTCCCTGACCCAGAAAAGTCTGGAGTTAAATGCCCTACCCAGAGTAAAATCCTGAATTAGTGGAAACAGCCTCAGGTTTGGGTGTCACTGAGGAAGGGGAAAGTGAGACAGTACTGAGTCTAAGGCCAGGAGGGTGGAGCCAGCAAACACTAACAACAAAAGCCCAGGTGTACTTTAGCACCACCTGGCCAATCAGCAGATTGCAGCCCTGCCCTGTCTCTGGCCTCCTGCTAATGAGCCTGCAGATGCTGTAGCCCAGAGACACAGAGGTAGAAACCTGAAGGAGCCAGACCACCCCACCCCCACCATTACTCTTTGAGCCTCAGGGTAACTCAGGGGAAACAATGAGAGTCCTGGCCCTGGCCTCAGTCTAGACACTCAGGCTACAGCTCACAAGGTGAACCAAACCCCAACCTCCCAGCCGAGAAGCTCAATATTTTTGCACCCCAGAAGCAGATAGCCACTTTAAAAATCCAGGATATAGGCAATCACAATGGGCAAGAAGGAAATTGGGAAGGGTAGGATCATCAAACCTTTTTATAGTGAGCAAGAACAACCAAATTCAGAAGACAACATGGACTCTATACTCACACTGGAGACCAAAGAAGGAAATGTGAATTGGTCTCAAGCCCAAAAAGCATTCTTGGAAGACCTCAAGAGGGATTTTAAAAATGAAATTAGAGAGGTAGGAGATAAATTTAAATCTACAGTAACCAAATTGGAAAAAAAAATCTCACTGAAGAAAATAAATCTTTAAAAAGTAAAATTGGAGAACTAGGATGGGAGATCCAAAATCTTACTGGAGAAAATACGTCTCTAAAAATGAAAACGGAACATATGGAAAAATAGCTTCAAAAACTAATTGAAGAAAATAATTCACTAAAAATTAGAATCAGTGAAATTGAAGCTAAGGACTCTATGATGCAGCAAGAGTCAATCAAACAAAACATAAAGATTAAAAAATTAGAAGAAAGTGCAAAATATCTTACTGGAAAAACAACTGACCTGGAAAACAGATCCAGGAGAAATAACCTAAGAATTATCAGCCTCCCAGAAAGCCATGATGAAAAAAGCAGCCTGGACAGCATCCTCCAAGAGATTGTCAAAGAAAACTGTCCTGGGGTCCTAGAATCAGAGGGTAAAATAGTTATTGAAAGAATTCACCTATCTCCTCCTGAAAGAGATCCTAAATTGAAAACTCCAAGAAATATAGTAGCCAAATTCCAGAGCTACAAGGTCAAGGAGAAAATACTGAATGCACACAAAAAGAAACAATTCAAATATCATAGAACTACAGTCAGGATTACACAGGACTTAGCAGCTGCTACATTAAAAGATTGGAGGGACTGTAATTTGATATTTTGTAAAGCAAAAGAGCTAGGACTGCAACCAAGGATCAATTACACGGCAAGACTGAGCATAATCTTTCAGGCAAGGACATAGTCATTTAATGAAATAAAGGACTTCCAGACTTTCCTTATGAAAAAACCAGAGCTCCATGGAAAATTCTATCTCCACTTACAAGACCCAAGAAAGACATAAAAAGGTAAACAAGGAAAACACACACTCACACATACACATACACACACAGATGCTCACACATGCACATAACTTGGGACTCAATAAGAGCAAACTGTTTACATCCCTATACGAGAAGCGGATACCTGTCAATATTGAAATTTACACAAGTATTGCAACATTTAAAAGGGATGTACATAGATAGAGGGTGTGGGTATAAGTGAACTAATCTGAGGATTTTTGTTAAATACCCTATTAAGGGGAAGAAAGGGATGTAATGGGAGAAAAGGAAAGGTTGATATAGAAAATGGTAAATCATGGCACAAGAAGAGGCATAAAAACATACTAAAGCGGAGGGGAGGGAAGGAAGTTGATGAGCATCATATGATCGTTACTCTCATTGGTTCTGATTTAAAGAGGGATCAATACAAATGGCTAAGTTTAGATTCTAACATGAAAAGACACAAAAACTCATAACAATAGAGGGAAAAGAGGGAGGGAGAGGAGCACTCTATGAAATTTACTAGGATTGCTTTGGGTTCAAGGAGGGAATAACATACTCTGTTAAGAATAAAAATCTATTGTGCCCTACAGGCAGTAGGACAGATAAGGGGAGAGGGGGTGTGAGAAGGGGGAAGGTTATCAGAAGCGAGGGAAGAGTAGTAAGGGGAAAGGGTAGGTAAAGAGGGAGGGACACAGGGAGGAAATACTGAAGGAGGTGGTGGTCAAAAGGAAAACTCCTAAGGAGGGGAAGGGAAAAGGAAGATACAAAGATATACACAGGGGAGGGAATAAGATGGAGGGAAAGTCACAGATAATAATCATAACTGTGAATGTGAATGGGATGAACTCTCCCATAAAACAGAGGCGGATAGCAAAATGGATTAAAAACCACAATCCTACAATATGCTGTCTACAAGAAGCACATTTGAAACAAGGGGATACGCACAGGGTAAAGATAAAAGGATGGAGTAAAATATATTATGCTTCAGTGAAAGTAAAAAAAACAGAGGTAGCAATCCTTATCTCTGATAAAGCAAAAGTAAAAATAGAACTGATTAAAAGAGATAAGGAAGGAAACTACATCCTGCTAAAAGGCACCATCAAGAACGAAGCAATAACACTACTTAACATATATGCACCAAGTGGTATAGCATCCAAATTTCTAGAGGAAAAAGTCAAGGGAATTAGAGGAAGAAATAGATAGCAAAACAATACTTGTGGGGGACCTCAATCTCCCCCACTCTGAACTTGATAAATCTAACCTCAAAATAAACAAGAAAGAAGTTAAGGAGGCAAATAGATTTTAGAGAGGCTAGATGTGATAGATCTCTGGAGAAAACTGAATGGGGATAAAAAGGAATATACCTTCTTCTCAGCAGTAAATGGCAT
Source organism: Pseudochirops cupreus (assembly GCA_028627135.1). Lineage (NCBI taxonomy): Eukaryota > Metazoa > Chordata > Mammalia > Diprotodontia > Pseudocheiridae > Pseudochirops > Pseudochirops cupreus. Next base: position 518,397,863 of record CM053581.1, on the reverse strand, counting down.
ATACACAAAAATTGACCATGTACTAGGGCATAAAAACCTCACAATTCAGTGTAGAAAGACAGAAATATTAAATGTATCATTCTCAGATCTTGATGCGATAAAAATTATATGCAATAAAGGGCCATGGAAAGATAGGCAAAAAACTAATT
>CM053581.1:518378101-518397214 GCA_028627135.1 Pseudochirops cupreus | reverse complement strand
ATACCATTCTGGAGAGCAATCTGGAACTATGCCCAAAGGGCTATAAATAGTTGCATACCCTTTGACCCAATACCACTTCTGGGGTTGTATCCCAAAGAGATCATAGAAGTGGGAGGAAGACCCGTATGTACAAAAATATTTATTGCAGCTCCTTGTGGTGGCAAAAAACTGGAAATTAAGGGGATGCTCATCAATTGGGGAATGGCTAAACAAGTTGTGGTGTATGAATGTAATGGAATACTATTGTGCTATAAGAAATGGGGAGGAGACAATCTTCATATTCACCTGGAGAGACTTATACAAACTTATGCTAGGTGAGAAGAGCAGAACCAGGAAAAATTTGTACACAATCACAGACACATCGTATGTGTGACAACCAACTATGACAAACTGGACCCTTCTCAGCAGTGCACAGTCATAAGACAATTCTACAAGTCTCAGGATGGAAGGAAATATCTACATTCAGAGAAAGATCTAGAAAGAACGGAGTTTTACTGGAGACTGAAGCAATCTACATGCTATCGTTATTTTTCAGGTTTGGTTTTCTTTCTTTTTTCCCATTGTTCACTCCATTGGTTACACCCTTCTATACAACCAGACTAATGTCCAATGTGAAAGTATTTACAGATCCTATACTTGATTGCATGCTGCCATGGGAGGGGGGGAGAAAGAGAGGAGAAAATTTGAAAATCAAGGGATTGTGGAACTGAATCTTGTAAACTAAAAGTAAATAAACAAATCAATTTTGAAAAATAACAAAAGAAATTTGGCACTTCTTGACATTACTTAGGACAATGAGAGATTAGGATCTCTAGGCCCCTTAGCCCCAGAGGGATAGTATGGTATAGTGGACAGTATGTCATTGAACCTGGAGTAAGGAAGATCTAGATTCAATTCTTGTGTCAGATACTTACCTGCTGAATGAGCCTGGGCAAACTACTACACTCTCTAAGCTTCAGTTTTTCTGATTATATAAGGGAGATAATAATAGCATCTTTTATAAAAGACAGTTATAAGGACCAAATAAGGCAACATATGTAATGTGCTTTGCAGACCTTAAAGTCCTATATAAATATCAGCTCTTATTACTCTGGGGACTTTCTCTTATTTAGTTTAAAATGCATTTCTTAAAAAGAAAATATGATTTTGCACTTTAAGAAAAATAAGTTCAAAAGTTACTTTAAAAAAATTTAAGTATTGCAATTTTAAAACTAGAAAACAGCTTTATTGGAATTTGCTGGGAAATAAAAAATTATTAAATTATATTTTTAAATTCATGCAAAATAATGCATTTCCTTCCCATTCTCAATAACAGAGTAATCTAATATGCTGGCTATAGTAATATCAGGTACCACCCCTACCCCACATCACCCCCACCAAAGAAGAGGATTTGTGTTAGGAATGGAAGGCAGCAGTCAGTCTACAAACATTTATTAAGGACTTACTATGTGCGCTCAGACACTGTGTCAAATACTGGAGTTACAAAAAAGGACAAAAGGCAGTCCCTGCCCTCGAGGGCAGAAGTGTTATGGAGTGAGGGGAAGGGGAAGAGAAAATTCAAACAACTGTATTGTTGTTTGTCTTTTGGTTTTGATGAGAATCAATGACTTTATGGGGGTTATTTCTTGACTTGTGCATGAATTGAATTTAAGTGAGGCAGAGTTGCACAAAGTCATTAGCCTCACTCTCTGGTCCAGAGTCATGAAAGTGCAATAGTGAAACAAACGTCAGGATGACTGGTGCTCCCCTGTGAAGTGGATGACCTTGACATCTTCAATGCCTGACCAAGCTCTAAGTATTCCACATTGGGGTGCGGTTGCTTCACATACCACAGATTTTGGGAGCCATGGGTGAGAGTTAAGTGCCAGATAGACACCAAAGGTAGATGAGCAGCCCTGAAAAGGGCTCAGCAAGCCCTCACACCACAGGTATGTACAACAACTACATACAAACAAGCTATAGTTTAAGTAGGAAATAATCAATAGAGAGAAGGCACTAGAATTAAGAGAGATTAGGAAAGACTTCTTGTAGAAGGTGAGATTCTAGCTCAGATTTTGTGGAATCTGGAAAAGCCTGGATGTGGAGGTGAAGAAGGAGATCGTTCCAGGCATAGCAGACGTCCAAAGAAAATGCCTGGAGTTGGGAAATAAGAGTTTTTCCTTCTAGGAACACCAAGGAGGCTGATGTAACTCAACTGGAAAAGGGCAGGGGACAAGAGAACTAGTTATAAAAGGCTTTGAACATCAAACAGGATTTTATATTTGATGTTGGGGATGATAGGGAGCAGGGATAGTCATGCAGTAATTGATGTTCAAGCCCAGGTGTAGAAGTGGCATCCATTTCAGGATTGAAACACCTGAAAACTCTCAAAGGCTGTAGATGCTAAGGCTATTTATTTCCTGTACCCATCCTGAAAAATTCATTTAACATTTCTAGACCCCAGTCTCTTCCTCTGTAAAATGGGGGGGCTGATGGGAGGGTAGACTAAATGGATTCTGAGTTCCCTTCCAGATCAAAATCTATAACCAATGATTCATTTTTTTTTGTAAGACCAAGAAGAACCTACTATCCTGCCAAACAGGAAAGCAGCAGCAGCTGTGTGGGGGAGTCTGCAGGGAGCCAGTTTTTTTTTTCCAGGCCTAGAGAGTCAGGAAGAAGTCTCAGGTTGTTACTGAAATTCTGGATACCGAGATACTAGTCTGGGAATGTTGAAGAAAGGAGTGCATGCTTAGAAGTGAGAGTTTGTGCCAAGAGGGGTATGATTGAGGAAAATGTATTGAGTACTTGGAAACCTTGACAATACACCCATCAGTTTGGTTAAGATGACAAAAAAAGGAAAAAAAACAAATGTTGGGGGGAATAGGAACATTTTATATGTTATTAGAAGAGTTATGTATTCTTTTCACTTTATTTGTCTTGTTTTTCTCTTTTGTTACATGGCTAATATGGAAATACATTTTATATGACTGCACATGTATAATCTATATCAAAGTGTTTGTCTTATCAAAGAGGGAAAGGAGGCAGGGAATTTGAAACCCCACACTTATAAAAAATGAATGTTAAAAATTATTTTTACATGAAATAGAAAAAAAGAAAAGAAAATCATTCTTTTAAAAAAAGAAGAAGAGGTATGAGTTGTTCTAACCCTTCTGGAAAGCAATTTGAAACTATGCTCAAAAAGTCAGGAAATTGTGCAGACTCTTTGACCCAATGATACTACTACCAGGACTTATATCCCGAGGAGATCAAAGAGGAAAAGGACCCTGAGTTATGATATTATTCATAGCAGTTCTTTTTTTTTGCAACAGCGAAGAGTTGGAAATTGGAGAGCACCATCAATTGTGAAGTGGCTGAACAAATTATAGGACATGAATATGTTGGAATAGTATTGTGCTGTATAAAATTACAAAAAGGATTGTTTTCAGAGAAAACTGGGAAGATTTTATGAACTGGTGTTGGACAAAGTGAGCAGAACCAGTAGACCAATTTATACTATAACAACTTTAAAAGATTTTAAAAGACTTTAGAATTCTGATCAATGTAATGACGAACCACAAGTCCATAGGACTGATGATAAGTCATGCTCTCTTTTTAAGAAAGAAAGGTTAAGAATTCAAGATGGAGAATGAGAAAAACTTTTTTGGCCATGACCAATGTTAGGATTTGTTTTATTTATCTGTACATATTTGTTAAAAGACTTTGTTTTTATTTTCTTTTTTTTTTCCAACTGGAAAGTGCATGGGAGGTGGAAGAGAGGAAGGATAAGGAGATACAATTTCCCTTAAAAAATGAGATGAGAGCAGAAGGCAGACCAAGAGGGATCACAGATAACTTGGACAGTTTTTAAAACTGTGTACTAAATTTTCAAGTAATAAAAACTCTCAATAACAAAGATTTTCACTTTCATACATAATCTTCTATTCTACAATATGTACATGAAAATGTTCATTTTATTTGGTGTTTATTAAGTTTAGAGTAAAAACAAAAATTTTTTAAGGCTGACAATGATGTGGAAGCAAAGAACAGGGGACCACAGAGCAAAAGTTTCAAAGTTAATTTGGCTATAGAAGGGTTCAATGAACCTGCTGCTGTGTGAAAACAGGTCTATGGGGAATGGAAGAAAGGAGAGACCACTGCAGTTCATTGACATCTGTTGAGGGAGGTAACATTCAACAAAAGGTCATGAACGGCATTCTCATGTCTCTCCACTCAAGAAGTGTCCTACCATCAGAAAAGTGATGGAAAATTAGATTTTGTGTCACACAACCTATTTGAATTATGGCTCCTTCAAATTCTATTTCAGAAAAAGATCAGTAAAGAAAGCATTATTGGAAAAGCTCTAACAGTGACGCCAGGAACAAGGCATCCATACCAATAACATGATAGTTTGATGAAGTCAGAACTATACCCATAGGATCCATAAAATAGGAAAAGGGAAGAGGGCAGAACCCCAGCCAAAATGTAAATTAAAAAGTTTGAACATGATTTGGTGTAACAGGGCTTCCACTTACTAGCTATTTCACTTTACTCAGTCTTGGAGGCCTCCAAATGTGTGTTAGACTTGCTGGGGGCACTTAGTCAAGTGACATGAGTTTTCATTAGGCAGTTACTATGCTATTGAGGAGATATAAAAAAAAATTCCACAGATCCTAGGGGCAAAACAAACAAGACATATGTCATGAGCAAGTTTAGAGAACAATGTTTACACTTTTCCTAGATACTTATCATGGTTTTTTATTCTTTTTCTTTTATACGCTTGTGTATATCTCCCTAATGTGTGATTCTTAGCATCTTAATAATAATATCACTCAATTACTGCAGAAGCAGAAATGGGCCACATAGGATTAAGGGCCATTTTTTTATTTTTATTTGTGTCATGTAAAGATTCTCTAAAGAAGATCTTTAAAAGAACATGGAAAAGAATCATGAGATAAAAAGTAGGTAGATTGGAAACTGCACTAATGGAGAGAATACCTATACTGATGAGATCATATAGAGAAATATATTCCCCTACTAGACTTGAGAGCAGGGGGGCTGTCTTAACTAAACTTTGTATCAAACTCAGCCCCAAGCACTCTATTCATGGAAAACACTTATTAAATGTTTGTTGAAATAAATTGAATGGAATGGAATGTAGTAGACAAAACATTGGAATACAGTGACTACTCTGAAGGGGATAATACTCATTTAGATGTATATTATGAGTTCAGGCGTGTTTGTTCAAACATCAGACACGTTTTATTTTACAACTCGTATCCTACAACTACTTACATATGTATGTGTCTGTGTGTCTAATTAACTGAGAAGAAAGGTACTAGGCTATGCCTATCAGATTTCTGATAGTCAATGAAAGGTTAATTATTTTAAAAAACAGCTCAGAAATTATTCAGCATTATCTAACAAAAGAAAACAACTGTTTCTTTTTCTTTGACAAATTAATTCAGTCTCCCAGTTAGTATCTGGATGCTAAATAACTAAGCACCATTTGTTAACAAATGGAAATTAGACTCATTCATTTAGCAAATATTAATTAAGCCCTGCAACACTGTGCCTTGAACAGTGCTGGGAGTTTGGGGAATACAAAAAGGTACCAAAACATTGTCCCTGACCTTGAGGAAATTAGAAATAACAGTTTAATCCTACTGCAAACTCAAGAGAAAATATCTTTAGTTTCCATGAACAATTTATCGCAAAGTAAATGAAAAGGGATCTTGGTTAATCAGAAAAGCTACGGTAGTAAACAGCAGCTTATCCTGGGACCCCATCGTTGCAATGTAAATGGTGGGCAGCCCTTTGATTTTCAACCTAGCTCATCATCTATTCCCTGCATTTAGGTGGTGTTAAACTTTAAAAAACCATCATTACTAAGGCAGTTTTATTATGAAGTCTACGATAAAGCTGCAACCAATTTAATGTCAGGTTACTTTGCATATAAATTGGAAACACAATAAACACCAAGGACTCTGCAAGCTATGTTGGTATACAATCAAAAACAGCCCTCAAAGCTTAGGAGAATCACAGGTATCTTAGAGCAGTAACTGGAAATTTGTTTTATCTATAGCACTGTGAGAAAGGGAAAAGAGGTGGTGTTGAGACAGAAGACAGCGAAAATGCAGAGAGGATAGTGGCCTGGGAAGGAAGGTGGTAGAGTGGAGCATAGCTCTTTCCTGAAGCGACCTTTCTGTGTTCCAGCTAACATTTGGGGGAAAGGGACATGCAGCTCCCTTCTCAAAGGGGTTTGCTGATAATGGGGAGCACCAATTCCTACAGTATCCCCTAATTACTCTTTTCAAAGGGGTGGGCAAGAATATAGTAGGAGTTACAACTCGTACAGGTCCCCTAAGTCTTGATGGGGATCAGTCGAGACTAACATACAAGTCCCTGGCAGTAGAACAAGACAAGAAAGGGTGTCTTATGGTGTGGCACAGGCTTGCAGAAGATCACCAAATTTGAGACTAAGAGAAAGTAAACCTGAGGCACAAGGTCTGGACTACAATGAAGAAAAATCACATTCCATCCCCTGATGTCAGTGCCCTGGATAATACACTGAAGGCCCCACCCTAGTTGTGGCTTTGATCTTTTATTCCTTCCACATACTTTTCTCCTACTCCTTTCTCAGGCTTTCAATAGTGCTCCTTTGTCCAGGGAGCTCTTTCTGGAACATTTACAAACAAGCAAGAGATAACAAGATGCAATTTAGGCGTGGTCTTAGCAAAACTCTGCCTCCATTTGGCACAATCATAGAGCCACAGGCTAAAAGCAGTTTCACAGGATACAGAAAGAAAACATTTTTTTCTAGGACAGTTCAGTGAAGGAGCTTGAGGCCTAGCCCTTTCAAAGATGACCTGCATTCAAATCCCCAGAACTCCGGGTGAATCCTGGGAAAATCCTAGTATAGACAGGTAAAACATTTTAAAAGAGAGTCTTGTTCTTGGCAAGAGTTATTACAAATGGATGTTACCAAATTGGTGTGTATAGCAGTGGCATCTCAGTGGGAAGAGGACTGCATTTCCCTTAAGACTACAGTACATGGGGCTGTGTGGCCGAGAAACAAACTCCTAGTGATGATATGACTTTGAGAAATGTGAATGAATGAATGAATCCAAAAGCACATATTAAGTACTTACTATGTTAAGTACTGTGTTAAGCACCAAGGATACAAGTTAGAAATATATACATACATACACACACACACACACACACACACACATATATATATATATACACATACACACACACACACACACATATATATACACACACATATACATATATACATATACATATATATACTCTGTGTATATGTATATATATACATACTCTGTGTGTATATGTCTATATACCTGTATACATACACACACACACACACACACACACACACACACACACACACACACACAGGTGAGTGGAGGCACACAGCATTTGATTGGTTTCCCCTCTCCAGGATTGGTACTGCCCATTTGATTAGGATTCTCAGAGTTAAAGGTAAAGTGAGGGGAGGGTGGAGAAGGAAGGGTAGAAACATTAAATAAGGATGGCCAGACAATAGCAACATGGGAATTGCATTGGTTAAAAATAAGGAGGCTTACCTATTAGAAGCACAGGGACCTGGGCAGAGAAGGGGTAAGAGGAAGGCAGTGGGCAGCAGAGTTCAGGCTTGGAGGTGGAATCTAGAGTAAAGCATCATACCCTGTGAAGATGATGAAGTTTAATCAAGGTTCTTGTAGACCAGGTGGGGATTGTTGGTGTTGAGCAGCCTCACAAACTTCCTGAAGACCATGTAGAGAGACCCAGGGGAAATCTGGTGCTTGAACAGCATTGATCAGGAAGGTAGAAAGCTCAAAGTGTTTCTGAGACCCCATAGAACAAGTTTTAAAAAGATATTTGATCATAGTAGACCTACAGAGGCTGGTTACTGACAGTAGAAAAGAGAGAATACTATGAAGAGTGTAGAGGCAGACTAGCAGTAGCCATGGAACTAGAACAGCATGATACTGGGAGAATCAGCCTTGAAGCTGATGCTCCCACTATCCCTGCACTGCCAGTTTTTATACTGCTTGTTCCATTTACAGAAAGACAGACTTTTTCTTGTTTCAGAGGCATGGGTCATGGAGAGGCTGTTGTCCTGGGCTATGTGGTTGGGAATCACACACAAAGATATATTCCCTAGGTAATGGATCCTGAGCGATATATTTTTTTCAATTGCTCTGTTTGAAATTTGGTTTTGGTTAAATAATGTGTTCTGACAACACATGTTCCTGCCTGGTCTGTTAGCAAGGTGCAAACTAGACTGAGCCCAGGGTTCTTAGCCTTTTTTTGTCATGATCCCTTTGACAGTCCTGTGAAGTCTATGGTTCCCTTATCAAAATAATGTTTTTAAATGCATAAAATAAAATGGGTAGGAATACAAAGGAAGCCAAATATATTGAAATAAAGATTTAATTTTTTTCCATATCCATAGATTTTCTTGAGGGTTCTTGGAATCCAAGTGAAGAACTTCTGATTTTGCTGGTCTTAGAAATTCCCAATGAACTGAGGGCAAGGCTTAAAACAGGTGAGATAAATTATAACCATTTAAAATACCATCACACTGAATCTGTAATCTAGGTGAATCCAGAGTTAAGTGACTTATGACATATTTTGTCAGACAGATAATACCAATTATGCCAATTGTAAGGAGGGAGGTAACACAGGAGAGTTTCTAGCATTAGCAGGTTCACTCTTGATCTAGGCAGACAGGAAGACAGGATTGGAGACATAAGGGGTTAAATAAACTTATGTTATTCTAGTCTTCTCAAAGGGCATTGCTGATAATGGGGAGCACCAATTCCTACAGCATCCCCTAATTACTCTTTTCAAAGGGGTGGGCAAGAACATAGTAGGAGTTACAACACAGGTCCCCTAAGTCTTGATGGGGATCAGTTGAGACTAACACACATTAACAAATCCCTCCAAGCCTTGATGGGGACCAATTAAGTCATGCATAATGTTTGAGCTTGTACATTTCCCCCAATCCTCAATGGGGGCCTGTTGAGGCAAGCACACATGCACATTACCCACTTACTGACCAATGCCCACTTGATTTATAGGCAACAGACAAAGAAGGCGATCTGCCAGCAATAGCCTTACAAGTTTACATTAACTCATTGTTTTATCTCACTGAGCAGTCTCAGAGGATATTTACAACTTTAGCCACAAATGCTTATATTATTTATCTTTATATAATGCTGCACAAGCAGGGTAGAGATGTTTATAAGTCATGAGCCTGGGAACTAGAGGTTATAATGGCCATGGATCCTGGGAACTATTATCTGAAAGAGAGTAACAAAAATCTACCGTACACACATAGTGAATAAAATGAATTCCAACAAATCAAGCACTACTTTCCCATTATTCTATATTATTATCATTTCAGAGATGTCATTGATTTCTGATTGCCCTTCAGTCAGTTTTGACTGTTTGTTTTGACTTTAGGTTTTTCTACCTTTCTCCATCAAGTTGTTGGAGATACATTTTGAAAAATGGATGGGGCACAGCCAAGATGGTAAAGTATCCAGAAGAAACATAGCAAGATCAACACCCCTTAAAAAAAAAAAGAATACTCCAAACAGGTCTAGAAAAGACATAAGACTGATTCCTGCTCAGAAAATCCAAGAAACAAAAAAAGCAGTGATTCATTTTTCTAGCCTAGGTCAGCATATGGAAACATACAGAGAGGTCTGTGGACTCTGCACTCAGGTTCTGGCCATTCTAGTGCAATGAGAGGCTATGAACCAGACCAATAAGAAGTCCCAGATCCAGCAAAGAGGGGCCTATAACCTGAGTCACTGCCAACTAGCAGCTCTGTCCCTCACCACCCTGTTCTGAGTAATAGACCCAGAGAGGACTCAGGAGAATCCCTGTCCCCCAGAGGTGGGATTCCAGAGTGAGGAGTAGTTGCAGGTCCTTGGCTTTGTTCCAAACAAGGAGTGAGTCCAAGAGCAAGAAACAGTTCTATGATTCAGACCCCAGGAGATGAGCAGTATCTCAGTTCCAGCTTCTGGCTCAGACTGAAGTCTACAGAGGAATAAGCAGGTTAGGTATCTCAGATCTAAAGAGGCCTATGGTTCTGTCACTTTGATAGCTGGCTAATCATAGCTGAGTTAGCAACAGTCTACTAAAACTCCAAATAGGTCTGCTGTGCAGATTCAAACCCAAATGAGGAACTTTTAGAGCTCAGATCAGACTTTGCCCCAGATCAGACCACTCTGGGACCACTGAAAGCTTGAAGGACCTAAGCCTCAGCTGTCCCTGACATCCTGGAATGATAAAACCCGCAATACTGAAAGCAGCAGCAGGTCCAGCCCAGACATTCCATCCAGAAGCATACAGTTGTGATTGTTATTGTTCAGTTGTGTCAGTCATGTCCAACTCTTCATGACCCCATTTGGGGGTTTCTTTGTAAAGACACTAGAATTGTTCACCATATCCTTCTATAATTCATTTGACAGATGAGGAAACTAAGGCAAACAGGTGAAGTGACTTGCCCAGAGTCACACAGCTAGTAAGTGTCTGAGGCCAAATTCAAACTCAGATCTTCCTGACTCCAGTCCTCCACTCTATCTACTATGCCACTTAGCCTGCTCCTAGAAGTATGCAGAGTGTATCCTTACTATAAAGCTTCAGGTCAAGAAGGAGGCTGGGAGAAAAAGAAAACACAAAAAGAATCCCACCATAAAGTTAATATGATGAAAAAGATGTTCAAGCCATAGACCCAGAAAGAGAATGACTCTAAAACTTCTACAAGCGAAGACTAAAAGCAAAACACAGCTTATACACAAATTCAACTAGAATTCCTAGAAGAGGTGGAGCAAGAGTTAAAAGAGTCAATACACACACACACACACACACACACACACATATATGTATATATATTTCATTTATTAAATATGTAGATATATACACATGTATATATCTACATATTTAATAAATGAAATAGGAGTACTAGAGAAAAAATGGAAAAGAAATGAGAGCTAAGGAAGAAAGAATTAAAAAGAGAGTTAAGAGCTTGGCATAAAACTTTGCTTAAGTAATAAGCTACATAAAAATTAGAATGGACCAAATATGAGCTAATGATAATTAGTAATATTAATACTTATAATAGTCATCTATTGCTTTGTTTTTAGTATTTAGTGCTTTAAGGTTTGTAAAATCTTTTACAAATTTTTTTTTTATTTGACTCTCACAACAACCCTTGGATATAGATACTATTTATAGACAGACTTGCCCAGGGTCACACAACAACTAAGTGTCTAAGGGTATATTTGAACTCAGATCTTTCTGATTCAATGTCTACTGTTCTATCCACTTGTATTGCCTAGATGCCTGATAATTCCATGAGATAACAAGAAATATTGAAGCACAGTCAAATGACTGAAAAAAGTAGAAGCACTCTTGGCACCTAGGTGTTAATCTCTGTTGCTATTTCTACAGTTCTGAAGGACTACAAACGGTGTCAGTTTCCTTGAAATTTAGTACCTTGGGGAAAAACATGGGGCAGTCACCCCACCCTAGCTATGGCTCTGTACAAAGATGTAAGCGTGTTAGAAAGCATATCATATTCTTCATGCTAACATAAGAAAGCAATACCACAACCCAGTCCAACTACATTTTGAAAGTTAATGCCATAAAAAGGGGGTCCACTGCTTGTTTTATTTCATCCATAGTTATAGGCCACGGTATGGGAAAGCAGACTTTGGTCCATAGAGAAGGGAAGTCTCTATGGGGCAAGTGGACTTCTAAATATGAGGCAGTTCCCACAGATATTTATAGAATATAAAAACTCATGTAGTCATGCAAGCCACTGGCATTGTGGAAAGTTTACTGTGTCCCAGGAAAGGAGATTTACACATCTGTTAATCTATAATCTGCCTCAGGTTTGTCTTTTGGCTGACCTTATTCAAAAAGTGGGATGGAATGAAGCAAAAACATGATGGGGAACAGAGGAGGAGGGAGGTTGGAGTGGACATGAATGTCCATTCACTTTGATATCATTTACTTAAAAATGGAGTTATGAATATCAAAAGAGAGAAAAGACTGCCCTCCCAACACCACCATATTTGTAACAGTATATAGTATTGTCTGGAAATATCATTCTTCACACTATGGAAGACCCCACTAGTGACTGACTTCTTACGGTTTCTCATGCCTCTTTAGTCACTGGGGAAAACTAAAAATTCCAACTAGAAAATCTTTCATTTTAGCTTTCTCTTGTCACATCCAAGGTTCTGGCAGAAAAGAGTATTAGATCTGAGTTCTATTGCTGCCTTTGCTACTAATAATCTGTCTCTGCCTTCTTTGCATGAGTGGTTCCCCCATGTCTGCAATACTACATCTCTTCACCTTTTCCTCTTAAAATTCCTAGCCTCCTTTAAAGCACAGTTTAGATGCTTCCTTCTTACATAAGGCTATTCCTGATGCCTCCAAATAGTGGTATTCTACCACTATTTAAATGACTTTGTATTGCTATGAAAATATTTTTATTTTACTAATATATATATATATGCTTTTATATATATATAAGCATATATATGTATATTATATATATGACTTGAGTGCAAATAAAATTTAATTATTTGAGGGCAAAAACTGCTTTGTTTTTTATTTTCTACTGTCACAAGTGAAATTTAACCAAAAGGTAAACTGAGGCAATTCTCTGTGCAAGATAACATTTATTAGCAGGGGCATACTGCCTGTCAATACATGGGTCGATGGTTGCCTCCATTTATGCCAAAGACCCTAAGAACAAAAATAGTTTTCCTTTTATAGGTCTTGAAGAGTACCGAACAAAGAACAGAACAGAGTAGATGACATCATGGATTTGAGGACAACATGATTGGTTACAAAGCTGAAGGTCAGGGAACAACATAACCTCTCTTCTTTTCTTATGAGACTAAGAAATGTTCATTATTTGACTGAAGTTGCAAGGTTTAGAAATAACAGACCAGACCTTTTTGGAGAGCAAACCAGACATCCTTGAAGGATAGCTAAGTGGTCTAAAAATACTAACTAGACCTAACTCCTTTGTGTTCACAGGCATCCCCCAAGGTCAGTTAAATTCTTGAGGTAAGAATGGATCAGTAATTAGAAGGAGAGTTGGACTTCTAAAATTAACCCATTACAGGCCAGCTGAATTCTGAACCAAGTACAAAGACAAAGAGCCATGACTTCAGCAGTTACAGATCAAAAGCAATTAACTGTAAATAAGATCAATAAGAAAATGACACAGGATCAATTCAGTCTTCTCAGTACCACCCAGGTGCTTAATTACTGTTAAACTGGATTGCTAAATTACATGATTCTAAGATAGGACGGACAGCAGAATCACCCCGGAAGATCACTCTGCCCCCGTGGCGGTTCCTGAAATTAGCCAGTTCCTCCCCAAACCTCCTTCTTAAAAGAAAGCTCCCAGGCCAACCATGTTCACGCTTTCATTTCTTTCCAAGTTCATTTCTTGATACTCTATACTTCTTTCTCTACCATGCCCTCAAATAGATACCTCCTCCACTTCCCCTTTCCATGCTTTTCACCTTCCTTTAACATGTTGTCTTCCCCTATTAGAATGTAAGCTCATTAAGGACAGGGGTTGTCTTTTTCTTTGTATTCGTATTCTCAACACAGTGCCTGGAACATAGCAAGTGCTTAATGAAGGCTTATTGACTTGTCTTGGCAAGGGTAGGGAAGGGCAGGACCAGCAGACCGGACAGACCTTCTATCTGGGGTAAAATAATGGTCTAACTCTCAGGTTGGAACTAGAAGTTTTTTATTTTAATAATAGACATAGAGACATGAGTGCCAAAAAAATAATAATAATAAATAGATCTGACTTGATTAGATCAATTCAAGCACAGGAGAGTTCTACGTAAGATTAATAAAATTTAAAACCAGGGGTTTTTTTCAACCTTTTTTGTGTCATGGACCTTCTTAGGAGTGTGGTGAACCCTATGAAATCTTCTTAGAATATTTTTAAATGCATAAAGTAAAATGCCCAAGATTAGAAAGGAAACTAAAGGCTGTTGAACATAAAGATGTAATCAAGTTCACTGACACACTGAAATCTCTCCTTTATAGGTGTATAGACCCCAGATTAAGAACTCCTAAACAGAATCCCTTCCAAACTGTTTTGGGGGATATTCATTCAAAGAGAATACGAGCTGACAATCAGCACAAGTCCAGAAAACCGTGAATCCAGAGATTATCCCAAGGAGATCATTGATAAGAAGACACCATATACACTGAAATATTTCATAGCAGCACTTTTAGTGGCATGAAAAAACTGGAAAGAAAAGAGAAGTCCATCAATTGGAGAATGGCTGAACAAATTGTGGTACATGAATGCAATGGAATAAAACTGTGCTGTAATAAGAAATGACTATGATGAACACAAAGAAATATGAAAAGACATGAACCGGTGCAGAGTAAAGTAAGCAGAGTCAAGAAAACAATGTACACGATGGCTACAACAACACAAATGAAAAGACCAGCCACGAAAAAATCAATCAAAAGTGAATATTGCAAAATTACAAAGAACAAACATGGCCTCAAAGAAGAGATATGAGAAGAAATCTCTTTTCTTTCCCTTCTTTTCCCTTCCCCACCTCTTTTGCACAGGTAGGAGGTCCAAGGTTTTATTACATTGCATATATTTTCATACTATTTAAATTATGGATTGGTTTGCTGATTTTTTTCCTATTTATAAAAAATATTATATGTGGGATATCTCTCTTAAAGGAGAGTGAAGGGCTACTGGGAGAAATGTTGGTAATGTAAAAGCAAAAGATATCAATAAGAATTTTTTGTTAAAAATATTCTTTATTATATGGGTTTGATCTCTGGCAGGGACAGGGATGGGGGGAGTAAGTAAGGTGATATAAAAACAAAAGATAAAAATAAAAAGTTATTTTTTAAAAGAATCCCCCCCAAAAAACCACAAAACGGTTAATTAGTAGCGAGTCCAAATTAGTAGTAGTGGATATCAAAGACTTAGTCAATAAAAGATCAGGGCAAATGGTCAGTTATTCACCAAAGGACTAGGAGTATAAAGAAGGAAATTCAATTCCTGAGGAGTTGAACTATAGGGTAGAAAGTTCAACCTCTAAGAGCCTGAGAGTTCAAGGCATAAATCCAATAGCTGGTTAGTGGGTGAGATTACCTGGTCAAACGGAGCCAGATCACAATTAAGTCTAACCTAATGCTAAACTAATAAATTATTGTCACAGGGCTATTTATATGTCCTTATTTAGGACTTCATCTAGCCTCAGACACTCCCTAGATGTGTGACCCTGGGCAAGTCACTTAACCTCTCTATTTGTCTTAATCCACTGGAAAAGGAAATGGCAAACCACTCCAGTATCTTTGCCAAGAAAACCCCAAATGAGTCAGACACGAATGAAAAATAATAACGCACCTTAAAGGAAGGGCTTCTTTACCTTCAAGAGAAAAGGGGATCTGAATGCAGAGCAAAGTATACTATTTTCTTTTTTTGTTGGTGTTTTTTCTTTCTTGTTTTTCCCTTTTGTTCTGATTCTTCTTTCGTAAAATGACTAATGTGGAAATATTTTTAATATGATTGTACATGTATAGTCTATGAGATTACACACTATTTTGGGGAAGGAGAAAAAAAATTTGGAACTCAAACCCTGATAAAAGTGAATGTTGAAAACTATCTTTATATGTAACTGGAAAAAACAAAATATTATTAAGTGGAAAAACAAATTTAAAACTTTTTTAAAAAAAGAAAAGGGAGGAGAAGAAGAAGCTAAAAGCCCTTTTAAAGCAAGTCCATCACAGGGCCAGGCCTGAAACCCAAATCTCTTGAATTCATATGGATCTTTTCACAATTACTTACTGTAATTTAGAAATGCTACCTGGGAGGGTGGTCAGAATTCAGCAACAGAATCTAATTGATAGCAAGGAAGAAAAGTAGAAGAGAGGTTATGCTATTGCTACATGATTAAAGCAGAGGACAAAGGTCCTTAGGAAAACTGAGTCTGCAGCAAAGGATAGCAAAACCTTGGCTAACAAAAATGCTCAGTGAAAGTAAGTTCTAGTTTATTGAATTTTCTCTTTAAATGACAGTTAATAAAAAAACCTCCTTTTGTTTCAACCCTTGCTGAAAATTAATTCTCATTGGGGTTCTATTTTAGTTTAATTTTTGGCTTTGTTCTTACTAATGCAACAGTCTGTTCAGTTGAGATTTAGCAAGGCCAAAGGTCAGGAGCAAAACCAGATATTGAAATGTAAAGGGAGGAGAAAGTCTTTTAAACCAGGGCAGAGAGTAATTTAATACCTTTGTCCCCTACCATTCATCTGCATAAGACCCAAGAGGAGTCTGGGAATTGTTACTGGGCTAGATACCTTAACCAATAGTAGACTCCCTCACAAAGGGAAGGATTGTTGAAAAGGCAACTTAAGATCTCTCTTACCACCTACTTGGGAGTGTGACAAAGGCCCTAAAGAAACCAAGGAGGAAGAGAAATAGACTTTGCCAATCCTATTGGTCACTCTTGTTAAATACATACACACACACACACACACACACACACACACACACACACACACTATAAAATAGATATCCTTACTGGAGAAGAGTTCAGCCTAGACAACTACAGGTTCGCTGCCTAGTGACTTAGCCAGTCTAGTGGGACAGCAGCTACCCATCTGTGGCTTAGTTAGACAAGGAGACACCTCAGTAACCAAGCAAAATTTGCCCAGCAATAGTTGACACCATACCCAACTAGAAACAAACTCAGCTGTGTCATCTGTATAGCCAAGATAACTTATGTCCTTATAGTCACCATCAACAGTCTCACCTAGTGATTTAGTGATTTGGTCATCACCAATACTAATTCCCCACCCCACAGTGAGGATTTTCTGAAGGACATACAAAAAGGCCCTGTAGTTCCAGAGTCATGAGTTTATTTGGCTACATGTATTCCTTACACACACGCCTTACTATACAGGCACTGTAAGCTTGTATCAGTCTTTCTTCGTTGTGACATACGTTTTAGCGGGAAATGTTTAACCACTGTTATTACTATGCTGCTGCGACCAACACAGTTGGGTGGGCTAGCAATTGGTGAGAATAAAGGGATGGGGATGTAATCAATAGTCTGTTTATTACAGAGCCAATGATACAAGGAGCCCACAAAGTTTACATGTCCCCCAGCAGACCTACACGACCAGAAAAAAATGCAAACAATGTATAAGGACCTTCGTTTGATCTTGATCACTCTTTACCCTAGCTTAAGGCTAGTTATTTATTAAGGATTTATCCTAGGACCAGGTCCAGAGGCACAAACAAACAAGACTACCTGTCTTCCTGGTTATCTACCCTGAAACCGCATTAGTTATTTATTAGGGCTATATTATAAGACCATGTCTGGAGGCATGAACAAACAAGACTACACATCCTCCTGATTATCTGCCCTGGAACCTTACAGAAGTTTGTATAGGAGAGGGGAACATTCCATTAGTGAGGCTAGGAGACCCCTGGAAGTCCTCTACACTATGCCATTAGAATAAATATGTTTGCTAAAGAACTAAATTAGTTTACTGGCTGATTATTAAAGGAAAGCACACTAATGAGGGCTCATGAGCTACTCTCATAACAGGCTATTCCTGCAAGAATTACCATTAGGATCCTGAGAGGAGTAGTAACTGACCTTCTAAGGAGCAAACCTATCAGTGTCATCTTGGGTTCGGGGATTGAGATCAGATGAAATACTGCTCTGAATTCCTAATATGAAGTATTTATTTGTTCTTTCAACAAATAATTATTAAGTGTTTACTATGTGCAAGGTTCTGTGTAAGGCACTGTGAAGGCTGCTTTAGAGAACTACATTGCCTGCCCTCAAGGAAGCTACATTCTACTACTAGAGAGGAATAAGATCCATATGCAAATAAATATAATAAAACTTAGAACATGGGAAGTGTGAAAGTGATTGGAGAGTGGGGTTATGAACTCCAAACCTCTGTTTATTGGAGAGACCTCAACTCACTTCTCATTTCTCACCTGGCTGCACTATCTTGGGACTTCTCTGACTGATTTCTCCAACATGCCCCAGGAAGCTCCTTTAACCCATCATCCAGCAAGATCTCATCAGGCTTGTCACTCTACTTCATCACTACCCTCTGCCTCTAATGATTAAAGGGTGAGACAAAGCACCTTGAGGTCCAGATTTCCATTTAATGGGTAAGCCCAGCTCAGACATTCCAATTCTCACCTGGCAGTACTACCTTGAGACTGGCTACCCTCACTGACTTCTCAACCATCCTTCCCCCAAATTGGTTACTTCCTCACCCCTTTTCTAGCTTCTTCTTGTTCCCCACCACCATTAGATTTTTGTATACCAAGTGCTTAGCACAGTGCCTGACACATATTAGGAACTTAATAAATGTTTAATGACTATTATTAGCTATCTGTTTGGTTTGTTCAGCTGTTTCAATCATGTCCGACTCTTTGTGACCCTATTGGGGATTTTCTTGGCAAGAATTCTGAGAAGTTTGCCATTTCCTTCTCCAGCTCATTTTGCTGATGAGGAAACTGAGGCAGACAGGATAAAGTGACTTGCCCAGGATCACATAGCTAATAAATGTCTGAGGCCACATTTGAACCCAATTTCTGATTCCAAGCCCAGTGCTCTATTGTCTGCACCACCTAGATGACCCATTATTGGCTATCAGGGAAGGTTTTCTGAAGAAGGTAATATTTGAATCGAGATGGGTAGGAGAATCTTACACTCAATTCAATAAATATTCATTAAGAATCTACTATGTGCAAGGAACATTCCAGGCTTAGCCAAGACTGATAGAGATTTTGCAGTCATCTGGCTGTTTTTCCTCTGATTGATGCTGGAGAGGCACAAAGGTTCTGCTAATTCAAAGTTTTGGTTAGTTTCATTGTTCCATAATCCTCCCCTACAAAGAGGGAGCAGAAACAGGCAGAGGGCAAAAAAGGAGAGTAGAAAAACTAATTTTAAACTGTGTTCCTGTAGAGAAAGAAAATTTGGTAAATCCTTTACAAAGGATGAATTTGTGTTTTTATAGAAATGCTTTTTAAAAATGTGATTTTCT
>CM053581.1:518310213-518377601 GCA_028627135.1 Pseudochirops cupreus | reverse complement strand
GGGTCATCATTTAATAGAAAAGTCACCGGATTTGAAGTCAGTGTTCAAATCCTGGCTCTGCCACTTACTCTTTGTGATCTTGGACAACTCATTTCACCTTTATGGGTTTTGGTTTTCTCACCCGTAAAATTAAAGGTTTGGATTAGACTATTTCTGAAGTCCACTTCAAAGTCTAAAGCTATGATCCCATGGACTAAAATCCCATCTCAAAGTGAATTAAAGTTTGAAGGCCTTTAAGGTCTCTTTTTCCTCTGCCTCTCTCTCTCCATATATCTAATATACATACATGTATACACATGTAAACAACTACATACAATAGATATATGTGTGTGTATTCATATATACACTGATAATAATTTAATATCAATTTGATAAATCCCAATAAAGGCCAGGGCCTGAAATAAGCAACCAGAAGAAGAGCCTGGACCTAACAGCTTCTTTGTTCAACAAAGTCAGATGGAGCTTACTTTATGGCCCTAAAGGCATTAACCCAAGGCACTAACTTGAGTAATGGGACTTTTTCTTATCTTAACATTTTTTGGACATATACTTTGTTACAGAAAGTGAATGGTAAAGAAAACACAGATTTCCTGAGTCATAATTTCAGCTGACACTTTGTCAACACTCTTATTTTATTGTTTTTATCATCTATTCAATTAAGAAAATTCCTTTCTCATACAGTGATTAAACATATATGGAGATCATAAATTTGTGTGACACAGCCACCCTGAATTGGGATGGTTCTAAAACGTATTTAAGTTTTTTGATTCTTTTGTTCAAGGCAGTCAGAACTTAGCTTCTGGCTCCTTGTACAAGTACACTAGCTTCATCTGACTGCAAGGGAATAATAAATACTAAAATGTACATCACCTAGACTATCTCCTTTAACCAAACTTTTCAGGTTAACAACATACATGTGCGTATATGTATGTATTTATATATATATATATATATATATATATATATATATATATATATATATAAACACATTGTGTGTGTACACGTGTGTTTAGATATAAATATTATATTCATATATAATGTAATATATAAATACACACATATATGTTGTTACATGTATTCCCATTTTACAGATGAAGAAAATGAGGCAAACAGAGGTTAAATGACTTGTCCAGGGTCACACAGCTACTAGATTTGAACTCAGGTCTTCCTGACTCCAAGCCCAGCACTCTTCACTTGCCATCAGCTGCTCTGCTTAGTTTGAACTCCAACATCATCATCACACTCCCTTTTTTCAGCTTCTTTTTGTGCATAGTGTTCCATCCATTAGAACACAAGCTACTTGAGGTCAGGGGCTGTCTTTTCTTATTTGTATTCTCAGCATTTAACACAGTGCCTGGCACATACTAGGCACTAAATAACTGATTGTCATATTATATCCATCACACCACTGAGCTGCCTATCATGTTATATTATTTGCTATATATTATTAATAATAAATCATCAATTTCATAATTGTTAAATTATACTATTATTATTGATGGTTATATATTGTCTTAATTGACATATTATCTATTCTATAAAACATAGGGTACTGTTATGATAATTTTTTATTTCCTTTTATTCAATTTTATTATGTCGTTCCTCTGGGAACATTTGACTACCTAAAGCCTATTTTCTGTTAAAATATATATAGTAGATGTATATCCTCATATATATGTATATACTCTATAATCCAGCTAAAACCTGACTCATGGAATGATAGTATTAAGGAAAAATTGTTGACATTCCTGAGACAAGAAGGCAAAAGAAAATGAAAAAGAGAATATAAAATCTACAGAAATTTTAAAATTCTCCCAAAGTGATTTATCTAATTCTATTTCTGGAAGAATTTCCCTGCCACCAGACTTTTGGTTATCTTTGTAACATGTAAATCTCTTCCCTTCAATTAGTCCATTGTGACTTCTTGTAGTTTATGAGTGTAAGATTTTCAAATTCAATGTTTAAAACTGAAACTTATTTTGTTTACTTATTTGTTCCAACAATTTGTTTAACTTTAATTGAAGGAAACATGAGATAATGAATCTGTCTGGCTAGGCCTATGTGACTTCTATGGCCTCTTGGGTCATAAAGATTGTTATACGTGAAAAAAAATTATTTCTTTGTCTCTCTGATATAATTTCCTCTACAAAGGCTTTGTCATAAACTCCAATCTTTGTCCAAGGTTATTTTTCTACCTCCTGAACATGTACTTAAGTATAATAAAACCTAGACTTTTACCTGTGTAATTTCTGTGTTATGACAGATTTATTTGCCAACAGTAACTATCACAGGGCACCTTGGTGACACAGTGGATAAACTCACCAGGTCTAGAGTCAGAAAGACCTGTGTTCAGATCTCATCTCAGATACTTACTCTACGACTCTTGGCATGTCACTTAATCAGGTTTGCCTCAGTTTCCTCATTTGTAAAATGACCTGGAGAAGGAACCACTCCAGTATCTTTGCCAAGAAAACCCCAAATGGAGTCATGACACGTCATACATGACTGAAATGACTGAACACACACACAACCTATCATATGGAACTCAGAGGCAGATATTTCTGCTATAACAGTATGTACATGTTCACTTACAGGTACATATATGTGATATTATAGAGTATATACATATATTCACACATATATGAGCACATATATCCAGTTTATATAGTTGTTAGACTGCAAGCTCCTTGAGGGGGAGGACTGGTTTTTGTTTTGGTGTCTTTGTATCTGTGTTTGGTACAGTGTCTAATACATAGTAGGTACTTAATAAATGCTAGCTGACCGACTTATTGTTAAGCAAACATTTTATCACTTATTCAAACTCTAAATGTTCTTTGTGTCAGAATAGAAGAGATTTGAATCTCACCTTGAAATAATTGCATTGTTGACAGGGTCTGACTCAATGGCTTTTTTTTTTTGTTTTCTTTTTTTTTTAAATTTTTAAATTTACTTTTAGTTTACAACATTCAGTTCTACAATCCCTTGAGTTCCAAATTTTCGCCCCCTCCCTCTCCTTCCCCCTTCCCTCTCCATGGCAGCATGCAATCCAATATAGGTTCCACAAATACCTTCACACTAAACATTAGCCAACTTGTAAAGAAGAATTATAACCAAGAGAATGAACTAGAAAGAAGGAACAAAACAAAACAAAACAAAAAAGAGAGAGAGCAAGTAGTTTGCTTCAATCTGCATTCAGACTGGCTTTTAGAAAAGAAAAGAGAATTGGACGAGTACTCCCTTGGACTTTGGGCAGTGACACTGGTACCAGTGAAGGCATTGATTCAGGCATATCCATTGACATGATTACTGTCTATAATCTAGAACTGACAAGGTCCTTCCACTTTGTTTCTTGAATCAGGCCTTGTGATTAATCCCGTAATTTGCTTCTTACTCAGAAACACCCACCTCTAAGGGCAAGAGAGATCTATTCAGGAGAAAGATCTTTGGACTAAGAGGTTTGGTGTTAGGGATTTGTAGCAATAAATGACCCTGGCCACTCAAGTCATTTAGAGCCACAGGTCAGGGATAATTTGTGGTAGGTCATAAGCAAGACATCACAAGGAAGGGAAGTTATGCTCTGAGGAACATACAGCTCTGCCACTCAAGCCTGAGCTCTTCAAATTCACTCATTTAGGCCACCACCACCCAGGGATCCCAAATATGCTTCTGTAGACAATGGAAGACCATATGGAGCTAAATTCAGTATCTACCCTTTGGGCCTCTGCTTAGCCATCTGTTTGGTGACGTACTCAGACTCCAAATGTCCCACTGCAACAGAACCAAACAGATATGATTCTCACCCAAAGATATGGTGCGAATTCATTTTGGAAGGAATATGGGAGTACTAAATAGAATAACCTGACTATAAATATAGTAGTGCCAGGGCAGGGAATACTCTGTTCTAAAGTTCTCTCTTTATTTCTTAAAATTTATTTTTCAATGAACCAAAATTTATCTTTGTCCCCTCCCACCTACTCTTTGCCAGTGAAAAAGAAAGAAAAAATGTTTGTAGCAATAATGTATTGTCAAGTCAAACAAATTCCTTCTTGGCCATATCCAAAAAAATGTGTCTCAAATGACACTCTGGGTCCATCACCTCTCCATCAGGAGGTGGGTAACATGTTTCATCATGGGTCCCTCTGGAACTGTGGCTTGAAGTTCTTAAAAATCTTTCAAATTTTTTTTTGGTTTTACAATATTGTATAAATTGTTCTTTCAGTTCTGTTTGCTTCACTGTGCATCAGTACAAATGAATCTTCCCAAGTTTCATTTTAAACTATCCCAATCATCATTTCTTCCAGAACAATAGCATTCCATCATACACATATATCATAATTTATTTGTTTAGCCATTCACCAATTGATGGGCACCCCTTCAATTTCTAATTTTTTGCTACCAGTAAAAGGGCTACTATAAACATTTTTGTACATATGAGCCCTTTTCTTCTTTCTCTGATCTGGGTGTGGCACCAGTTGTGGTATTGTTGGTTCAAAGGGTATGGGAATGATGCAGCTGCCAGGAGGTATCTGTGCTGCTCCCTGAACAATGTCAGGCTCTTCTATCCATATCTGCGACCTCCTCTTGCCTAGTGTACAGCCACTAGCTCCCTTTCAGGTACCAGTCTGGAAGGTTCCACACAGCATGCTCCTGCCTATATATACCCCATCCTTGGTGTCCACTGACCTCACTGAAATAAGTGGGGGGAAAAATTTACAAGATTGTGGTTAAATTTGATCACTAAACCTGAAGTTAAACTACTCCTTTTAAGAGGAAAGAAATTACGAAGTATTCATGCCAGATGTTACCTTGTAAAACATCTAGTTCAAACCATTCATTTTGCTGAGAAAACTATAATGTAGAGTGGTGAGCTCTTTGCCTAACATTATACTGTGACTTAATCCTCTCCCCCATCTCATAGATTATAGGAAATTAGAGCTGGGAGAAACCTCAGGATTTAAATGTTCCAAACCTTTCATTTTACAAATGAAGAATCCAGGGCCTAGAGAAGTGTTGTCATTTGCCCAAGTTGACAGTACAATAAAATGATGTTATAGCACTAATGTACAAAATGGGAAACCTTTTAATGAGTCAGTGTAGCATAGTAATGAGAATTCTGGATTTGGAGAGGCAACACAAGGACTCAGGCTTTATGCTTCCAAATCCAGATACTATTTGAAAAATTTCCTATCTTACATGTTAAAAAATGTTATGTTGACTTAGGACTGTTACTTTTTTAATGAATGTTCTATTTATGAAAATACTCAATGGAAAATTTTCTATTTAAAAACAGGAAAAGTGGGGCAGGATGAAGAACAGCTGCATTTGGAGGGGAGGAAGAGAGGCAATTTGTAACTAATATGTAGTGAGTGCATAACTTTGAAGAAGAAAATTCCATTTTAAGGAAAGTACTGATAGCTTTTAGAAGCTACATAAAGTACAAGAAAACTCAGAATTTCAAATTATCTCAAATTCTATCAATCATAGTTTGTAGTAAACTTGTGTTCAAGCTGATGCCAATTATTCAGGTGTTTTTTTTTTCTTAGAAAGAATCTAAAACAAGGTTTCAAACAATGCTGAACTCCTTGAAAATGACAGCAGCTGAGACTTGGTCTTCTTTTTATAGTTGACAGGTTTCTTTGGTCTCGATCCACTGACACTTTTATAAGAATTTCAGAGTTCGAAGGGATCTGGGTTATGTCCCCTAATTTTATAGAAGAGATAAGACAAGCCCAAAAAAGTTCAACATCTTACCCAAGTGAGGAATAGAAGCAGGTCAAGAGATCAGTTGTCCTGACTTCCAAGTCCCTGCTCTTTCAAAGGTGTTTTCAAAGTGATGTTTTTCAGTATGAGGACTACTCTGTTAGGGCAAAAGTATAAAATAACCACCTATCCACCTGTAGGAGGATGCCAGATATGAAAATAAGAGGGAGAGAAAGAATAATGAAGGAAGAAAGGAGTAAAATAGGGAAAGGAAGGAAGGAAGGAAGGAAAGAAGGAAGGAAGGAAGGAAGGAAGGAAGGAAGGAAGGAAGGAAGGGAAAATTAAGTATATACATGTGTGTATATATGGAGAGAGACAAAGGCAGAGACAGAGGCAGAGTTTTTGACTAGGCAAATAACCACTATTATGACTGTGTTCTTAAGTGTTTATTTTTACTTCATTAATATAGATGCATATTGACGGTTGAAAACAAATGTGAATTTTCCATGAATACATCATTTTACTGATATGGGTATTCCCTCCAACTGCACAATCTGCACTCTCTTGTTCATAACATTCTTGTCTATACCTTTCCATAATTCTTCCACAAAATATCAACCCAATTAATTTGATGCCTTATCCTCCAGTTATCTGCCTGTTCTCCTTGCCTGTGATTCATGACTGACTAACCAGTTTTCTGGTAATATGTTTCCAGGATGGTATCCTTTCACCCTGCTTCCCTGTCTCATTTAGCTGACCTGGGTTTCTTGAAGGCTATGGTAACAAAACACAGTCTCTGGAAGGTTCTGTCAACCTGGTAACACTTTGAGGACCACCCCAAAACAAGACTGTGCCTGCTGTCCCAGAACCAGCCTAGTACAAAGAGGTTTATCACCAGTAATAGGTTGGTCATTAAATGATGAATATGCTTTTTTAAAATAATGCATCTCTTTTCTATGACAGTACTATGATAATATTTGCTTTCAAGTCACTTTAAATGTCTCAAGAATGGATGCCCTGGATAAAGGGGTGTGAGAATATCTCCCTGGGCATCCTGGTCAAGCTAAGTTTCTTCCCATGGTCAATGAACACAATACTAAAGAGCTCTCAGTACTGCTAAAAGTTTGCTGCCCTCTTGTGGTTTATTTTGCCCTATTTCTCATCACTTTCTAAAACTTAGCTTTACCATTTATTTTCAAACACTATTTTCCCCCTCTCCACTACCAGGGATGGCCAATAAAGTTTTTAAAAATCTCAGCATATGGTCAAAATCCAATATACATGTCACTGTATACATTACTCAGAAAGGAAAATACACTACTTCTGAAGACATCATTTCATTTAAAAGGATTTCATTCCTGTTCCATTCTTTTGTCAGGCTAGGAATGTGTTCTTTGTTATAGGGCTGCTGGTTACATTTAGGAAATAATCCCATTATGTAATAGGAAACAAACAAAACACAAAATGAAAGCTAAATTTTTTGAGTGTGTTTTTTTATGTACAAGGAATGGTGGGAGTGTTTGGATAGGATGGATACGATGACAGAAAGTTGAATAAACCATAAAACATGAAAGGGGAAAGGAATTTACACAGATGTGGACTTCCAAGAGGTCTCTCTTCTAGAAATCCAAATCTATGTTAATTATACAATTGCATACGTGTTGAGCAAAGCCCTTTTCAGAATCTGAGTCATCATATTATCATATGAAGGGGCTAGGAAGGTTATAAGGCAGGTAGCATAGGTGGGGGGGAAATGACATTGCCCTCTGCATTTAGCTTGCGTCTCTACCTTTTGTCTGACCACTCATCTCCATAGGGAAACTAGATGAACTTAGGGTTTAAAAATTGGAGAATTCCAAACTCCAACCCAAAACTATTATATTTAAGCAAATAATCATCATATGGCTAATAAGCTAGTCTTCATGAATGAAAATTTGAGAAATATATTGCGTAGTCACCATAAGCTAGGGTGAGGTCTCTGATGGAACCAACCCCCATACCAGTCACAGTAATAGAAAGAAAAGCCTGAGGGCATTAGCTATTTCAGAGGGCATTAGCTATTTCAGAGGGCACTACTTTTGTTCTCTAAAGTCTAGCTCCTTGTTTACATTCATCTTCTGCTGGGGATATGGAAAGCTTCAGAGCCTGGACTTGGTGGGAGAAAACTAAGTTTCAACTTTTTCTTGAAAAGCTGACTAAAATAACATAATGGTACTCTAGCCAATTATTTCAGGTGAGCCAAAAACTAGAGGTGGTAAAGACTAAAGTCAAATAGCATATGCAAGAACCACAATTCTAGGAGAAGACGGTGTCTGCAAAAAATTGCAGCAGTATGCAACAATAACCAACATGTAGTGGAGACTGAAAGATAAGCGTGGAGCAGTCTCTATCCAGTAGGGACTATGAGAACAATATCAGTGGGAACAGTGCAAATGATATCACTAGAAGGTATGTGCGGCAGCATTGGATGGATATCCACCCACGGACCTTGGCCACACCAATGCCTTTTGTAGGCGCCTCTCCACTGGCGTTCTCTAGACTATGTACTCTTCCTGATGATAGCAGTGGGTATTTTTTTTGTCTTTATTAATTTGTTTGTTTACTTTTAGTTTACAAGATTCAGTTCCACAATCCCTTGAGTTTCAAATTTTCTCTCCCTCCGTCTCCTCCCCTGCCCCCCATAGAAGCACGGAATCAAGTATAGGATCTTCAAATACTTTCACATTAGACATTAGTCAAGTTATAAAGAAGGATTGTAACAGATGGAATGAACAATGGGAAAGAGGAAATAAAACCAAACAAGAAAAAGAATGAGAGCAGGTAATTTGCTTCAATCTGCATTCAAACTCTGTTCTTTCTAGTTCTTTCTCTGAATGTAGAATCTCTATCGTGAGTCTTTTGGACTTATCTTATAACCCTGCATTGCTGAGAAGAGTCCAGTCTATCAAAGTTGGTCATCACACATACATTGTGTCTATAATTGTGTTCTAATTTCTCCGAGTTCTGCTCTTCTCACTCCGCATCAGTTTGTATATGCCTCTCCAGGCAAATACGAAGTCTGTCTGCTCCTCATTTCTTATAGCACAAGAGTGTTCCTTTATGTTCATATACCACAACTTGTTTAGCTGGGTCCCCAACTGATGGGCATCCCCTTTAGTGGTGGATATTTTTCTAACAGTGTGCTCCAGTTTTATGGGAGAAACGTTTTACAGCTATTATTCTTATGCCATTTTCACTAAATGCTTTTTCTTTGAGCTAATTTTGTCCTGTGACATGGAAAACACATGGGTAGGGGCTCATGAGCTATCATTTTAAGAGATGTAGATGTAGGATACTTTGAATTTGAGTTAGATTTCTGCTAGGGTATCAACCCTGGGGTGTGCTGGCTAACAACTGGCTATTAGTCTCTGGGGGAAAATGTACATATGATACAGTTTTAAGTTTAATCTGCCTCATTATCCATTACTTTCTTAAGTTCAGACAATCAACAAAATAATAAATTAAGCTGATGTAATCTATAAAACAACAAATCAAGCCCTGGTTTGTAATCTTTGCTGATTTGAGGTGTAAATGCTCACAATGAAAATTTAAAATTCAGCTTTCACAAGCCAGTTCAAAATGACTCCAGCACACACCTGAATTCAGCCTACAAGTTTAGGAGTATACTCAGTCTCTAAATATTAATATTATATTCCCATGATAGTCATTCTATTATATTAATAAAAATGCTGCCTCTTCTCTCAACTTTGGTAAAAGCAATCTTTTACAGAATATCTAGGTGTACTCAGGGCAATAAAAAAACATAATCATCAACATCACCTGGACTTGGGAACAAATTCAACAGGAACCAGAGCATACGTATGTTTTATTTGTTCCCAATAAAATATATTATTTAAATACTCAAAAGAATCCATGATCTCAATGATAATGCATATTTATTCCCTTCAAAATATCTGTCCATTCTGTGTAACTCTCAGCCCTGTACTCCCATAAATTTGTCATGGGGCATCTATCTAATGTGATGGAGACCTTCTTTATGTTTTCTTAACAGTTTAAAGATACCAACA
This sequence comes from Pseudochirops cupreus, assembly GCA_028627135.1. Lineage (NCBI taxonomy): Eukaryota > Metazoa > Chordata > Mammalia > Diprotodontia > Pseudocheiridae > Pseudochirops > Pseudochirops cupreus. The sequence goes on along the minus strand of CM053581.1, from coordinate 518,367,834 downwards.
GAACATGGAACCATCTCTTACTCCTTCCATGTGAGTAGGTCATCTATTTTGGTCAAACATTTCTTCTTGTAAAGTTGATTAATAATGCCTTTTGCCTTTACATTGCATTCATTTCTTAAAATACCCCTCTCTTCCTTTCCTAACCTACAATCTTTCCTTTGTGACAAAGATTCTGAAAGAAAAAACAGTTCAGAAAAACCAACAAACACATAATTAATCCTACACTTTTTTTCAATTACATCCCATACAGACTCTTTCCTTTTATATAATCCTTTGTTTGTAATGTGTCATGGCCTAATCACACCCACCACACATTCTTCTCCATTGCCCTGCAGGTGATACTTGGTTTAAATTCTTCATAGATTACAATGACCCATGACTTGCTGTGACTCTAATAACAATAGTGATATTAGGAAGATGGATCTTTGCTTCAGGGAGAAGATTGGGGTTATTAGAAAGAATTTGGTTATTTCCCAGAGTCAATACCCTCTTCCTGTTCAATTTTAGTCTCAATTTACAGAATATTTACAATATTTTTCATATAGATATATATCCATATATACTATACATACACACAAGACTGTAAGTTGTCCATCCAACTACAAAACAAGCCAGTCTTTTACCCTCCACCTCAATAAGATTTTATATACAAGTTAACTCCTATGAAGTTTTCCCTGACCCCTTGTTTTTGAGCTATTGTTTTCTCTCACAATTTTCATAATATAGTATTTGTACCTGTGTGATCCACTCAATTTCTATTTTGCATTAGCATTGTATACATGTCTCTTTCCTCTTTAAGATAAAAAATAAGGGGGAAGACCCTGTTTTATCTTTGTATCGCCATCATAGGCAAATGCCTGATGCCATACCTTGGGCAGGATGCCAGTGGCTTTGTTCTAGGGATGGACTGGTGGGGAAGGCGGGTGTTCATGTCCTCCTTTTTGTGGTCCTGAAATTATCATTCTCACATTTCATGGTCCTAAAATAATATCTTCCCCTATGAGGGCTAAAAGGAAAGGTGGCTCCTGTGAGAGGGTAAGGAAACAGGTCCATTGACCAAGGGAGGTCTGTGCACAAAATGCAAGGGAGCATGTAAAGACATAAAAACTGATGCAAAGTGAAGCAGAAACAGGAAAACATTATGCACGATGACTCCAACAATGTAAATGAGAAGAACAAAAACACTGAAATTGAATGCAAATGTTGTATAATCATAAATGATCAAATTTGGCCACAGGTTACTCCCCACTAGCCCTTCTCTGCTGCAGTGGGAGACTATGGAAATAGAACACAATGTAGAGTGTTGGATTTCATATGTGTGCCTGTTTTGCTGAATTTTTAAAAATTCTTTGTCATATAGCAGCTGGGTTGAACAAGGGATCCTTGATCAATTAAATTTCCCCAGCTCACACAATGAAAGTACTGAATGAGCAGGCAACAAAGACAATGAAATGTTTTGGGTTTGGTTGTACTGACACCCTGTAAAGGGTGAAATCTTGAGCAGTTCACACTCTGAGCTGCTTATTCATAGATTTTAAAGGGTTAGAGACAGAGAGTCAATTCACAGTTTGTAAAGGAAGTATATAAAGAAACCAAAACTTTATACTTCACTGCTCCTTTAGGAGGCAGAAATTTCCTCTATCAACCTGGTCAGCAACACTTTTAATTGTCTTTAAAAAGCAAATGAGCCAACTCTGCGGACTTACTCACTAAAGGAATTAGTTATCCCTGATAGCTGTGACATTTGTTTATATTTTCCTTCATTCCTCTTGGGGGGAGAAAGGGGAACCTGTGTACGAGAGATTTCTCCTCTCCTCCCCACTCTCATCAGTCATGGCGTCTTTCAGTAGGCACCAATAGGAGATGCTGCTCCTAAAAGAGAGTCAAGTCAAGACACCCATGGAATACGGTGGGAAGCCCAGAAAAACAAATGGAGCAATGTCTCCAGCAAAGATACTGTGCCCAGCAGGAAGCAGCAAGGACATACCAAGAAGACATTTGTAGTCCTAGTATACTAGGGGTTCTGAGTCACCCTGACCACCTGTATTCCCTCTGTGTACCTCTCTAATGCATGAACCCACTTTTACCACAGGCACTGTATATTTGTGGAAAAGTACACTCCGGATTTATGGGAGGAATGTTTTGTAGCTACTATTTTTACTATGCTATTTCAATAAACACCTTGCTTTAAGCTAATTTCATTGTCTGACTATTAAAGGTAAGCCCACTGCTGGGGGTTTGTGACTTATAGTTTCAGGTGTATAGACTCAGAGAGTACCTTGAAACCTAGGTGATTCCCCAGGGGAATCTGAGTACCCAAGGAAGTGGGGCAGTCCAGAACTATATTTAAATGGTTGGACTTCAGAGGAAAGAAATATTGAAAAATGAAGGTGATATAAGAACAAAAGATATCAATAAAAAAGAAAAAAAGGTATTAGCTTAAACCACATATCCTGATCCACAGAAGTATAGTCTAATTAATACTCAGACTATATATGCAATACTGTGTTCTATTAGTGGCACAACATCTTAGAGAAGGACTACCAAACTATACTGTATACAAAGGAGAGTAACTAGTGTCTATGGAAACCATGCTACATAAATAATGAAAGAAGAAACTGTGGTGTTTAAGGAAGGGAAGACTTAAAAGATGCATGGCAGGTGTCTTCAAATATTTGAAAGTCTACAGAGGGCAATGAGTTCCTGATGCAGTACAGTAAGGTAGATATTTAGCTCAATGTAAGAAAGAACTTTTATTCTAATATTTTGAGTGATACAATAATGAAACTCTTATGAAGGGAGGAACTAGTCTAGTTATCACTGAAAATGTTCAGGGAGAAGATGGAAGACCCTGTCAGAGTTGTAGAAATGATTTCTGAATTCAGGGAAAAAGACTACATGATTGCAAGGTTCAGTTCCAAACAGATGATTCTCTGGCTACATCTTGTCAAGAGTGGAACTAATAATGATAACTCCCATATAAACTGTCTATGGAGTAGATTTTTATCTACTTTGCTTGTTAACTTGAATTATTCTTCACAGAACTAGGAGTTTCAATGTCTCTAAAGGGCCACATGTACCTTTTTAATCCATGAAGAGAAAAAAAATGCTCCTAAATGTCCGCTTGTTCATGTGAATCAACAGAACTGTTAGCCTGATGTAACAGAAAGAGCAATGGGCTGAGAATCAGGATTCTTCTTAGCTGATTAAATAAGCTCGAGCAACTCTTACTGGATCTATTTCTTCATCGGTCAAGGGAAAGAATTAAACTACATAACCTCTAAAGTTCCTGCTTCCAGTTCTAACATTGGAAAGGTCTATCACTTCCAGGTTTCCTCTACTTCAAATTCTCTTTTTAACAGGGTATTTAATAATATGAGACTAGATAAATGTTGCTAAAATGGTACCCAAAAAATGAGGCAGAAGGAGTTTTTGAGGAAAAAAAAACAATTAGCAAAGAAATTTTCAACATTAGAACTGCTTTTAATTTGAACAGGAGAAGGAATTTTTGCCTGAACAAGAAAATAGTACATTAAAATTCGTTTCATAGTGGGTGATCTAAAAACCAGTAATAAATCTGATGATCATCTTTTAGAGCTATTCTCAAAAAATATATAAAAAGATCCTCCATAAACAATACACTGGGAGTAACTAAAATGTGTATTTTCTTTTAAATTCAAGAGATATGAAAATGTCATTTCTTTTCCTGTTTAAAAATACTGATTTTAGTAGAAATACTGTAGTCAATAGTAAAATGAATTATGTACAGAATATATATATTCTATATACAGAAATATACATGCACATAGATATAGTAGCTATTAAAGTATATACCTCTTAATAACACCTAATGCATTTTTAATCATTGAACAAAAATTCTCCGGGTAATGTTCGTCTTTTATGAATTCCTTAGAAAATGATTTTTCTGTTTCTAGAGGGTGTCCTGCAAAAGCAAACGCAGTTTCTTTTGTTCTTCTTTCTTGGGTAATGCCCATTTCTTCTTCAGGTACTGAATTTCAATCATCCCAGATGTTTTGGCCAGTGCCAGACCGAGGAATCTGTTTGTCTTTTCTGGATCACCCATAACTGTTGCAGTTATGAGCCTAAAATGAGAAAGCATTTATTTGTAGCCAGATCAGTTATCACACAACAACCCTTGTTTGCTTTCTTTCCCATTCTCCATACCTTTCTAACCTCTAAGCCAGGAGAAAAATGGAAAATTTAAAAAACCCCAACAACTCTGGATAAAAATGGTGCTCTCTGACCTGCTCTCGGACCAATAAAGGGTATAATCAGTTACAAACTCAAGCATTCATGAAGCACCTACTGTGTGCTAGGCGCTGGGGCCACAAAGCAGGTAAAAATGAAATGGTCCCTGGCCCACAAAGAGCTTACACTCTATTGGTGGAAACAATACGTACATATAACAACATACAAAATAAATACAAGATAATCTGGACAGGAATCAGAAAAGGCATCCCATGCCAAGTCATTGAGCAGTCAGAGCTGAATTTTACAGGAAACAAGGAATACTAAGAGGTTCGGGTGAGGAAGGGGAACGCTCCAGGCCTGCGGACAGCCGGTACAAAGGAAAAAGGAGAGGAAATGGAATATTCTGTGTGAGAAACAATAAGAGGGGAGTTTGACAGTGTGAAAGGGCCATGGCTGTAAGGTACTTTGTGGTGTGGTAAGATGTGTGCCTTTGGGAAATCACTCTGGTAGCAGAGCAGAAGATGGACTACAACGGGGAATAATGACCCATTAGGAAGGGAACAGTGTTAGAAGTAGTATATTCTGCTGCCATCTTGGAAAGAATTGTAGGCTAGATCCAGAGAGTCTCCCTGGGTTTCCAGGCTTCTGAGAAATGGGACCTGTATTCCATTATGGAACCATCTCAGGAACTGGAAGCTATTAATTCATCCAGTCAATAATTTAGTCAAGTGTTTATTGAAGTGATTATATTGAAAAACTACAAAGAACTCCAATCCTATATCTCTAACTGCCTGATAGACATCTCCCTCTGGCTGTTCTATTAATACTTCAAATTTAACGTGTCCAAAACAGCAATTCAGCTTCACCACCAACAACCACCAAACATTCATCTCCTCCACACATCGATATTTTTATGACCCTGTCAGATTCACAGCACAGAAGCAGAATACTGAATCTGGAATAAAAAAACTAGGTCCAAATACCCACTATTACTTGTAACCTTGGGCAAGTCATTCATCCTCTTTGGGCCTTGGTTTCCTCATCTGTAAAATGAAGCTCTAAATCAATGCTGCTTCGATCTTTTGACTCTCCACCTCTTGTCCCCAGACACGTGTTATCCAATCACAGATGCTAGATCTAGTTGATTCCATTTCCACAGAATTTCTCCCATTTTCACCATTTACACAATCGCTATTCTGGTTCAGTTGATTACTGTAATGGCTTCCTAATCAATCTCCCTATTTCCAGACTCTCTTCTTTCCAACTCAAGCTCTCCTCTATCCAACTGCCAAAATTATCATCCTGACATTAAATAAGGTCTGAAAAAATCATGGCCCTCCTCAAAAACACTTAGTGGCTCACCGCTGTCTCCAAGATAAAATATGATCTCTTTAACCTGGCATTGCGTGCTCCCCATAATCTATCCAACCTTATCATACATTGCTCCCCTTCAGTTTCCTTTGCTGGATCTTGACTAACCAAGGATGTTCCATAGGGTCTTGTACTGGGTCCTCTTCTCCCTTTACATTACTTTATATTACATTACTTTACATTACTTTGCTTAGTGATCTCATTAGTTCCCTTGAATCCAATTATCACATTATGACAATGATTTTCAAACCTACTTATTTAGCTCCAACCTCTCTTCTCAAATTTCCAACTGCTTATTGTATAGTCTTGAACTGCATGTCTTCTAGACATCTTAAACTCAACATGTTCAAAAACAAAGTCATCTTTTCCCCCCAAACACTTCCCCTTTTCCAACTTCCCTATTACTTTTGAATGTACCACCATCCTCCCAGTCCCCTCAGACTTTCAATCTAACTGTTGCCCTCAATTTCTGTCTCTCTCTCTCACCCTGCTCCCCATATCCAATTTATTGCTAAAGCTTGTTGACTTTGCCTTTGTAACATGTCTCAAATAAGTCCCATTTGTCCTCTGATAAGCCGAGAAGCCTGCTGCAGGCTGTCTTTTCCTCATGCCCGGATTACTGCAATAGGCTGCTGGCCAATCTGTCTGCCACAAGTCTCTCCCGACCCCAGTTCATCCCACACTTAGCTGTCAAGGTGATTTTCTGAAAGCACAGGTCCAATCATGTCACCTTTCTATGAATAAACTCCAGTGGCTTCCTATCACCTCCAGGTTCAAATACAAAATCCTCTGGTTGACATTCAATGCCCTTCATGACCTAGTCTCCCCACTCCATTCCCAGTCTTACACTCTATAACCCTTCCTGCCATGTGTTCTTCAATCCAGGGATGCCAGGCACTTCCACTGGCTGTCCCTCACGTAGGGAATGCTATCCTTCCTCATATCTGCTTCATGGCTTTCCTGGTCTTCCTTAAATACCAGCAAAAACCTCACCTACTACAGAAAGCATTTCCTAAACCCTCTCCATCCTAGCGTGCTCCCTCTGATGATTACTTCCCATCTGTCATGCATATGACTTATCTGTACATAGTTGTTTGCATGTCATCTCCCCCAAGAGACTGGAAACTCCTTAAGGACAGGGGCTGTCTTTTTCCCCTTTGGCATCCCCAGTACTTAGCACAGTGCCTGGGGCTTAATAGATATATTTATTGACTGAAGCTGCTGGGTGGCACAGCAGATAGACCTCCAGAAGGGCTGAATTCAAATTCAGCTTAAGACACTTACTAGTGGTTTGACTTTGGTAAAGTCACTGTGTTTGCCTCAATTTCCTTACCTGTAAAATGGGGGTAATAATAATAATAGTAACAATACCTACTTCACAGGGCTGTTGTGAGGATCACATGAGATTATGTCTGTAAAGTGCTGACCACAGTGCCTGGTACTATACAAATGTTAACTATTATTTTAGCAGATGTTGTTACTGTTGTTGACTGACATTCCACATTCCTACCCAACTGGATTACTCTCTGTTCCCCTCCATCTCCTGTCTCCATTCACAAGGACACCCCTGATCACCTCGGCTTCTTCTTCACTGCACAGGATCATAGATTTGGAACTGAAGGGGCCTTTGAGGTCAACTCCCCTGATTCTATATATCAGGAAACCTCGGCCCCGAGAAGGGAAGCATCTCAGGTGGTAAATGGCAGAGCCAGGAATCAAACCAACATTAATCTGATTCCAAATTCAGTACAAACCTCTTTCCACTATATCTCACACATAAATTTGAAAAACCTACCTCAAATAAAAATAAGTGATAAAATTTAAAACTAGATAATGAAAGTTCAGACACTACATCACTATAAAATTTTTATAGAAGATGTTTCATTACTCATTAAGCAAGGATAAAAATAGTTTTACAGATGAACTCCATAAACTACAGTTTCTGCTTTATGTAAATTTGCATTATGCAAATTGGTTTCTGTATTCCTTCATATCAAAAGGAAGGTTTGCATATTAAAAAGAAAAATAATATTCAAAGGAACAGATCCACCAACCTAGACAAAGTATTTCCTGGCACAGGAGTTACTAGTTGGAAAAACTGAAAGTTGCGTGAGAAGATATAAGATCTCTGGACAGCTCTAAAACCCCACCTCTTTCCTTTTAGCAATACAGCAATTCCCTTTATTCTTCTAGGTCCTACAGATAAGAAAAGTAAACCAAGGGTAAGTGACTTACTTGCCCAAGATTGGCCTAAGCTGTGAATTATTCTGTTGCCATCTCCTTGGTGAAGCTCTCCCAGTTGCTAGAGCTTTCTCCCTTCTTAACTCAGAAGATAAAATCTTGGAGATGTGTATATTGTATATTCCCATATACAGTGCCAGGGGGGAGTGTTTTAGCATGTGTTTTGGTGCCTTGAAAACAGAAGATGCTAATAAATGCTTGCTGAACTAAAGAAGCAGGATAGACTTAGTCTCTGTCCTGAAGGAGGAGTTATAATCTAGATCAGTGGTTCTCAACCTTCCTAATGCCACTCTCCTTGAATACTCGTATGTGGGCATATCTGCCCACCTGGGTGGACCCACCTGGAGACAGATAGAGGAGCGGTGTCTCGGTTCCTAAGACCATCGGAAATATGTGTTTTCCAATGGTCTTAGGCGACTCCTATGAAAGGGTCGTTCAACCCCCAAGGGGTCGTGACCCACAGGTTGAGAACTGCTGATCTAGATTCAAACCATCCTCAAGGACTGAAGGATGAAGTCATGATGGAATGGAGAACAAATCTGCTGTTCCCCTCTCCCTCAGACAGTGAGCTTGATCTGGGGATAAAGGACCCAAGTTCAGATCCCAGTTCTTCCACTTACTAGATGTATGACCCTTCTGGGCCTCAGTTTCCTTCTCTGCAAAATGAGGTTAGACTCAATGAACTCTAAGGTCCCTTACAGCTCCACATCTATGATCCTATGATGTTGTGACACAAATACAGCACAAATCAAACACCACAGGTTTTCAGGAAGAACACTTGCTGCTGCTGTTTGTCCTTCATTCTCAAAGAGGACCAGGACATCAGGGAGGTGATGCCATGACACGCAAGTGAACTGGATTTAAGTGAGGGCAGGGCTGTGCAAAGTCACCAGCCTGACTTTCTCCTTTGGAGCCATCTGGGTCCAGTGGCGAGATATGGATCAGGACAACTGGATGTCCCCCTTGGTCTCTTCAAGCTAAGGTCTTTAACAGGTCTCAGTTTGATTGAGGCAGTGCCATTCAGTGCTTAAGGCTTAATTTTTTTTAAATGAGGCAAATAACGGCCTCTTTACAAAAAAACAAAAAAGATCTGTGTGGGGAAGATCCTCACGGTTTCTGCTCAAAACAGAAATAACTGTTATTTATATTCATTCTGGGTCAATCAGGCCTAAACAGTGACCAAGTAGGGCTTGGTCTGGGACCAAAATGATTTGGGGTTAAGGATGGTCTTTAAGAGAAAATAAAAAAGTTTCAGAGATTAAAATTTACATTTCCTTTAGGCAGAGCACTGGCAGGTAAGGTTGTGATACCCTATATGGAGAGAGAAGAAGGAAAAGAAAAGGAAGGAAGTCATGTTGCCCAACTGCAAGTTTGGCCCCTAGTGGGCAACTCCTACTCTTCTCACAGAGGTTGCTGTTTGTCCTTTGTTCTCAAAGAGCACTTAGCTACAGCTAACAGTAACAGTAAGTTAAAATGGTGAGGTGGAATTCATGAGAAATAAATAGTATTAGAGAAGGCAGAGAGGAAGTAAAGAACAAGACAAGTGTGAATCAAGTTGAACAATCCAGCTTGGTCAATGCTGCCTGACTGTCTTATTTCCCACAGAGGCTGTTCCCAATTTTTTCTTCTTTTCTCAAGTCCCCTTTGCCACCTCTTTAAACACCTTCTTTACCAAGAAAATGGAGTCTATTCAATATGAGCAAGCCCTTCTTTGTCATTCCCCAAGTCTCCCCTTATTCATGCCAGTCTCTATGGAAAAGGAGAGACTGTGCCTTGGATCCCCTCCCTTCTAGGAGATTCTATCTTCAACCATTTTCCTTTTCTCACATCTCCAATCTTTACTGACTCCTTCCCTGGTGCCTATAAACATGCCCAGATCTCCCCCATATCTAATATCTAACCACACCATCCTGTCTCAAGCTACTGCCTGTTCTTGCAGCTCTTTCTCCCCATTCAGACAATCATGCCACTACCTACTTCAGGGCTTCATCATCTCTTGCTGGAATATTAGAATAGCCTCCTAATTGGTTTCTCTACTTCTATTCTGTCCCTTCTCCAATCCATCCTCCATACAGCTATTATATTAGTATGCCTAAGACAGGACTGCCCATGCCACTACTCTACTAAACATTTTTAATTCTTCCTCTTGCCTTTAGGATAAAATACAAGCTCCTCAGCCTTCCATTTAAAGCTCTCTATAATCTGGCTCCAGCTTGAGTTTCCAGACATTTCATATTTTTTCTTCACCTAATTTATGTTCTAGCCCAAATCTGCCTTTCCTTTTATTCAATATTCCATCTCCTATTTCCAGATGTTTTCCCATTTCTTACACCTTGCATACACCACCCCCTCCCCTCTGCCTTTGAGAATTTGGAGCTTCTCTTGGGGCTCACCTCAGTCACTCCCTCCTCTGTAAATCTCCTCCTGATTCCCCTCACTGTCTTAGTTCACTCCGTCCCCGAGTTATCTTGTATTCCTTATGCGTGTGCATTTTGTGTCCCCACTCCAGCCACACAAGCGATTCTCTTGTTGTCTCCTCAAATACTTTATCTTATTTATTTTTGCCTTGAATTCCTTTATCCATTTTATAAATGAACCTATTCCAAGGGAAGCTATTCAGAGACTACAAGAATACTTATATAACTTAGTCATATCTTGCAAGTGGAATACCCAGAGAAGTTTGGTGTGTCCCTACCTCTAAACCCCACACCTACTAAATAACTAAGGAACAACATATGTTTATAAATTCCTCAAAAGCTGAAATGTAATTTATGTTCTTAAACTGACGTCATTCTCAGATGCACTTCAATTATTTGTCCTTCATTCTCAAAGAGGACCAGGACGTTAGGGAGGTGATGCCATGACACACAAGTGAACTGGATTTAAGTGAGGGCAGGGCTGTGCAAAGTCACCAGCCTGACTTTCTCTTCCAGAGCCATCTAATAGCCAAATAACCTGAATTTAACCAAATATGAACACTAATTAATTTTTAAAAAAAAGATGGAAGGGGGGGTGACTAGGTGGTGCAGTAAATAGAGCACCGGCCCTGGAGTCAGAGAAACCTGAGTTCAAATGTGACCTCAGACACTTAACACTTACTAGCTGTGTGACTGTAGGCAAGTCACTTAACCCCAATTACCCTGCCTTTCCCCCTCTAAAAAAGCAATGAGAAAGAGAGAGAGAGAGAGAGAGAGAGAGATATGGAAGAAAGTTGTAGGGTGTGATATATAAATATAGGCAGTCTTTCTGAATCCATAACATTCTGATGTGGCCTAGTGGTCTCATATCAACTGAAAAAGTAAAGGAAAAAAAATCAAAGGATCACAGATAGACCACCAAAGATCTTATGCAAAGAAATGCTTCTGACAATCCTTCATAAATTTTATCTGACTTACTTATCTGGGGAGATGAGTTGTTTGGCTACAGGTCCCAGATCATTTTCTAATAGGTCCCAAATGTAAATGTTGGATATGTCATCCTGGACCAAAAACACAGCAGGCCTTGTCTGTGTCCACTTTAAGGCCATAACCGCCTGGCCATTGGTGCTGTTATTCCACTGACAAATTGGATATTCAGAATTTAGCTGATGTAATCTAATGCTTCCATCTGAACAGCCAGCCTGTAAACACAGAAAAGAAAAAAGTAAATAGGCTAACCAAAAATAAACAACCCAGAAAAATGATACTGTTGAGAGGTATGATAAACTACACAGTTAAAACAGATGTTCATTGTTAATAAAAGCTGAAATATCAGCTACTAACATATAGTACTAGGGCTGCTTTTTGGATACAAATTTTACAGTATCACACCTCTGTTCTACCCATTAGCTACTTATACTACCTAAGTGGAAATCTCCACAGAAGCAAAACTCACCAACTTATCAACCCTCACACTTCCAAAATGATGGCCTAAACTGAGGAGTTATGACTTCTTTTGGCCAATATAAAATGAATTAAATGTCCCTTGAAAAAAATGTATAATTGATTTCACTCATTTTATTTTCAAAAAATCATTTCCCAAGGGAGAATATACACAATGGCTAAAACCTAATTTATGCATATAGCTAACACTTAGAAAACAAGAGGCAAAAATCTGGACAAGCTAATTTATTGAGTATTGACAAAATTTAGAAATTCACCAACTGTTTTATCATTATAACATCAGATAATTTAAGCAGAGAGGTAATCTCATTTATTACTTAACAACTAAGGTTGAATGAAAACTGTTTTGACACCACTATAGTTCTCATATTATCTCCAAAAAAAAAAAAACCTCACTGCTTTTTTTTTTTTAGCATATTTTAGAATGAGTTGTGTTTTTTTTTAAACTTATAACCTTTGCAGAATATGGCTTGCTACATGCACTGACAGGTAATTATGAATGAAAGCAGGTAACTTCTTCAAGCAAAAGAAAAAAAAAAACTGGCTCTGATTTTTTTTTCCTACTGAGCCTAGGTTGTTCTACCCTAGTAACAATAACAATAATGAATTCTGAATTTAATTTTAAAAAGAGACTAATATTATTATTAACAATACATATTTTATTAGGAACAGGAGTATTAGAAAATCATCATTATAATTGCCTTTTCAATTATTCTCCCTGGCCACAGGGAGAATATTATCTAAATTGTATGTTGCAGATTTTGAGAGGCACACATAAAGAGGTGCTGAACAAGGAAGGCTTTACTTAATGAGATACTTATTTGTTTTATCTCCAAGGGCAAAAATCATTACTTATATACCAATGCACTATTTGCAGTGATTGTACATTCATGTTATGATTGAGAAAGATACTAGTCACCCAATCTGTATATCCCTTAGTACATGCTTCTTTTAAACAAGTAGCAAAATTGGGGGAAGGGACTGAAACTGGCAGGGGAAATACAGAAAAGCATGAGCCGCTATTCATTTCAACTCAATAAGTTATTTTAAACTACAAGTGTAATTAAGACATTACAAGTAGTGCAAAGCTAAAGAAAGTGGAGACAATCAAAAGGCAATTTTACTGTTTTGCAAGAGATAATCAAGGGGAAATTTCACAGAACATAACCTTGTACATTTAATTATACAGTGTACTTCAAAACTATAAGGATCTGTGATTTCATCCACCAATGTAAACTTCTATCACTCTAAGTCTTGGGAGGCTGTTTTTATGAACCAAAAAGAATTAAGTGTCTGGGAGTCAGCCTTCTGACAACAAGAGCATCTCTTGGCTGGTACATACATGACTTACAATCACCCAGCACATACTCCAGACCCTTGGCAGCTTGGTAAAGCCTGACAAAGCTGACCTTGGTCTACCACAGCATTCTAGAACTCAGGGCTTTCTCCCTCCCACGATGAAGTCCTGACATAGGATCTTCAGCTTATTAACTTAGAAGTTACTAATTTTTATAAAAATCCCACTGTACTCTCTAAAACTCTAAGTTATTAACATCCTGTGTATTTAAAGAACATGCATAATATTTGCATGTGCAATATTTTTACAAGTAAATCTTTGCAAGTATCACGCTCTCCAAACAGAATATAAAATCAAATATGAATAATAAACTAAAAAAGAAACTTTCATACCAAAAACACTGGTTCTCCAAATGGTGAAAATTCAATCACAGTAACTTTCACTGGTCTTTCTTCACGTTGCTGGGGTTTGAACAGTTTTGGAGACACTTTCGAATCATGTCTTGCACCATGACTTATAACACCCTATTAATATGAAGAAATTGATGACAGATGTCTAAAGCAGACAGAAGTGTTTAGATAAATGTATTCCAATCATTCAAACAAAAAGCATTTATTAGAACCTATTATTTCCAATAAATAATTTTTAAAAGTTAAGTAATTCCCAACCTGATGACACGGATTATAACATGGAAGACAACATGCACATATATAAATATATACAAGGCCCATAGAATGCAGAGACAATGTAACTTTTAGGGGGAATGGGGAGGCACTTAAGAGCTGAGGGGAGAATAGGAAAGGCCTCCAGCAGAAAATGGGGTTTAAGATGAGTCTTCAAGTACAAGAGGATTCTGAGAAGTAGACAAAAGATGAAGTGCCTTCCAAGCATGGGGGACAGTCAATGCAAAGGAGATAGACAGGGTGTCCTACATGAGAAAGAGCTAGGCTAGAGGAGAGTAATGTATAAGACTGGAAAGGTAAGATGGTGTCAGAGTCTGAAGAGCTTTAAATACCAGAGTATGGTCATTATAATCAGAACTGCACTTTTGGAAAATCACTCTGGCTGCTGTAGAGGACAGACTGGAATGGTTAGAGACTTGGGTCAGGGAGAAAAATTAGAAGGCCCTAGAGACAGTACATACAGGTAAGAGGTGAAGAGGACCTAAACAAGGGTGGTAGCTCTGGTCCCCTTCTCTTTTCTCTCTGTTGACCCCATCAGTCCCCAGGGATCTTCTGTGGCCTCAAAGGCCACAGGTTCCCCACCCCTGAATTATTCAGATGAATTTTAGGTCTATACATCCAGCCCTAGTCTGTTCTGGGAATAGTGAGCACATTAAGTTAATGAGGAAAAATCATTTGCTGACTCACACTGAAAACATGGAATGATTTTTAAAGACATTTTGGGAAAATCTCGGGGAAATGAAAGGAATCAGTTATAGAAAGAAATTTTAAATATGACTTACCATATCTGTACCAATAATGAAACGATTAGGATCTGAAGGCAAAAACTTAACAATCAGTGTCTGCATAGGCCTCAAACTTGTTTTAATTTTAGAGGAAAAGCTAAGAAAATACAACAAAAAACAATGTGAATAGAGTTTGTCTTTAAAAATCTCAAGGATATGTAAATAGTATTAATACCACATTAAGTATTTGGCACAGGCATTTATTTCATAGTTAGATTAGAAAGAGGAAACTGCTTATTTTCTGTTATGGAAATTTACCTACCTATTTGCTATCTGATATAATACTGGGGAAAGAGTTAAAAGATTTCAGATCCAAATTTTTTTTCCCTCCCTCTCCTCCCCCCTCTTTGAGAACACAAGCAATTTGATATATATCATACATGTTCAGTCATGTCAAATATATTTCCTTATTAGTCATGTTGCAAAGAAAACATAGACCCCACCGCCCAAAAAAACTCAAGAGAAATGAAGTTTAAAAAATTATGCTTTGATCTGCATTCACACTACCAGTTCTTTCTCTCTGGACAAACCAGGACCAGATGGATTCACAAGTGCAGCCTACCATATATTTAAAGAAAAATTAATTCTAATACTACATAAAATGCTTGTGATGTGATAATGACTTCTTACATATGAATTGACCTGCTCCCACCTCAATTTTTCTACCCATAAAATGGAAAAATTTCATCTGCCTTCAGTATGAATGTTAGGAGAATAAAACAAATGATAATTAAAAGTGGTTGGTAGTACCCTCACAGCCCACTGTATTCAAATGCTTCCCACACAGGCCAGCCTTGATCTTGCCTGCTAAAGGACACAGCTACCAGAAGACAGCCCTAAGCCACATATGTGGCTTCCTTGTTTAATACATAACAAGAGGCAGATTTGTTTGAAAGGAAAACTGGCATATAACTATGGTATTCTCTCTAATGAGAAAAACTAAAAGGACATTGGACATAAGTAAAAACTATGCAGTGAAATATGAACAGCATTCTAGATCAGGAATAATTAGCTGAATATTTCTCTATAGTAATCATCCAAACTCATCTGACTCAAAGTGGAATAATAAATTCAAAGATTTATTCTTTGGTCATACTTTACAAATCCAAATACAATCCATGTTATTTTCTTTAAAAAAAAAAACAACAACTTAGAAACAGCAGAAGTAGGCCCAGACCAACAAAAATCAAATAATTATTTCAATAGATGCTAGAAAAGTTTTTTTATAAAATGTAACACCCATTCCTGTTAAAAAACAATAGAAGGTATAGGAATAAATAGAGCTTTTCTAAAAATAATAAACAGCATCTATTTAAAATCAAACGCAAGAATTCTCCGTAATGGGGATGTCCATTATCACCAACAATACTGATGCCTTCAAAACGACAGGATTTTGATAACTACAGAACTAATTTCAGGGGCAAAAATCATCAGCACAATAAAGACATCAAAATTAATTCCTATTTTCATACTACTAAGTAATACTGTTAGAATATATAATATCATGAAATCGATTCCACAAACAAGATAAAGTTCTGATGAAATTTGCTCAAATTTTCAATTAGCTGAATATAGCAAGAAGAATTTATACATATTGAAGAAGGAATTTTTATTTCTGGATTAGTTCCCAGACTAATACAAGTTTCACATAAATATTACATTCTGCTTCCAGAAATTGAATTGTTTAAGGACAATCTAACTTTAGTATCACGTTATTTAAAGAGAGGTCGTACAGCATGGTGGAGGCTGGATATCAAGTCAGGAAGACTTGGATTCAAATCTCTCTTCTGACACAGAATCACCACAGGAAAATCAAGCAGTCTCTCTAATGCTTGGGCAATTTCTAAAACTCATCTACTGAATTACAGACAGGCTGCGATCTTCATTGGTGCAGGGAGTTCCCTCCCTAACAAAATTACCGATCCTTAATGTACTGACATGGCGTATTTTAAAGAGATTTAAAATACAAACCAAATAAGAATGATCTACAAAAGCTAAGCCATCTCCACCCTAAGGCGCGGGCTTTTAACCTGCAACCTGTGAGCTTTGGCTTCGTTTTTTCAATATTTTATTTAATACTTCAATTTATTTATTTTTTTTAATTTCCATACTTTATTTTCAATTCCACAAATAACAACAGACTTTTCCAATAATGAAAACTATTCCAGCTCTGAGCTCTTCTTTTACGGGACCAAGCGTTTTGGATACCCGTCATTTCTGGTGAGATTTCTAATGGTAAGAAACCAAGGCACAGCAGCCTCAGAGAAGTCTTGTAGTTGACAGCCTCAAAAGGGCACAGCATATTTCACCTTCCCTGTAAGGCAACGTTGTTGTGAGAAAAATCAGCACTTTACTGTATTCCTTTGATGCTTAAAGTATTTTACTAAAATAACCTGTGCTGGGTTGGCATCATTTTCATACACAATCCATTTCAGGAGTAAGAAAAGATTCTAACTCCAATACATGCAGGTTTAAATCTATTTTTGTTGAGAAGATGAAGTATTTGAGGACGAAAAGTGGAGCACTACTGCTGATCTTGAAAGAAAGAACAAGGTCCAGGGGGCATTACTGTTTGAATCACAGAACAACAAGCCAGGCAGAGAAGTCCATAAGGAAATCAGTTTCAATACTCTCCCTCTGGCCCTTCATCTGCTAAGCACTTAAAGTATTTCCTTTTTAATGATACTAGACATTTAATTTTATTAGAAATGCAATCCAAGTATGAATAAATAAAATTTAAGCTTTTAGACTTTCTGTCCCAGGTTCCTTTAAATAGAAAAAGTGTTAAGTGTTTCTTCAGAATATTCAGCCCTTCTTGTCCAAATGTGACTGTAACTTGGTCTTCTAGAATCTTTCTAGAACTAAAGATCATATTTTAATTAGAAACCTCCGGGCAATAGTCTCATTATTGATACTGCCAGTAGTCTCCAAATGGTGAAGGTGGCAACTGGGCTGGAGGCAACTGGGAAGGATCTTCAACAAACTGGGGTCCATTTGGAAATTGTGAAGATGCGAATCTTGTTAAGAGGATACCAGCTCCTTCTATTAAAGCAAGAAGAATGCCACCCATTGCAGCTGAACCAACCATGGCCACTGGTACATTTCTTGCCACCAATATGGCTCCAGTTAAGGCACCACTTGTGATGGAACTCCATGGATCTTCTTTTCCTCTGACGTTTACCATACTGCAATCAATCATGGAAAAGAGACCTCCTCAAACTGCAAAGCTACCTCCCAATTGTGGTGCTCTGGTTTTGATGGCTGTCAAACTGCCTCAAAGCCTGTGGCTTACCCCCACAGGAGAACTGCAAAAACCCTTGATTGCTTGGAAGATACCACCTCCTATGGTACCCATAGTGAAAGCACCACCACAGTCATCCACAATTTGCCAAGAGCAGGGCTCACAAACATACTCCTCCATCTTGGAACAATTTAATTTATTTTATTTAATAATTTAATTTATTTTATATTTTAATGTCTTTCAATATAATTGGTCTCTTGCAATCCTATGCATTTCCTTTTATATATATTAAAACATTACTCTGAAAAGGGTTGAATAGGCTTCATCAAATTGCCAAAGAGGTTCATGACGCAAAAAAGATTAAGGACCCCTGACTTAAGGAACAAAATCATCAATCCTTCAGACATTTCCCTTAAGCACGTATGCTCCTTCCCAATCAAACATTTCATTGTACAAAGAGCAGAACAGTTGCCAAAGTTCATCATGTATTCACTTCTAAATGCAAAATCTCATTTCTATCTTGCTTTTATGGGTGGGTAATAAGCCTAATAAGATAAAAATGATATTTTTAGCATATTAAGCACGATATAGATGACTTACCTATTATTCAACTGAATTGTAGAGCTGTGTACCAGCTTTATCTTTCCTCCTGGTATTAAACCTAAAAACAGACAGATCAAAAACAAGTTATTCTATTTGTACTAAGGAACTTAAAAAAATAAAATCCTTTGTTATTACTTAAATGTCTTATGTTAGGAAATGATGGCAAAGTATGAATCAATATCATTAAAATGCATGTATAGAGCCATTCTTATCAGCAGGCTAAATAACAATTATTAAATGTATAACTAATAAGCATGTGGATTTAATATGTACTTTGGTCTAGCATATCTGCTGAGATTAGATATACATGTCTTTATGTATGTATGATTTTGCTGATGTGCAACATAAAAAGATGAGCAATGTAATATCTAAAATTTGATTTTCTATGAATATTCTTCAGTAAAACATTTTCTTGGGCGATGTAGGAGCCTAGCTGTGGGTTGAAAATGGAATACTAGTTAGTAGTTTGTAGTTTCTTGGTCTATTCCCTAACACTTTGCACAAAGGTTCTTAATAAACAATTGTGGAAGAAAATGGGATATTAACTTGGAAATATTAACCAAGAAATTTTGCCCCCTTTACTAAAAGCAAACTGTTTTCAGCTCATTAGAAATTACCTTTTACCAAACATTACATGAAGAAATAGCCTAAAATGATGATTTTTCCTGATTAAAAAATGTTCACTAGTCCTCATTAAGGGAGAGGTGGAACATGCCCTTTATAGAATACTATGCTCTTACCACAAATCATATTCAAAATACTTCAGATAGTTTATCAGCAATTTCACAATGTAAAACATCTAAAAGCTACTTTCACAGTAATTCAAACCACATCTCTGCCCTAAACTTAAGAATTTATCAAGCATCAAAATTCCTTATGCTTTAATAAAGTTATTCTGCATCTTGTTACATTGCTTTAAATTAAATTAATGGTGAAATATTCCTGAAGTACACTTCACTGAATACACAGCTATTTTCAGAAATTAAGTAAATATACAAATATTACATTTATTATTAAAAATAAAGTTTAAAAGATAAAGAAAAGCAGACCAAAACTACTTATTATTTTACAGAACTTCAGCCTATCACTGAAAAATCTGTTTTCTCTATAACATACCCCACACAAATGGTCATCTAGCCTTTGCTTGGAGACCTCCAATGAGGGAAGGCCTTTTACCTCCTGAGGGCAGTCCATTCCATTTTTGGAGGGCTATAATTGTCAGGGAATGTTTCCTCACATCAAGTCTAAACTTGTCCCTTTGAAATTTCCATGTTCATTGCTCCTGGTTCTGTAGTCTGAGACCAAACAGAACAGCTCTAATTCATCTTTGCCAGGTGACAGGCTATCAAATACTTGAAGATAATGATTATGTAACTCCTCCCACCCACCCCAAGTCTTCTCTTCTTTGGATCAAACATCCCCAATTCTTCCAATTGATCCTTATATAGCATGAAAGTGGGGGCCTTCTTCAGCCTGGTTGCCCTTCCTGGGACGCCCTTTGGCTTATCTATTTACATTCTAAAATGTGACACCCATAACTAAATACAATATTCAGATGTGGTCTGACAAAGGAAAACAACACCAGTTAAAGCCTTAGACAAAAGGACCAACCAAATCCCAAGGATGGATTCCTTACCCTCTTAAAGAGAAACCAACCTGGCCTATGTGAAGCTTATATTGCTGTTATCACAACCTCAAAGGTCCTTTCCATAGTTATATCTCTTATAAAAATGTTAAACTGCACACAACCAAGCATCAGCTACTAAAGTACTCAACTGGAGAAGCTCAATCAATTAATTTGTGGCTACTCCTTGGGTCTGGCTATTCCATCAGGTGTGAATTCATCTTACATATCCTCTAGCCCACATCTCTCCATCATTTCCACAAGAATAGTACAGCATTCTCTTGATTTAAAAACTTTTGTCAAAAATAAAAAAGTATTAGTGTAGCACATCCCACTCTTCATGAAGCCATTCTCCTGCTCTGTGATCACCATTTCCTTTTTGAGGTGTTTATTAACCATTTCTTTAAGAATATTTCTAGAATTTTTCTAGGAATCAAAGTCAACTCACTGTCTATTTTATAGTGTGAAGACTTTATTCTCTTCATGTTTTGAAAACTGGGAATGTGCCCTTCTCCAATCCTGTAGCACCTTTCACAATCTCCCTGATCTTTCAAAGATTAATGACGGGAATATGGCAATCATAGCAACTAATGTTTTCAGTAACCTAGGATGAGGTTCATTTGGGCCTGTTGATCTGACTATGATCATCAAGGTCAACTACATAATCTCTCTTACTATCTCCTTACCTATCTTGGGTATCAAGTTCCTGCTCATTAGAACTGTTCTCTCCTTTCCAGTCCAAAGATCATCATCCATGACAGAGAAAACAGAAGCAAAATAAGGTAAGAGTGCCTCCTCTCTACCACCATGGACTCTTGATCTGTCTACCTAAGCACTGGCCTGATGCTTCCTTTGATTTTCCTCTTTTCCCCAATATGATAGACAATAACGCCCCCCCAAAAAACCCCACCCCTTTTTGCTGCCATTAGCTTTATATGAAAGCTCGTTCTAAGCTTTTGCATTACTAATACTATTCACTTCTGAACTTCTCGTCTTTAGTGGTTAGCAGTAACAAAAATGACATGTTTCTCTAATTTCTTTCGCCTCCAGATCAAGACTCTAACCTTTATCAGCAGAGTTATGCCTTTCACATCAGAGAGGTTAGGGGCATAGTCCCCGCTGTGATCTGGAAAATCTGTGTAAAATTTTTTGGCCTTCCCTTTGTACCAAAGAAGAAGTCTAAATTATAATAGCATTAAGAGATAAAATATGTTGATATTATACAATACCATACATATATTCTATGAATTTTTGAGTTTCTGAACTTATTCTGCTGGCCTTTCTGTATTGTACATGGCTTCCACAAAACTTCCAAAAAAATCCCATTTAATTTCTCATACTAACTTATGATATACTGAAACCATGATGGGCAAAGTCAAGATGTGGAAGGGATAACCATACTTTCTAAATACCTTCTGGCTGTATCTGGCAGATCTAAATCATTACTATTAAACTACAGTTTCTTATTGATAATTAGATGTTTACATGAAGGAAATAAGATTAAATGAAGAAATCAAGTCCAAGATTTGTGAAATTTTTTACTATAAATAGTATCCTTTGTTGAAAATATACCTGAATGTTCCATTATTTCACATCTGTGTTGGAACTACAAGCCATCAAGTAAAGAATGAGCTAAGAAATGGAGACCAGATTGTATTAGTCAAAATTACTTTGAGACAATAAAACAGCTTTTAGCCTTTAGTATGCCTTAGCTTACTGTTATTTTCTTGCTTTACGTGTCCAGTTAAGATTTTAAATGATTTCATATTTACTTTGTCTAGAATAGTCAAGATTGAACCCAAACTCTTCATTCATTAGAACTCTAGCTAACTACATTTAACTAGACCACTCAAATAAATGGTATTTTCATCATCATGGTAGTTGTAGACAAGGAGAAAAAAAGCTACTGTGTTGTTTAGAATTTTACAAAAACTCTTTATATTTGATCTAATATATTTAATGGCCTTAACTTTTTGTTTAGGGAAAGTAAAAATAGTAAACATCATCAAAATTTGTTTGAAAATAAAGTTCTAAATAAAAATAAAGTTCTGAAACTCCTACTTTGCAGTTACAAGCACAAGATTCTTTTTCATCTTCAATTAGGGAAAAAATGTAATTTCTTGGTCTAACAGAAGTGTTGGAAAGTATAAATATCTCTTACCTTAGGAAAATACTACTAAATAATGCTTTCATAACAATAGGGATAAGTAGGATCTCTTACTGCTCTGTTAACTAAAAAGTACATTCATAATAACAACTAGCATTTTATAAAGTGCTTTGAAATTTAAATAACTCTTTACATATATTAAATATAATTTGACTCTCATAACAACCCTGTGAGTTAGGCATTATATTAGCCCCATTTTATAGATGAAGAAACTGAAAAAGTTTAAGTGACTTGCCTAGGATCACATAGCTAATGAAATGACTGATGTGGGATTTTGAACTCAGGTCTTCCTGACTCCAAGGCCAGCACTCTACCACTGGGCAACCTAGTGCTTCATTCCTTGGTCACATTAGCTTAACAAAAGTGTTACTCAAATAACATACTTACAGTAACTTGATGTAATACAGTAAAATACTTTAAGACTTTTAATTACCTAGCACTAACATACTACAATGGCATGTTCCCCTAGAATACACTGTTTCAAAGTAACTCAAAACCTCATTTCTCTTGTAGGATTTTTTTAAGCACTCACGACCATAATTGTTCCTTTTATATTTTGTAGTTACCTAGATCACTTTGGGAACCTGCAAAATCCGCTTTTGTTAGTTCAACCACCACCTAGAATTAGAAAATTAGTGATCAATAATAATTATAAAACAATCTAAGCAAAACTTGACTACACCAAGTTGCTTTGGCTAACGTTCAACAGTGACAAAAACACTGAAAAAAACTAAATTTATTAAACTCAGTATAACATTCTTAACTTGAGTTAATATATGTAAAGTGCTTTACAAATAGAAAAGCATTACATAAGTGCCAGCTATCATTATTATTATTATTATTATTATTATTATTATTATTACTCATTCTATTTTATTGTTCTCTTCATTCTCTCCCTCTGTCGGCTCATTTATTTCCATGGCTTCAAATATCACTTCTACACAGATGATCCTTAATTCCTGATTTCCAAAGAACTTGCAACTTTGGAATGGATATTTCCAATCTGAGATGCCAGGGAAACCTCCAACTTTCCTCTATGTTCATCAGTCATATTTTCCCATTTCTGTTATTGGTCTCATATTATTCATAATCACCAAGGCTTGAAATTTTAGAGCTCAGAGACAGAGACTGTATTGGTGTCATTTATCACTGATTCACATGACCCCTGATCATCTATTCTGCTTCTTACAATTTCAGAAACCTTAATTTTTAATGTATATAATATTAAACAGTAGTAGTAGTAGTAGTAGCAGCAGTAACAGTAGCAACAGAAGGAAGGGAAGGAGAAGGAAGGAGTGAATAGTATTTGCCAAGGAAATGCCTAGAGAATGTTGCATAAAATGTACTGTGCAAAAGGAAAAACCTAACAAGACAACACCTAATATAACAAGAGTTATGTTTTTAAATTGTGGGCTTTAAACACACACACACACACACACACACACACACACGCACGTGTGGGTGCACACACATAAACACACAAACAGAATATAATTGCTCATTTCAATCATCTAAAATGCTTCTTCATTATTTTTAAGTTTGAAGGCAAATATTAATTTTTTCATGTAGTTTACTCACCCATATATTAAGAATTCCATTTTCATCCAGCGAAGCAATGTGGAATGACAAACCGGATATTTCTAATTAAAACCAAAAAAAGGAACATGAATATAAGTTATTTGTAAATAAAAACGTATTTAATGTTCATTTGAGAATTACAAATCACATACCTTCTTGATTAGAGAAAGGTGACAGCACAAAGTTCTGTTTTCTGTAGACAGATGTTGAAACTGGTTCTATTGATTGAACAGGACTTCTATGATTTACCATAGTAAGAACACCATCTATTGTTTTAAAAAGAAAACAAAAGCATTGTATTTTTTTGAACCTTCACATTTGCATTCACATTATAGTATAGACATGAAAAATAATGTATTCCTAAAATCTTGAAAAAGGTCAAAATTTACATCATAAAAACTTTACAAGGGTTACATTTGATGCTCTGACTTCACTTTCCTCCTTTCCCTGTCTTGATATTGATAGTTTTTGACCAATTCAACTTTAAACTGTCTGCTCCTCTAGTATCCCTCTCATTGTCATATTAACACTCGTATAAAATCTCCAACGCTGGATTATTCCCATCACCCACCATACCTACTCCTGCTCACATGCTGCTGAACTGTCCTGATGTAAGTCCTACAGCCATGTTTACTGGATCCATTGCAAATAAAATTTATCTAATCTCAACTTGACCTTCACTGCACTAAGGGAATCTTTTTATTCTTTTCTAACCAATTCTCTTTATTACCAATGGCTTTTCCAAATCTCTTCTTTTCTCAGCTTTCCTACTCTGATTTAACCTTCTCACCTACCTCCTAACTGCCAAATCTAATGGCCTTTTCTCAGTTCTTAACTTTCTTGTCCTCTCCATACTGTTTGATAATATGGGTCACTTTTTCCTTTTGGAAACTCTCTCTTCTCTGAGTTTCCATGACACTGTTTCTTTATTCTCTTCTCACTTCTCTGGTTGTTCTTTCTCAGACTCTTCTGCTGGGTCATCAACCATATTCCACTCACAAATGTGAGCACACCACAATGCTCTATCTTGTGTTAACTCTCCACTCTCTCAGGGATCTCATCAACTCCCACTGGTTCAATTATTTTCTCTAAGCAGATGATTCCCAGATCTATTTATACAACCCTGGCCTCTGAACTCCAGATTCATTTCACCAAAGTCAATTAGACATTTTCAAGTGGAAGTCCCATGGGCACTTCAAACAACATATTCAAAACAGAAATCATTATCTTGCCCTTAAAATCCACACATGTTCTTAACTTCTATATTTTCCTCTACTAGCTCGAGTCTGCTTTTTAAAAATATTTTTATTTATTTTTAACATTCTTTTCTTTTAAAAATGCTTTCCAAATTATCTCCCTCTCTTCCATCCCTGCACCATCCACTGAGAAGGTAAGCAAGATGATATCAATTATACATATGAAATTATGTAAAACATTTCCATATTAGCCATATTACAAAAAAAAAAGTAAATTATACTTGAATTTGCACTCAGAGTTCATCAGTTCTCTCTCTGGATGTGGATAGTATTTTTTCCATCATGTAACTCAAGTCTTCTTGCCTAGTCTACAGCAATAGAAGCCCAACTGCTTTACCAGATCAAGTCTCTCCCTACTCCAATCCATTCTCCACAAAGTTAAAAATAATCACATTCTTAAAGGGTGGTCCTGAATATGTCATCCTGCTGTTTGAAAAACATGAGGTGCTGCCTTTTGGTAAATATGAAATACAGGCTCCTTTCTCTGGAAATTAAGGCCTTTTGCAATTGGCTTCAGCTTACCTTCCTGTCTTATTACATGTTACTCCTATTTAACAACCCAATCAAACTTGGCTACTTGGTGTTCCTCATACATGATATTTCACCTGTTTTCTCAATGTTTAAATGTATTTCCTCTTCACTTCTACTTCTTCAAATCTCCAATGTTCTTCCAACTTTAGCTCAAGTACCCCTTCCTACATTAGGCCTTTTTTCCTGAAAATACTTTTTGTTTATTTTTTATATGTGAGTCATTTACTAATAATACATAGAAGTTGTTTCCCCAATAAAATATAAGCTTCTTGAAGCCAGAGACTATTGTTTTTGTCTTTGTATCCCCAACATCTTCCATGATGTAATGGTAATGGAATTTGAAGATCTCCTTGTATTGGTAAGCTAACAGATACTTAGCACTTGGTTTTGGGTTAAATGTTAAGACCCAGAGCTTGTGAATCCCACAGTGGGATGGACTTGTTGGCGTGACAAGATGGGGCTGAACAGGGAGGAGCTGGTGCCATGAATCGTGAAAAGCCCAAGCTGAGAGGGGCCAGAAGAACTTCTGGGAGCAGCATCGTGGAGGCAGAGAGAGAGAGAGAAAACTGCTGGGAAGGAGAATGGAGAGAGAGAGAGAGAGAGAGAGAGAGAGAGAAATGCTGGGAGCCAAAACTGCTGAGAGAGAGAGAAAACTGCCAACCAGAGCTGCCCAGAACTTCTGAGGGCCACCCAGATCTGCCAAGAACTTAGGAGGAATTACTGTGGTGCTACTATTTTGTCTGTCTGTTTTGATGTTACTTTGTCAAATTTTTTTTGTTGATAGAGGCCTCAGACCTTGTTGTTGGGGCTAGGTTGATTTCACAGGCAGAAAGTGAATTGATGAGGATGTTGGCAATCTGTATGAATGTTATTGTGGCTTTGTTAAGTGTGGTCTTCCCAGGAACAGAAACTGTGGGAAGGGGAACCATGGAAGCTGAGAATCTGCCTTGGGTCAAGATGAAAAGACTTCTCCTTGGGTACTTAATGAAGACTGATGACATTGTAACCTTGCTGTGACCTAGGGGTGGATGGCCTTTGTGCTTTGTGACTGACTAAATGAATGTACTTTGTTTAACAATACTTTTGATTGAAGAGATTAAGACAGTGTGACCTAGAGGTGAACTTTGTGATTGACTAAATGAATACACCTTGTTTAAAAGAGAACTTTAACCTTTATACTTTATGATTGAATTGAGGACTTACTAAATAATTGAGTTACTAAATTGAGTTACACTTTGCTTAAAACTATGTGACCACTTTGGTGAAATCTACGTGGCCGTTTTAGTGTTAAGTTGTTGAGTTGTGACATGGTGAATGCTGTATTTTGATTTTCTGTGAATGTTTTGCCTTAATTTGTTACTGAATAAATGGAGAGTTCACTATGCTTGTAATCAGAACCTTGAAAGCTGTTCATAGCAAGAGTCACCTGGAAAGCTGCTCATGCTTGGCATTACACATAGTGAAGAATATCTAGCATTAATATAGCATTTTAAGATTTGTAAAGCACTTTACATGTTATCTAAGTTGAACTTCATAACAACCCTATGAAGGTGCTAGGAAACTGAGGTTGAAACAGGTTAAGTGAGTTGCCCAGGGTCTCACAGTTGGTAAGGGGTTGGGTTAGGATTTTTGACTCTGCTATCCTTGGTTCCAAGACCAGCACTCTAATCACTGAATCACTTAGCCATGATGAATGCTTACTTGCTTGATTTAGTGATGCATGTATACACTTCCCTAATATCCATTTCCTTTTAGCAAAATATTATTTCATTCAATTCCACAGGATTAATAATTTCCTATATTTTATCTACAGCAATCTAATTATACCATTATTTTCACTTATGCTGCTCAAAGCTGTATCGACCACACCAATTTAATGCTTAATGTCTGTAAACTTTTGGGGAATGTGAAGAAATTTAGTAAAGTTATCAAGCACAAGGTCACTTGAGACAATTTTTTATTCAATTTGGAAAACATTTATTAAATGACTACTACTTACAAGGGATCTTGTATTTTAAATGTTTTAAAGAACTCTTGTGGTGAATATGAAGTCAACAGAGTTAAATAATGGGATTGCCATGCAAACCAATTTACATTATGTAGCATGAATTTGTAGTGGGACTACTCTGCAGTGTTTTATTATTTCCTCCTAAAGCTTTTAGCTGTTCAGAAGCTGGGAAGAGGTAGAGTTTTACTCAATGTTCAAAGTTTTAAGGTCACAAAGAACAAAAGGTCAAGGAGACAAGGAATTCAAGTATGGAAAACATAGCAATATTAAAGTGGCTGGCCATTGAGTCAAAGCAGAGTAGAAAAGGAAGTGAAGCCAAAATAACATTGAGAAAATGAGACAATATGGAAAAATCAAAGAACTTTAAAGGTCATAATGAGGGCAAAAAACAGGTGTAGGAATAAGGAACTAGAAGAGGTCGGATGAGAGATTGTGATCTCAGGAGAATTTCAGAGCTGATTATCCTGCATGTAGAGCAGTTTCAAAAAAGGGTGAAGTTGAAAATTAATCACTCTAGTTGGCACCTGAAGCAGAGTAGAATTGTTGGTTACAGGAAATGAATTCAAGGCGCTCAACTAACCTCCTTTTAGAAGGATGATGAATAATAGTTATGAACATAATGGCAGAGAGAGGGTGGAGGACAGGCTGACTGTTCTGGACAAAAATGTTAAGCATACCAATACATTTGAATAGCATAAACACAGTGTAATCATAAAACTTGTAGTTTTAAGATACTTTTTAAATTAGACTGACATATAAGCTTATCAAAGCTTGAAGTGTGTCCAACACAATGTATATGGTCTGGAAATTTACTATAATACAACCTGTTCTAGTTGTGTTTTTGGAATGATTCAGGTCTCCCTTAAAACTCATGTGAGATGAATTCATTAGAGAATGGATTAATTAATTAATCAATTGATTAGATGTACTGGAAGTACTTCTGTAGAGCTTACTCTCATCTATAGCACAGTTCTGTAGCATAAATCCAGTGTGTAGTGATATAGCAAGTTTTTTAATACAACTATCAGATTTATAAAGTATCTGAAAACATTAATTTAAAGATGCATGTTTACCAAAAACAGGAAGAAAAAATCTCACAAAGTACTATATTCCCAATGAAGTAAAGAACTATTATTTCTGTACTATATGTAAATGATTATGTTGTTTTAAGTGATTATATTTTTACAAATAATCACATTTTAAACATAAGCAAGACTCATTTTATAATTTAAATCCCTGTACAGACTTGGCTACAACAGTAGTTGCATATAAACAATATTACTGCAACATTAAGACTCAGTCTACAACTCTGAATTATTAATGATGCTGAAAATCAAGCAGCAAGTAAACAGAGACATAATAATTTCAAGCTCCATTAGAAACAGAGAGAATAACCACTAAAACTCAGGAAGGAAAAACTGGCAAAAATAATTTTTAAAGATGGATAATTTTTGCCCCTAAATGAAAGCAACTCAGTATTTGTTATCATTTAACAAGTAGAAAAGAGTGAGATACATTATTCATATCTAGACATCAATTCCACAGCGTAAAATAATTTTTCCCTGGACAAAGAAAATAGAAATTTCAGAAGAGTTAGCAGAGGTCATTTTACAATGTAATTTTGAGCCCAATTTTTTTTCCCAGTGAAGATGAAGCCTAAGGAGGAAATCCCTCAGTGGCTGCTCTTCTGGGCGACAGGTAATGTGAAATGTTCTATTTCTACATAAAATCTGAAATTATGACAATCCAGCCTCTGATCTGTGGGTTGAATATTGGACAAAAAAGAAAATACAGTAAATGGTCACTTACAAAGAATCCAAACAACTCTAAAGTAACAAATCATTTTTCTGTACTGGGACAAAGAGACAAATGATAAAAAACACAAGCTAAGAGTAGGAAAGTCAAATCTCCTGCGCCTTTGATATCCAAAACACTTTCCCATCATAATAAATGTTCACAATGATATTCTAGAGTCCTTTGACATGTCTTAAGTGCCTTGAAATTACTAATGTTGAGTTTATTCAGTTTGTTTGTATGGAAGAAAGAAGAAGCCAGTCATGTAGCAAGAGTAAAGGACAGCTCATGGGCTTCATTGGTATCAATCAACAAAACATTTATTAAACACTTACTGTGTGCCAGGCATTGTGCCAAGCCCTAGAGATCCAAGTACAAAAGTGAAATAAGTCCCTGCCCCCTAGGAAATTAAATTCTTATGGAGAAGACAACATGGAGATAGACAGACAGACAGACAGATAGATAGGTAGACAGATGTGTGTATGTATGTAAATATACACATACATATATATGTATATATATACATATATATATATATACACATACACTCTCTAGTACATATGTTATCCAGACCATATATTTGTATCATGTATGTTCATAGATACTATATGTGTCTATATACATTTATTATACATAATATATACAAAATGAATATAAGGTGGTTTGGGAAGGGAGACCACCCTGTCCTCCTGAATGCTCTCTCCTCTCTTGATTTATCAATCACCCAGTTTCCTCTGCTGAGTCATTATCCATGTGTCACCAGGTTTCTGAAATATTCTCCCAAATCACACTTGTACTAACAGGGGCATCTCCAGAGTGAAGATACTGCATCTCCCCTCAGAGTTCTAGGGGTTTCCCTGAGGAGGTGGGAATTTTTTTTAGTACTACAGCTAACACGGCACTAAAGGCATACTCTACTTAATGATCATCAGCTGATATCAATACTCAGCTAGACTTAATTTATTTTCAAAAAGACATTTTCACAACCTGACTTCAATATGCTTTTCCAGAATTATTATACATTATATGCTCCCCTTCACAAACTCTTCAGTTCAGACAAACTGCTCTTTTTGCCGCACATCTCAGATGACATTCCATCTCTTTATCTTCATGCCTGAAAGGTACTCTGTTCTCATCTCCACCCCTTAGAATTCCAAGTTCCTTTCAAAGATGGTGTCAGTTCCAACATGAGATACTTCTAAATTTTCCAGACTGCAACTGCCTCCTTCTGGAAACTACCTTGTATTTTGTATATATTGCCTATAGAGCTATATGTGTATGTATTATTTCCCCAAATACCTCCTTAAGGGAAACAACTGTATTCATTTTTGTCTTAGCATTCTTTGGGCCCTACAACAACTAATAAATGCTTTGTAAATAAATGCTTTCTGAATGAGTGGTCAAGAAGAAGGCTCCCATCATGATGGGTGGATTCCTGAGAAGAATTTAATAGAAGATCTGAATAAGTGAGATAAACTTCACTGAAACGATCATTTATTAATCATTTGCTATGTGCAAAGTACTGTCCTAGTCACTGGGAATATAAAGACTGAAACCAAAAACAGTCCTTACCCTGGGGTGCTTACGTTCTGCTAGACTCTAGTAAGCAAGAGAGGTATAATACACACACAAATAAATTTTATATATATATATATGTGCATGTTCATATGCATACACACATATGTACATATTTATTCATTCATTCATCTATTATAAATAAAGTAATTTGGAGGATTAGGAGAGGTCCTTCATGGGCAATGGAAACTGAGCTGGGCCTTAAAGGAAGAGAGATTCCAAGAGGCAGAAGTGAGGAAGAAGAAGAATCCACACAACAGTCTAACAATAGCTTAAGCAAAGACAGTTTGAAGGAATACTGGCTATGGGACAAAGTAAGAATGGCACTTTTGCTAGAAGAAAGGTAATGTTCACCTTTTACCTCATCCAACCATCCAGTTATTCTAACTAGGTCATGTTACCACCTTCCTGCCACCTCTTCCTCATTTCTCCTCACCTGAACCAGCTCTCTCCACACTATATCTTGATCTCTGTATCCTAACCAGATTTCTTTGGAAAGTTAATTCAGCACCTGAAAATGGCTCCCAAGAAGACAAGACTTGACTTCAGTTGAGGAATAAAAATAGTCTTTTCCTATCCTGGCATGATGGTCCAGCCAAAGCCCTCCAGGTCCCCAGTACCCTTGTGCAGTGTGGACTCATACGGCTAGGTTTATACCAGAGGATTCCAGCTGTCTTGCCTCTCCTTCTGTGTCTCTTATCCTCTAGTATAGACCTTGTGAAAGGTCCTGGAAACCCTGCAAATTCTTGCAATGGTGTCAGAGAGGGAGATGCCCTGAAAGGAAGACCCCACTTGGACCTATCTTGGCTATTTGGACAATACTCATGCCAAAATTAAATGTAAAATAGCTAGCCTTGCAAATTAAAACATATTCCAAAGAGATTAATGTATTAGCTTTACAATCAGCTATTCTAGAAGTGATAAGTTATTGGATTTAGTTCTAATTAGTCTGATTCTTTATTGCTCAGCATTCTATTTTCTATGTAAGATTAAAGTGTATGTTACAGTTTTTAGAAAAATTAAACTACTCATCTTTGTAATACCTGCTCTAGGGCCTGCACCCTTTGAAAGATGAATAATTTAGTGCAACCCAGTCCACATACCCTATGGCCCCAAATCATGCCTCACCTTTCACATTTCAACAAGATATCTGCCTAGTCCACCTTGTTATCTGCATGCCACCTCACACCTACATACTCTGCAATACCCTTAAGTACCTGCCTCCCCCTGCTGCTTTCTACCTCTTTCTCTGTCACAGTAATCTAATCAATAATGTCATTTTTTCTGGAAAGGGCATAGCCATTGGTTGCCCTATATTTCAACCCATCACCACTCTGAATTCTCATTAGAAAATTCCCTTTTCTGGCTAATATTGCTAATATTCCTCTATATATGTTATCTTCCTCCATTAGAATGTAAATTCCTTGAAGGCAAGGACTGTCTCCCTTACTGTATTGCTATGAGCTTGGCACATTCACAGTAAGCACTCAAAAATATTTTCATTCATTCATTCATTCAATGTGAAATCAGTCTGAAGAGAGATGCTGGAACTGGATTATTAGAGGCTTTAAAAGGTAAACCAAGGAATTTTCATTTATACTAAAAGCAGAAAGAAGTCACTGAAGTTGCTTTAGCAGAGGAATGACATGCTTAGATTTGTGCTTCAGGAATATCAAAGTACAAACTGAGTGGAAAATGGATTAGGCAGTGAGGCTGATTAGAAGGTTACTGAAATAAATCAAGTAAAAGGAAATGAGGGGACTGAGATAACATTACTGTGAAGTGCATGGAAAGAAGGGCAGAGATAGAAGCAGCATGGAAAATGGGAATAACAAAAGTGAGCCCTACTAATTAGATATGGAAGAGAAAAAGAAGAATCAAGGAATACTTTGTGAACTTAGGTCACCAGAAGCATGACAATCCTCTCAATGGAAAAGAGAAATGGGTTTAGGGGGGAAATCAGTTCTACTTTGAGTATGTTAGCATATAAATTACTATCTTAAGTGAAATCAAGGATATAATATTGAGTCATACCATTCTGGTTACTATAATTCCCAAACAGGAACCACTTTACCAAACACCATTTTACCAAACGCTATTCCTCAGGGGAAGAATGACAAAATTAAGAACTGATCCTCTTTATTCATGCTATTTATTTATAAAAAGTAAACCTGTATCCAATGGTATTTTTGAGTCCCATTTTAAATGAGCTGGTTTTGTGATGCATGTGAGACATCCAAAAGAAGATGTCGTACACAGCTGATTCAAGTTTAAGGGAGAGACACTAGCTGGATATATGGGTTACCCTCGAGAAAACAATTTCAGTATGGTGTGAACAGCACAAGTCAGACTGCAGTGTCTTGAAAAATAAGTAGGAAATGAGGAAGCAGAAATAATGAGCAGAGATGACATTTTCTAGCAATTTAAGGAGACAGCAAGATCAAAAAGACTTGCATACGGGAAATTTGAGACACTAATGCACTGTTGGTGAAGTCATGATCTGTTTTAACCATTCTGGAGAGCAATTTGGAATTATGCCCACAGGACAACCAAACTATGCATACTCTTTTATCTAGCAATATCACTACTAGGTCTGTAGAAAGATAATAAAAAAAAGGAAAAAGGATCTACATGGGCAAAAATATGGGCAGCCCTTTTTTGGTGGCAAAAAATTGGAAATTGAGAGGATGTCCATCAATTGGGTAATAGCTGAACAAGTTGTGGTATATGAAATGCAATGGAATACTATTGTGCAATAAGAAATGATGAACAGGCAGATTTCAGAAAAACCTAGAAAGACTAGTATGAACTGATGCAAAGTGAAATGAGCAGAACCAGGAAAACATTGTACACAGTATCAACAACACTGTGTGATGATAGACTATGAATGACTCAGCTCTTCTTAGCAACACAATGATCAAAGACAAGTAAAAAGACTC
Organism: Pseudochirops cupreus; assembly: GCA_028627135.1. Classification (NCBI taxonomy): domain Eukaryota; kingdom Metazoa; phylum Chordata; class Mammalia; order Diprotodontia; family Pseudocheiridae; genus Pseudochirops; species Pseudochirops cupreus. Next base: position 518,334,048 of record CM053581.1, on the reverse strand, counting down.
ACAAAGGAAAGTGCCATCCACATGCAGATAAAGAACTGATGGACTCTGAGTGCAGATCAAAGAATATTTTTTTAAATTTACTTTATTCTTTCTTGTTTTTTTTTCCTTTTGATATGTTTCTTTCACAAGTGTGACTAATATGGGAATATTTGTGCATGACAGCACATGTTTAGACTATGTCAAACTGCCTACCATTTTCAGAAGTGGGGAGGGAATGGGGCGGCTAGGTGGCACAGTGAATAGAGCACCAGCCCTGGAGTTAGAAGGGCCTAAATTCTAATCCAGCCTCAGAAACTTAACACTTACTAGCCATGTGACCTTGGGCAAGTCACTTAACCCCAATTGCCCTGCCTTCCCCCCCGCAAAAAGCAAAAAACAAAAAACAAACCAAAAAAAAAAAAACCAGAATAAGGGAGGGAGAAAAATTTGGACCTCAAAATCTTATAAAATTGCATGCTAAAAATCTTCTTGACATGTAACTGGGAGGAAAATGAAATACTATTTAATTATTTGTCAGCTGGAAAAAAGACTTGCATATGATAAGGACGCAGAAGGTTACAAACTATACTACTGAAGGAAGTACCCACATAGATGGGATCACACATACAGTGAAGTAAATGTGTTTGGTAGCATTTTAGTATTATTTTATTACATTTAATTTCTTTAAAACTGACAGTCCACATATGGTATATATGAAAATTTTTAGCCAAAATGTTAGATTAATCAAAGCAGCACATTTCCCAATCATTCTGTATAAAATGGAGTTTACTATAGACAATTAAAAATGTGGGGTTTTCAATGACTCGAACTGCATAGCAACTCAAGAAAACAACAACAGGAAACAATACTCATCTTGTACCTTTTTCAAAATTCTAAAGAGAACCTAATAAGCATTAACTAGTTATTTCCTATCAAAACAGTGGATAAAAGCTATACGAGAGTCCCTTTATCAATCAATAATCAGTCAAGGTGGTACAATGCATAGGGTGCCTAGCCTGGTTTTAGGAAGATTCCTCTTCATGAGTTCAGTCAACCTCAGACACTTATCCTGGGCAAGTCACATATCCCTGTTTGCCTTAATTCCTCACCTGCTTTAAAATAAGCTGGAAAAGGAGATGGCAAACCACTCCATTATCTTTGCCAAGAAAATCCCAAATTGGGTCATAAAGAGTTGGAAATGACTGAACAATGATAAATATTTATTATGCACCATCTATACCAGGCACTGGGCTAAATACTTGGCATACAAAAAGAGCCAAAAGGTATCCCTGGGCCCCTAGGAGTTCACAATCTAATGGGGGAGATAACAAGCAAACAAATACGTACCAACAAGCTATATACAAGATTCCCAGTTAAAGAGAAAATATTGCAAGCAGCCAGAAAGAAGCAATTCAAATATTGTGGAGCCAGAGTTGGGATAACACAAGACTTAGCAGCTCCTACATTAAAGAGCTACAGAGGACAAAGAAGCTAGAAATACAACCAAGAATACAACCTAGCAAAACTGAGTATAATCCTTCAGGGGATAAAATAGGCATTCAATGAAATTTGGTACTTTCAAGCATTCCTGATGAAAAGACAAGAGCTGAATAGAACATTTGACTTTCAAATATAAGAATCATGAGAAGCATAACAATGTAAACAGGAAAGAGAAATCATGAAGGATTTCATGAAGTTAAACTGTTTACATTCCCACATGGGAAGATGATACTTATAACTCCTAAGAACTACTTTCTCATTATTAAGGCAGTTAGAAAGAGTATGCACAGACACACGGCACAGGTGAAAGTTTAATATGATGGGATGATTTGTAAAAAATAAAATTTAGGGGTGAGAAAGAGGAATGCACTGGGAGAAGGGGAAAGCAGAGGTGGAATGAGGTAAATTACCTTACATTAAAAGAGATGCAAAAGGGAAGTCATTAGAATTAAGAAGGGTTGAGGAAAGGCTTCCTGTAGAAGACAGAATTTTAGATGAGATTTAAAGGGAAACGAGAAAGGAAATGGATGGAGATGAGGAAGGAGAGCGTTCCAGGCATGGGGGGCAGACAAAGAAAATGACCAGAGCCAAGGGATGAAAGGTCTTGTTTGTGGAACAACCAAGAGGCCAGAGTCACTAGATCAAAGAGTATGTATGTAACAAAATTGGAAAAGTAGGATGGGGTTAGATTATGAAGGGCTTTGAATGCTAATCAGAGCATTTCGTATTTGTTCCTGGAGGCATGATAGAAAGCCACTAGAGTTTACTAAATAAGATTATGACATAATCAGATCTGTGTTTTAGGAAAATCACACTGAAAACTGAGTGAAGGATGGACCAAAGAAGAAAAACTAATGGTCTGCTTATGTCAAGAATTCCAGACTAGATGTTATATATTACTCAGAAGCAGCTAGCAGAGCAGTAGATAGAGCTTTGGGCCTGTATTAAGCAAGGCTTGAGTTCAAATCCAGTCTCAGACACTTGCTAGCTATGTGACGACCCTAGGCAAGTCACCTAACTTGTTTGCCTCAGTTTTCTGAACCGTAAAATGGGGATAATAACAGTACCTACCTCATAGGTCTGTTGTGAGAATCAAATGAGACAATATTTGTAAAAGTGCTTAGCATAGTGCCTGGCATGTGTTATAAAAGCTATATATTCCCCTCTCTTCTCCTTACTTTCTATATATCTATGATGTATAGAATTAAAATTTAGGATTAGTAAATTTAGACACAGCAGTTAATGTTGACTGTGAACTTAAAGTTTTTGAGGAAGGAAAACAGTGTTATATAATATTTTATTTTGGATTGGGAAAAATCTTGTAACATAGGTACATAATCATTATAAGAGGAAAGAAAAATTTTCCAGGTGAGACTATAATTAGGCTCTTACAGTTAAGAAATTTTCATTTTTAAAAATGTCACTGACTGTAAAGATGACACAGAGTAAAAGAAGACTCGGTATTTCAATCATGCTATCCACCTACATTCTTTTCCCATATTTTATTTCTCCCTAGTTCTCTAGTCTATTAGCTCCAGTTTTACCTGTTGCTTGTGACTATATACAAAAAAGCTTTCCATCCATTTAAGCCAAAAGTGAGCTATTACAGTGATCACCCCAGGAGGTGTCTGCATTTTTTGTCAAAAGTGGAATATGACTGTGCCAAACACTACCGAGACCAGTGGTTCACTTCCTCAAGCCTAGGAATATGTGTCTTAAGAATATCTTAAGGGGTGGCTAGGAGGTGCAGTGAATAGAGCACTGGCCCTGGAGTCACGAGGACCTGAGTTCAAATATGACCTCAGACACTTGACACACTTACTAGCCGTGTGACTTTGGGCAAGTCATTTAACCTATCAATAATTCAAAATAATTTTGATAAGTATAATTAGCTAGGTCTTTTGTTGATGCAGAATTATTTTCTTTAATATAGTTAAATATTATATATAGTTAACAATCCTGAGTTACTTTTTTTGGACATTAAATCCCCAAATGGACACCATGACCACTTTATCAAAGGGAAAGATAAAAAAAATACAAAAAGCACATTCAGGGGAAAGATGACAAAACTTGGAGTTGATTCTCTTTGATTTAGATTATTTATATAATATCAAAATAACAATGTTTTTTAAAAAACTTTTTAGTTCTTTGGTCAATGAATTTTGTTTAAAAAAACAATCATTCAAACAGGTTGCCAGGCAAGTGATTCAATGATTAGTTAAGGATGATTTTTTTTTTATTCTCCAATTGATAAATGGCCAAAGGATATGAACAGGCAGTTTTCAGGTAAAGAAATCAGTAATCCATAGTCATGAGAAAAAATGCTCTAAAATAAAATAACTCTGAGTTACTACCTCATACCTCTTACATTGGCTAATACGACAGAAAAAGGAAAATAATAAATGTTGTAGGGGATGTGGGAAAATTAGGACATTAATGTACTGTTTGTAGAGGTGTGAACTGATCCAGCCATTCCAGGGAACAACTTGGAACTATGTCCAAAGGGCTATAAAACATACCCTTGATCCTCTACTACATCTGTATCCCAAAGAGATTTTTTAAAAGGTGAGGTGGAGGGGGAGACAGGGAAAGCACCTATCTGTACAAAAACATTTATAGCAGATCTTTTTGTAGTGGCAAAGAATTGGAAATTGAGGGGATGCCCACCAACTGGGGAATGGCTGAAGAAGTTGAGGTATATGGTTGTAATGGAATATTACTGTGCTATAAGAAATGATGATAGGCTGACTTCAGAAAAACCTGGAAAGACTTACATGAACTGATGGAAAGTGAACTGAAAAGAACCAGAAGAACATTTTACACAGTAATAGCAGTACTGTATGATGATCAACTGTGAATAACTTAGCTATTCTCAATACAATGATCCAAGACAATGCCAAAGGACTCACGATGAAAAATGCTATCCACATCCAGAAAAAGAATTGATGGAGTCTAAATGTAGATTGAATCATACTATCTTTCACTTTCTGTATTTTCTATGTGTTTTTTTTTCTTCCTTAGGGTCTATGTCTTCTTTCACAACATGACTAAAATGGTAATATGTTTCGCATGATTGAACGTGTATAACCTATGTCAATTTGCTTACCCTCTCAGGAAGAGAGGAGGCAAGGGAAAAAGAGATAAAATTTGGAATTCAAATTTTTTTAAATGAATGTAAAAAAATGTCTTCACATGTAACTGGAGGAAAAACAAATATTATTTTTAAAAACAATTTTTTTTTTACTTTTCAAACTCCTAGAAAAAACCTGTCTACATTCATTGTCTTTACTCCTTCATATTCTAAGACATAGTTTGTAAGCAGATTGGACTGAACACTGGCAAAAAGTTAAATTTTAAAATATATCCTACATACATATACATACACATATGAACGATAATAATACTATAATAACATTATGCGTATATATGTATATATTTATTAAATATTTATATTAAGTATTATTATTATATTAAAATTATATAACATAACATAATGTGATATCTATAATATATACTATATATCACTATATATAATTATAAAATATTAAGTATATTTATCTATATTTACACCATTTCTTGAAAAGAAAACAGAGATACTGACCAGTAGAAAATGTTGCTGTCCTAAATGTCCAAACACAATCTTTTAATTTCACATAGTGATGCATCCTGGAGTCCTCTCGGAGATCCCACAAAACTACTGAGCCATGGATTGTTCCAGCAAATAGTAAAATTGCTTTAAAAGGGCTAAAGCAGCAGCACATGACCTCAAGAAAGCCAAGAAAAGAAACTCCAATAACTGAACTGTTTTAAGACCAAAATCACAAAGCAAATATAAACCTTGTTTTTCACTAAGCTGTAGAAACTTCTGCACTAGCCACTTCCTTCTCAAATGACTTATTTGACTTCCCTTTTCTCACACACAATTTTATTTATAGTAAGTACCTGTATTATAGAATATATTTTCAATCCTTGACAACCAATTACTAAAGAAATTATTCTTCTCCACACCCTTAGGCAGGAGTTCTATATTAGGAGAAAAGGGACAGAAGGAGCAAAATAATTTTAAAATTTCCCTATTCTCAACCCAGATCCTGAGAAACAGTATGCCCTTCAAAACCTGCCCCCCGCCAACTTTTCTAGTCTTAAAACTTGTATCTCCACCCCTTCCACACTCTGCAAACTGGTGGCACTGACTCCTTGCTATTATTTGCAGAAGACTCTTTATCTTCCAACTGTAGACCATTTTCAATGGTTATCCCTCATGCTTGGAGTGCTCTCTACCTCATCTCTGCCTCCTGGCTTCTCTGTTTTCCTTCAAGTTCCTGCTAAATTCTCACCTTCTCTAGGAAATCCTGATCCGTTTAATTTCAATTCTTAATTCTCCCCCCTCTGTCGATTATCTCTAGTGTATCTTATATGTACTTTGTTTATACGTAGCTGTTTGTATATGGTCTCCCCTACTAGACAGTGAGCCCACTGAGAGCCGGGACTGACTTTTGCCTTTCTTAGGATTTTTATCAGCCACTACAGTGTCTGGCACATAGTAGGTGCTTAATAAATATTTCTTGACTGATTGATTCTTGAAAAGTATGTCTTAAACTCTACCCTGAGGATCTCCAAAGCAAATCTCTATCAAGAAGTGGGCAAAAACATTCTTAAGATAATCATCTTCAAGGGAAAATCCACAGTGTTCTTAATTGCAATAGTAGCAGAAACACTCGAGTTGTGCGTTGTTTTTTTTTAATTTCCAAAAGGTCTAAAGATATTAACAATACACAGAGTAGCCACAGTTCAAACAAAATAAGAGAATACAATAGAAGGTTATAAGACCACAGTCAGTTTGAAAACTGTTCTTTTCAAGCTCAAAGCTTAAACTTTCCAAATAATCTTCTCGACCATAGGAATTCCCTTCAGACTTCTTCCAGTAATAGAACAAAGTGGGTTTTCCTGAGTCAAATCACTGAGTAGAGCGGTGGTTCTCAACCTTCCTAATGCCGCGACCCTTTAATATAGTTTCTCATGTTGTCATGACCCCCAACCATAAAATTATTTTCGTTGCTACTTCATAACTGTAATTTTGCTACTGTTATGAATTGTAATGTAAATATCTGATATGCAGGATGTATTTTCATTGTTACAAATTGAACATAACCCACAGGTTGATAACTGCTGGAGTAGAGGGACCAACATTCTACTTCATTAATAAACTGATGAAGCAGACAACCAGTGGGACACTAAAACCCATCTTTTATATCTGTGTTTGATAAAAAAATGCAAACTTTTTCCTTACATTCTCCTCTCCCTTTTAAAAATGTTCTCTGATGCTCTTTATTCACATGATTTTTTCTTTCCTTTCTCACATCTAAATCAATGAATTACAAAGCCCTCCACCCCCATCCTTTTGGTCAATAAGCACATAGTTCCCAGACTGAAAAGATCATCTCTTAACTGTACCTTTGATTCACAGATTAAAACTTTCTGAGGGCTGGAAGGTTGCCAAATATCCCATACACAGAGAATATATCTTTTATCCAGTATATCAGAGAATGGTTTTTCAGGTAACTCGTGAACAGAAACTAAAGTCTGTCTCTGAATTTGAGAAACATGTAAAGAGGACACTTTTCGATCTAGGGAAGATATGAAGGGAAAATTTCACTCAAGTGAAAAGTAAATTGCTGAAATAAAATTCCTATTAAATCAAGGCTAACTTAAAATATCAAAACAGTGAAAAGTTCAATGTTTATGATATAATTATGACTGTTTAAGTATGACTGAATAATGTGTTTTTTTCCACTATGTTCAATCCAAATCAATTCAATAAACATCTACTAAGCCATTAACTATATGCAAGGTACTGTGGTAGGCACTGGGGATAAAAAGAGCAAACCAAAATAATCCTTAAGCACAAGGCACTTACTACATTCAAACAGGTTCAATCATGAAATAAAACTTTTGATAAGTGACTATCTGTTTAGTAGAACTATTGTTTCAGTTGGCCTGAAATCTTGTTCAAAAAGAGAAACTTCATTAGTTATAAATTGTTCCAGGTCAGGCAAGTTTCTGACACTGCCATTTCCCAAAAATACAAAGATAAGCCATTGTGTGAGGCACTGTGCTTTCACAGAATCTTAGTGTATTAGAACTGGAAGAGATCTCAAGTGATATGAAAGTCATGTGGTACAACTTGGTACATGTAGTATAGAAGGCGTGCACAAGGAGCCAAATGTGGGCTCTAATTCTGTGTCTGCTCTGAATTATCTCTACGGCAATGGGCACTTCATGTCACACCTTGTTCTCAGTTTCCTAATCTGTAAAATGAGAGGATTGTTTCAGAGTATCCCCAATCTAAGAATTCTACATATTTCCCCCTAGAATTAGGGCTTTCTTAATGCATTTCTTCTATTTTTGAACATCAATTTTCTATGATAATAAAAATAATATAATTCACATTTATATTTTGCACATGCCTAAAACGGCTTAATAATGTTTTATCTAATCTAATAGAGCACTTTAAAGCTTGCAAAGCACTTTACACTTAAATATTATATTGTTATAAATAAGTTTTGTAGTTTTATGGTGGTAATTAAGCACACTGCTTGCAACTGTTGTAGGTCTAGGTTTCACAAATATATAGGAGACTATAGAGAACCAATAAAGACTTTCAGTTGAATCTGGAGTTTATGTCACACTGGTGACCAATTCTGCCGCTGAAAGGATATTCTTGATTCAGAAAATCATAAAATCTCAAGTCATATAAAAGACGTTAGAGGTAATCTACCCCTACTTCCTACTGAATTTCTGCATTCAGTGTCCTCTGTAACTTTCCTAAGAGGTAGGTGTTACTCAGTCCTTGCTTGAAAATGACTGGCTTTGGGTAAATTGTTACCTTACCTCTGGGACAATTGTAATTGTTAAGAAAAATCTTCCTCATACTGAGCAAAAATCTACCTTTCATCAGTCATTAGTTCTCCCTTCTGGAGTTATCCAGGGTAAACTGAATCCTTTCCACATAACAGCTTTTCAAATTCTTGAAGCCAACAATCAAATGTCCCCCTCTGGCACCACTCAAGTCATCTGTTCTCCAAAATCAACGTCCTAGGTTCCTAAACCATTCATCACTGACTGATCATATCACTTGAGGTTTTTAGATAAAGAACACATAATAAAGTCTTACTTTGGAGGAATGGTAGGTTAGTGTTCATCTGGGCACAGCTTTCACTAATATTAAGGGCATTTTCTTGAGATCTGAGATTCCAGTTGGGTTCAGTTGCAGCACGATCTTCCTCAAGTAATACAGCAATCACCTGTCCAACACAAAGAATTATGCTTCATATATGGAATTTTCAAATCTGTTGACTTTTCCTTGAAAATTATTTTGCTTGGGGCAGCTAGGTGGCACAGTGAATAGAGCACTGGCCCTGGAGTCTGGAGCACCTGAGTTCCAATTTGGCCTCAGACACTTAACACAAAACTAGTCGTGTGACCTTGGGCAAGTCACTTAACCCCAACTGCCCTACCTTGCTCCCTCCAAAAAGCAAAAGAAAAGAAAAGAAAATTATTTTGCTTTTTTTCCACCCTGAAAATTTGTTGGTTAAAATCATATTTCAACAATTAAATCAATCCAATTATTTAGAAAAGCTAATTTTCTACTTTTCTGGTGAGTAGCTGAAGCTGATTTAAGATGACAACTTCTATAGGCTATTTAAATTATTTTGTACAGATGAATTTGCTGTAATTAACATAATATTTGTTTTGTAGCACTCTAATGTATTTGACTTATATTGTCATATATTATTACAGTGCTCAGTCTATGTGGCTTATCTTCCTACTTCACTGTTAGCTCCGTTAAGAGCAGGAACCATTTTATTCAGACTGAATATTGTCCCCAATGTCTAACACAGGGCTTTGCAGGTAGTACATAGTAACTATTTGTTTAATTTGACTGAATTGCTAAAAATACCATTTCTAGTCAGAAAAAGTTGGAGAGGAAACAGGGTCCTGTCTGCTCCAAAGTGAACTGGAAGGTGAAAAAAACTGTTATGCACCCTCTCTAATTTATAACTGAAGATGACAAGTGCTATATTTTCACATCAACGTTTTGGATATTGAATCATATACACAGGTGTCATTTTAAGAGAAAAGTTGAGATGTGATATAAGTAATCAGTGGTCATTCCACAATAGAACATTTGCCTCTATGGATCACACGCACTAAGAAATGACCGTTCTCTCTGCAAACTTCCCAGAGCACTTAAGTTCTACCCCTCTTAAGCATTTATCATGTATTATATTATAGTTTTAGAATATGTATCTTATTCTCCTACTCGACTATGAGCTTCTGTGATTAGCAACCATGTCTTATTTATTTATTTAGCTTTTTTTTTTTGGAGGGGGGGAAGGTAGGGCAATTGGGGTTAAGTAACTTGCCCAAGGTCATGTGGCTAGTTTTTTGTGTTAAGTGTCTGAGGCTGGATTTGAACTAAGGTTCTCCTGACTCCAGGGCCAGTGCTCTATTCACTGCGCCACCTAGCTGCCCCTATGTCTTATTTATTTAATCTTTTGGTTAAAGAACATACAACAAAGTCCTGCTCTGAAGAAATAGTAAGTTAGACTACGAGCTAAGCTCCATGTAGTTAGACACCATGTCTAACTTAATTTGTATCTTTACCATTCCCTAAAATGGTGGTCTAAACATAGGAGACATTTAACAACCCTCAGTATCCTAGGAAACTCTCTAAGACCATAAGTTGTAGAACAGTGGCTGGTCTACATTGTTAGAGGGAGTTTCTTCACTCATTCTTTCAGTCATGTCCAACTCTTTGTGACCCCATGGACCATAGCACACCAGGTCCTTCTATCCTCCACTACCTTCCAAAGTCTGTCCAAGCTCTTGTTCACTGCTTCCATGACACTATCTATCCATCATATCCTCTGCTGTCCCCTCCTCCTTCTGCCTTCAATTTTTCCCAACATCCAATGAGTTTTGTCTTCTCCTTATGTGGCCAAAGTATTTAAAGTTTCAGCTTCAGTGTCTGTCCTTCCAATAAGCTGTCTGAATTTATTTCTTTGATTATTGACTGATTTGATCTCCTTGGTGTACAAGGGACCCTCAAAAGTCTCATCTAGCACCATAATTCAAAAGCACTGGTTCTGTGGCATTCAGCTTTCTTTATAATCCAACTCTCACAGCCATACATTACTACTGGAAAAACCATAGCTTTCACTATCTTGACCCTGATGTGCAAGGTGATGTTTCTGCTTTTTAGTATGCTGTTCAGAGTTCCATAGCTTTCCTTCCAAGTAGCAAGGGTCTTTTAATTTCATGGCTGCAGTTGCTGTCTGCAGTGATCTTTGAGCCCAAGAATATAAAATCTGGCACTGCTTCCTTTTCTTCTCCCTCTATTTGCCAGGAACCATCAGCCCTTCCACCAGCAACCCTGAAGGTCTTCCCATCCCAGTTTGATTTTTTTTAAATTAAAGTGACCACTTCTTAAAGAGGCCTATTTGCTGAATGGGTACTGCCTCACCCAAAGTGAGAACCTGGAAAGACCTTAGCTTAAAAGGGGCAAGGTCTCCCACTGCATCATGGGCCATCTCTAGTCTTCCTGATCGATATCTGTTCACTGGACCCAGAGAAAGTGAGGCTGTTGACTTTGCACAGCCTCCCTCACTCAAATACAAGTCAACTGCAAGTCATGTCATCATCTCCCCAATGTCATGGTCTTCTTTGAGAATGAAGGACAAACTACACACAATTTGCCAGGAAGTGATGGGAGCAGTTGCTGTGATCTTAGTTTTTTCAATGAACCAGCTTTTACACCCTCCTCTTTCACCGTCATCAAGAGGCTTCTTAATTCTTCACTTTCTGCCATCAGGATGTTGATGTGCATGTACAGACTTGCCTTTTCGGTTATTGAAAAAGAGTATTTGCCATGACCAGTGAGTTATCTTGACAAAACTCTCTTAGTTTCTGCCCTGCTTCATTCTGTACTCCAAGGCCAAACTTGCCTGTTATTCCAATTATCTTTTGATTTCCTACTTTGGCATTCTCATCCTCTATGATGAATGTGACATCTTTTTTTGATGGTAGTTCTAGAAGACACTGTAGGTCTTCATAGAACTGATCAACTTTGGTCTCTTTGGATGGTTGGAACACAGACTAATATTACGGTGATGTTGAATGGTGTGCCTTGGATTCAAAAACATATTCCTCACTGAGTGATGCTCTCTAAAAATTATATCACAGGTAGAAAGAGATAAAGTGGATGGGCAGAGTGGAACCAGATTATGAACGCTTTGAAAGCTAAGCCTTGAAAGATAAGCAGAGAACTAAGGGGGTAGATAATGGGGCCCTTCAATAAATTCTTATGTTAGGAAGTATTATAATTACAACAATCTGCTTTACTGCTGTACCATAAGAACCCCTAGGCCTTCCTATCTGACCTGCAGATGAAACCTCCCATATGTGTTGTTTCTCCCATGAGCATGTTAACTCCTGGAAAGGAGCTTTCCTAAATCTAAGCCTGGCTTTCCTACTTGTATCCTCAGTGCTCTGCATATATTAAGAGTGTAATCATCATTTTTCTTTCATTCAATGCTTTAGGAATACAAAATCTGGAAACAATATGCAGAATGGATTGGAAAAGAAAAACCTCAGAATCAAAAAATCTTGTTAGAAGACTGATTCAATAATTTAGTTGAAAGATGGAAAATGCCATCCACATCCAGAGAAAGAACCATGGAGTTGGAATGCAGAGTGAAGCAGACTATTCTTTTTTTTTTTTTGCTTTGTTTTGTTTTGTTTCTCATGGTTTCCCGTTTGTTATAATTCTTATATGCAACACGACTAATGTGAAAATGTATTTAATAGGAACGTATATGCAGAGCCTATATCAGACTGCATGCTGTCTTGGGGAGGGAGGGGAGAAAGAAGGGGGGAAATTTAAAAATCTTATTTTGGAAAATAAAAATAAATAAATTAATAAATTATAAACAAAATAATTTAGTTGAGAAATGGTAAATGAAAAGGAATGGATGAATCTGAGATACATCTAGAAAAAATTATTTGATTTAGGGATGGAATGGACACAAGGAGGTAAAGAACAAAGGGGGTAAGACCAAATACTCTATCTCCAACATGACCTATTATGTTTTTACCTTGTCACCTACACCTTTCTCCTTCAATATTCTACTATAACCCACCTGACCTCTTTCGCTCACCTAAGTCTCAATTCTCTTCCTGACCTCCCCAAGAAGCTAACAAGACCTGGTATAATCAAAACACACGTATCAAAACATATAAAATCTTCAAAATGAATATACAGTAAAAACCTTTATGACAATGGTGCTAGATCATTGAAATAAGTGTGTTCTATTAGCGGTTACTTTATTTTGTGTAGTTAGATTTAGTGCAATATTTCACCATAGTTTATCTAAATCCTCATAATTATAAGGAATGAAATAATAAAGTATTACTGTCCTATTTTTGTTTACTGCCATGTTCATTCACTACAAATAATGCACTATGCTATATGTATGACTACCTAACATTTTTGTCTATATTAACTTCACAATATACCAAACAACCAGAGATTATGTCTTTGCCATTTTACTTTTTTGTAAACAACAAACAAAATGTAAAGAGTAATTTGAAGAGTGCATATATACGTAAATATTTAATATATACTATTCAGATCATCATTTTCATTATGATTTATATTAGGCAACACAGACAGCCCAGGTATTTAACCTTTCCCCATACAGTATAAGCACTTGCAGAACACTGACTATACCTGACAAGCAGCACGGAGAAAATTAGCCAACCTTGGTGTGTCAATCTTTGTTACATATGTACCCTCACACATATCTCTGCTGTTTTTAGTACCTGAAAAAAGATATTAGGTTACACTAATTATTATTGCAATTATTATAATTACTATTGTTACCATACCACAAAATGATAGGAACAGAATCTGTAAGAGGCAGATTACAATTTAAAAGATTTTAGTAACTGAACTTCCAGTTCGAAGGTTTATAATATTTTGGACAGCTAGGTGATGCCATGGATAGAGTTCTGGGCCTAGAATCAAGAAAATTCATCTTCCCTAGCTCAAATCTGGCCTCAGACACTTACTAGCTATGTGACTCTGGGCAAGTCACTCAACCCTGTTGGCCTCAGTTTCCTCATGTCAACTAAGCTAGAGAAGGAAATGGCAAAACCAATCTAGTATCTTTGCCAAGAAAACCCCATTATTGGTCATGAAAGTCACACACAACTGAAAATTACTGAACAAGAACAACAACAAAGTAACTAAAAAGCTGTCAGGAAATAGGTTATAAATTTCTAAATCCACTAATAGCATCCTATGCATATTTCCCCTGTTTCTGCAGATGTATTTTTTTAACCAGATCTGTGATTTCATGGGTATAGGCAACTCCCATAAGGAAACTCCTCATCAGTACAGATCAGAAGTCCCACCTCTGAGATAACTGAATTGCTCAGGGTCACAAAGCCAAAGGATTTTAGGTCTTTGTGACTTTGAAGTTGGTTATGTATCCACCACCCAATGCTGCCTCTCCATATATACACCCCATGCTAATTCTTGCATACATGCCTTTGGTCATATGAGTATCATCATCATCATTATCATCTACTAAGGTCCTACTCTATTATCTCACTTAGAGATAAGGTAACCCTATGTTGGCATGACAGACTATGCATCTGACATCTGATGAACAGTCTAGCTAAATTCAAAGAAGCTTATGACCAGAAGGTTACTGGGGGAAATTTGTTTTGCCACAATAACTCGTTAAACCATATACTAAATCTTGGGGGGGGGGGGGTTGTGATGTACACCAGTGAATGGAGTATGAACAGATCATTATCAAATTACAGATCCTTGAAGTACTAAAGTATAATAATAATAATATAGATGGCATTCACATAGCACTTCATGACTTACAAAGTCTATTATCTTATTTGATCATCACACAAGACCTGTGTGAGTTAATGCAGGCAGGATTTACCCTTTGGTACAATAAAGAAATGAAGACAAGGAAAAGCGAAGTGACTTGTCCGTCATCACACAGCTACTAAGTGGAAAGATCAAGATTCAAACCCAGATCTCCTGGCTACAAATTGGGAGCTATTTTGTATGACTGAAAATTTAATTTTTGTAAATTTAATTCTATTTTAAACATACTAAGGAAGCTAATTATTTAAAGCATGCCTATAGTGATTCCTTTTGTAAAATAAAGTTACTACTAATTCATCTATTTTACAAATTCATGTGTTTATTATTATTATTCATGTATATATTTGCTTTCAGAAAGTAGGGCTCATCTTTTAAAAGAAGGATAGTGATAATTCCTTTCCTTCATAGGGATATGTTAAGGAATTAACAGTGAGTAAGCAATTTCAATGATAACTGCATAATAAGGATCAGCACCCAGCATATTGCCAGGAACTCCATAAGCCTTTAATGGATATCAATTGATCTTATTTTAAAATAACACTGAAAATTAAATAATTGACACAAAAGAGTATAGCTATACCCAATTTATGACTAGGCTATGTTCCAAAAGCTCATTTTTAAACTGACTTGTGGAAGGCAACATGACGGAATGTGAAGGGCACTCAGCTATTTTAGTCCCATTTCCTTGACAAACTAGCCATATGACCTTGGATATGTCAGAACTTCTCAAAGCCTCAAAATCTCCATCTACAAAATGAATAATAATACCTGGTCTGCTATATTACATGAGTATGCAATGATAAAATGAGATAATATATGACCAAGTTCTTTTAAAAGTCATATAAATTTATATATATATATAAATATATTTAATATATATAAAACATAAATATATAAATATATTTAATATAGCCACAGCTATAATCATACAAACAAGAAATTAATGATTTTTCATACCCTCTCACTTCTATGCTTTCTATACATAATATACTCCCCAAAATTTGCATCCTATTGGATTGTCTTTTAAATTGCATTGTATCTACTAAGCTTGGAACATATTCTCTCCTTCATTACTTCTTGAATCCCTACCCAACTTTTACATCCCAAGGTAAATGCTCCCTTTTTCCATGGAGAAGGCTCTGATTTCCTTGGCAAATAGCCACCACCTCCCCCATCAGACCTCACATTAGCACTTTGTTTTGCAACTACTGCATTTATCTTTTAATGATGTATATTTCATTCATGTAATTTTGTGTCTTCTCCCCAATTCCAGATAGTCTCTAAGCTCTGTGAGGGCAAGGACTATTTTCTGAGCTAAATGCTGCATCTTCTCCAGCAGTTAGTAGGATGCTCAGAACTTCGGGAATCTGGGATTAAGTTAAGCCAGTTATCACACAACAGACATATAGATGATCATGGAACCCATTCTTGAATTCTCTTTGGGTCTGCATACTTGACAGTGCTTAACAATACA
This sequence comes from Pseudochirops cupreus, assembly GCA_028627135.1. NCBI lineage: Eukaryota > Metazoa > Chordata > Mammalia > Diprotodontia > Pseudocheiridae > Pseudochirops > Pseudochirops cupreus. The sequence continues at coordinate 518,318,122 of CM053581.1, read as the reverse complement.
GTAGATGCTTCACAAATATCTGTGGTAGGGAAGGAGGGAACTTGGACTACACAGAAGCAATGTTATAAATAATAAGTTCCAGGGCAGCTCACAAAAGTCTATGAAACTTATATTTATGTTAATTTATGTTAATTCTTCAAAGATTTGTGATTTCATCAATCTGGATCCTTCCAACCTCTCCTGTAGCCTAGCATCTATTCAACAGTTGCTATCGTCAAAAAATGTTTGATCCTACAATCAACCTGGTGATTACCTCTCTACACTTAACTAGCCTGGTCCTCAGCAGACATATGATCCATTATCAAGCTCATACCTGAAGCCTCTGCAGATTGCTAGCAGCTGCCAAGAGTTTTTTTCTCAGCTGCTTTCTAGAACACAGGGTCACCTACCTAAATGCCATAAATAGGCATGAGAGAAAGATTTGAGTGGAAGATTCAACTCATACTGTACCTAAAATAGTACTAAACAGTTGCTCTGATTCCAGAGTGCTATTAAATCCTCTTAGCTTTTAAATCTATCAGGAAGAAGTTGAGGAGTCCTTTTGACAGCTGGGACATTTCCTGTGAAAGCCTTGGAAGAGGTACTGGAGTGATTATAAGCATACATGTAATATACACCTCATGGAAGGCCTACACTCGACTTCTATTTAAAACGGTTGGCCAGGGAAAATTATTATTTACTGGCTTAAACAACAACCCAATGCATGAAGTCCTTCCTACACAGGCACTAAACATCCCAAAATGTCTCAGTTGGCATATATTAATTTAAAAAATATTCTCCAGATAAAAAGTCAACCCTGTGACTCTTTATTCACTTTAAGTACATCATATGTACCCCATCTCCTTGATGGATCATGCCTGCAATTGAGAGAATCACAGTCATAGGAAGGACTTATAGTTGAAAAGATTGTCTATTACAAATGCACAGAAATACAATGTTAGAACATATTTTGTTTTGTTTTTTTATTTTGGAGGGAGGAAGGCAGGGCAATTGGAGTTAAGTGACTTGCCCAAGATCACACAGCTAGTAAGTGTGTCAGGTGCCTGAGGCCAGATTTTAACTCAGATCCTCTTGACTCCACAGCCAGTGCTCTATTTACTGCATCATCTACCTGCCCCTAGAACATATTTTGAATGGCCATGTATATATTACTTAACTATAGTCATGATATTTTATAAAATTAAAATTTTCAAAGTTAAAATGATTACATTAAAATAGGAATGTGATTTATTCCTTTAAAACAATAAGGAATATTTTTCTATACCAGCAATATAATAACTATCTGAAAGACATACATTAGAGGGGGGGAAAGGCACACTAAAAAAATAAATGTGAAGTAACTCAAGGCTTTTAATAACTAAAAAATTACTTACCTCCTGATACAATGGTACTTTCACCAGGATGCTGGGTCCATACTTCATGGGTTTCTATTTCATCAGTCTGAATATCTCTTTCAACATTATCTTCATTATATTGAACATATGCCTTAAGTACAAAGATATGCTACAATTATTACTTCAAAGATTATGGAAATTCCTTATAGTTGACATGGCTAGTGTGGATTCTCCCTCCACCCATGCATATATGCCCTTCCACACCTCAACAGATTGCTTGCTGCTATACCAAAAAACATCCATGTCTGGTTTCCAGTGTTCTGGTGATGAACCTCCCTAAACTTAACAAGGTAGGGCTTCAAATAAAAGACATACAGACCCATATTAGAAGCCTTTACAACAACGTAGGAACTGTCAGTTGTTCCTGCTATACTATGGCTTGGTTTTCAAGGACCCAGGGTGAGATCATCATATGGCACAGTCTCAAGGCCCTTCATCATCTTGGGTGCTCTTCCTCTGGACAATCAATTTTCTTCTAATTATAATTGTAGCTAATCAATTCCTTCTCCTAAAATGTAGCAACAGATCAGAATACGATACTCTATCGTTTATCTGGCCAGGATGGAGTAAAACAGTATTACTGGATCCATAGTCCAGGACACTCTGCCTCTCTTAATGCAGCCTAACATTGTCTTGGCTGCCATAACATTCTGGTGACTCAGAGTATGCAATCTATTAAAACTCCTAGAGATTTGTTGGAAACATTGCTCCCTAAGGCATGCATGATCCATTCTGTACTTCTGAAGTTGATTTTTTCAAACACAACTGTAAGATTTCATTTTTATCTTTATCAACTTTCATCCAATAATATTACGGCAGACAAAGGAATCAGGGTCCCTAGGGTTGCTCCCATAACAAAATAAGGCATTCAATGATGACTTTAGTGAAAGGGAATGATTTCTGCAAAGCTGATATATAATACTTCCTATGGTACTTAAGAAGTGAGTTGTTTTTATAAGCAGTGCAGAGACAGATATAGATATATATAACCTCATATGTGCATATATGTTATATACCTAGCCAAAGTACCTACTAATTATGACAGGGAGAAAAATTCCAGGTAAAGTTCCCATATGTTTTACACATCTGAAAATTTTGTTTTCCTCAATTATTAGTCACATTAAACAAAAATGTTTTATAGCTTTCAAATAAAAAATTTATTCTCAAGATTATCTAGAACTTGTGGGTATTACTGCTTTAGCAACTGTTTTACCTAAAGCAAAATATGTAATTTTTTGTCATTCTACAAAGTATGTCCCTTAACAAAGCTATCATTTTAAGAGTTTATAAAAACAAGATTCTATTTAAGGTTCAAGAAGGCTGAATAATTTACTTTCTCAAGATCAAACACTGGGATAATAACTGTCAATATGTTACAGTTCAATATGCTTATTTCAATTCAGTTCTGTAAGCATGCATGGTTCTGTTTTTGTATCATCAGTGCCTTACACAGAGTAGACACTTAATAATAAATAATCATTAAAGGCCAGTCATTCTTTGACCCGAATCCTACCCTGATACTTCACGGTGGTGTGAAAATAATAAGTGGCTCCTCAAGTGCTACAGCAGGGGACCAGAAAGTCTGACAGGTCTTAACAAGCAAGGAAGGCCCCACTGCGGTCCCTGAAATGGGACTAACACAAAGCATCTGTCACCCAAAGACTTAGCTGATTCAGGTGTTCATAATCAGAAGGTCAGCTACCAGACAGCAATTCACAAAAAACCACCTATTAAGGCATGTGTGTGTGCATGTATGTGCATGTGTGTATGTAACAACCCATCAGTGGAAGAAGTACCCAAGTGGATGAAACCATAGCTCCTTTCAAGTTTAAGGACATACTAGAGACTATGGCTGACACAAGAGAAAGAGAAGTCATGATTCTTGCCCTCAGAAAGCATAAAACCTAATTGAAATGAGAAATACACATAAGGTAGCCCATACAAGATAAAATAATAAAACACATCATGCTTTAAGATTTACAAAGAACTTTCCTCACAACAATCCTCTGAAGTAAAAGGCACAATCATTATTACCCTCATTTTACAGAAGAAGAACCTTGGGCTCTGAGAGGTTCAGTTCTATAGGCCCCAATTCTCAATGGCTGATATGGGATTGAAACCCAGTTCTCTCCAGAGAGAACTGTAACACGGCTGCCTCTTTAGAATGCATTTGGTTTCTAATCAAGAGATGTTTGTGGAAAACATGTCAGTAGCTTTCTACTCAATCTATTATGGACCTATCATTCATGCAGGCATTTATATTCTTATCAAACCTGTGTACTAACCTTAAGGTTCAGTTTTGCATGCATGACATTGAAAAAAATATATTTCTTTTTAATTTTCTCATATCTACAATTCTTCAAGCTTTGAAAAACCATTCCCCACTCCTGCTTTTCTGGTCTATTATAGTGAGGTAAATTTATTTTTGATTCATATTTTATTTTGATTCTTTCTTTTAATTTCATAAGCCATAGCCTTTTACCAAAACATTCATAACAGCACATATCGTGGTAGCAAAGAAGTGACAATACAGGGAGTAATGTTTCCAAAATCCCAGCTTTATGCCACTAATTGAGGAATGGCTGAATAAAATGTGGCATAGGAAAATAGGTAACATTATTATAAACTAAGAAATGACAAATATGAGGAATTAAGAGAAACACAAAAGATATGTATGAAATGATACAGGATGAAAAAAGCAGAACCAAGAGTTTCATAGATATAATGATTATGACAATATGCCCTCCTCATTCTCACCTCATAGAAGCCTTCACATCCTTCAGCAAGTAATTCAATCACCACTTATTTATTTCATATTACACATACATATACATACACACATACATGTGACATGCATGTGCATAAATATACAGACATATATATGTGTATACCCATCTATATATTCTGTATATGGTCTTACAGGTATATGTTATCTACTAAGGGCAAAGCTTGTTTCTCTTTTGCCTTTGAATCCCCAGTGCCTACCTAGCACAGTGCCTGACAGTGCTTAATCAATGCTTGTTAACTGATACTTTGGTGGATCGTTTGACTGAGAAGAACACTAAGAAGAAGAGGAATTCAAAGTAACTGCAAAAACCAACACATGTGCTAAAGAAGACATTATGAAACAAATTCTCCTCTTCTGAGTAAAAAAAAAAAAACCAAGAAAGTAGAGAGGCAGAATGTTTCAGACATTAATCTTATATTTACTTACATACATATATTATATTTATTACTATAATTATCAGACATGATTAATGTAGTGGTAGTTTTTGAAGAAATCTTCCTTTGTTACAATGAGGGAAAGGGGAAAATGGAAAAAACTCATCCAGAAATTACTACAAAATTCAGAAACACAAGGCATGAATAATGCTTATTTTTGAAAAATTATGCACTCACCTGCTTAGTATTTCTTTTACCAAAGTTTCTTATGTACATATCATACTCATTTACTGGTGGCAGATCCAAGAGGGAAAAACTAAATGAAAAATCCAAGTCAATGAGTCGAAGTAACTTTGTGCTGCGTGTCCTTTAAAATGAATTAAGACAAGAGAACATAAAATTAAGAAGCACAGTATAAGTATTCATGATCCTTTAATATTTTACCTTAATATTTCTACACCTTGGCTATTTACAAGACACAGAATTATTCTAATATCTCAAATGCTACCCTTCATCATTCTTATCACCTTCCTACCGAATTTTCCATAGCTGCTATTCCAAATCTTTTGCCATACTTCTCAATCCCATCTATACCTCTCTTACTCTCAGGAGATAAGCTAACTCTTTACTGAAGAGACAAGAACATCTGAGGAGAATTTTCTCAGTTTCTTCCATCTTCATCGAAAAAAAATTCTGTGGATCTTCTCTTGTTTCTTTCCTCCTGTCTCAGAAGAAGAATTGTTCCTTCTTTCCAAGACTAAACTTTCCATTCATGTTCTTTATCACATCTTTTCCAACGTCAGACCTTGGCTCCATCAATTATCTACTCCCTCTCTTTTATTTTCAATCTCCCTCTTTCCAGCTGCTCTTCATCCTTTGCCTAAAAATATAATCAGATTTCCCCTATCTTAAAAAAGGGGGGGAGTCTTTCCTTGATCCTAACACCTCTAGGTTACTGCCTCAATTCTCACCTTCTTTTCACTAATGAACTTTTGTAAGAGTCATCCATATTGCTTCATTGGCATCCAATGACTCCTTAACTCCTTTTGACCTGACATCTGCTCAATCCCTCTATTGTACCTGCTCTCCAAAGTTACCAATGAATCCTAATCAGCAAATAAAAGGCCTTTATTATCTGCAGGCCTCAACCTCCTTGATTCCTCAGTAATATTTGACACTGCTAACCTCCTCCTTCTTCTTCAAACTCTCTCCTCTTCTACATTATCCCAGTGCTAAGCATAGATGGAATTTTACAATAGAAGGGATCCTAAACATCATATAACTCAGCCCTTTCATGGTCTAATCAAATGAACTGAGGCCCAAAGATGTTTAAATAACCTTACCTAAATTCAGCTAGTGGCATGACTGTAATTCCTTCACACTACCCGATGCAGAAAGATTGCTTTCCTTAAATGTGGACATTCCCCAAGGTTTAATATTCAGTCTTTCTTTCTCATTCTCTTGCTATACTCCCTTCTACCCCATGATTTCAACCTCTATGATGATGACTCTTAAATGTATACTTACATATATCCCCCATCTCTCCCTACATAGCCAGGTCCCTATTTCCAATTGCCTGGTGGACAGTTCTATTTATGTTTTCTGCGAAGCATTTAGCAGAGCCCTCACACACAGTAGACATTTAATAAATGTTTGCTGACTGACTAAAAACAAAATCGTTTTGCTGCTATCTACCCTAAATAACTCCCCCAAAGGAACCACTTCCTCTCCAATTTCCTTATTTCTATTAATTATACTGACCATTTTCCCAGTTACCCAAGCCCATAAGCTTTGAATCATCTCTGGATCCTTAGATTCTCCTTTCTTTCATCTGCTAATTCTTCCTCAGAAATGTCTCTTCCTTTCCATTCCCATGACCACCTAACACAAATCCTTACTTACCTTAACCTGGAACTACTTCAAGAGTCTCTTAGCCAGTCTGCCTACTTCCAGCCTTTCCCCCTCCAATCCATGCTGCATTCCTCTACCTATGGAGGACGTATCAGCAGCAACTAGTTTGGATATCTACTAGGTAATGTTTTGAGATCTCCTGAAAGATCTATTGGGTGGGACCTTGGAGTGATAACAAAGTTTCATTAATATATCAGAATATTAATTTTATTTTTTGCATTTAACGTGGCATTAAAATAGCTTAATAATTCCACTGTATAAACTATATTTCCATATTTTTTATATCTTACACATACCGTCCATTGTATTTTCTTTTTTCGATAGGATGGAATTGTTAATATATACTATTACCAATAAAAGGAATAACAAGGGAGCAGAGTCAAGATGGTGGTGTAGAAGCAAGAGAACTCCGTGAGCTCCCCCCCCCCATAACCACCTCAAATACCTATAAAATATGACTCTAAACAAACTTTAGTGCTCCAGAACCCACAAAATGACAGTGAAACAAAGCTCCCGCTGAAGGCAGCCTGGCAAGGCGAATGGGAAGGGTTCATCACAGCACACTGGGAGCCCAGCCTAGCCAGGCCTGAAACTGTGGCTTTAGCCCCAGGGCAGCCATGGCTAGAACATTCAGGAGAGGGGATCACTGGCAGCTGTGGAAGTTTCCAGAATTATCAATCCATAAGAGCCAAGGACAAAGTGAAAGGTCAGTGGAACTCAGCTAAATTTGGGGGAAAGGAGTGAGTCTGGCCATCTGCCCCCAGGGCAAGAAGCAGCAGAAGCAGCAGCCCTGCAGCTGCCTCCATGTAGCTGCTTCAGAGCTCCTGGCCTGCAGATTGCAGGGGGACCAAGTGATGATTCAGAGGCTAAGAGCTCTTGCCTTAACGTGCCTGGATCAGGACCATGGTCTTGGGTGGTGGTCCCAAGGTGTGTGACCAGTGAGCCAAAGCTGGTGGGGGCTGAAGAGACAGCGGCCTCTTAATAGCTCCAGCAGCTGTGAAAACCCCAGTGATTTGGGACAAAGCTCTCTCCTCTGAAAGCAGAGTTCTATGGAGTCCCAAAAGTCAAGTAATTGACTGGCAACATGAGCAGGCAAAGGAAGCAAAGCAAGAACTGCAATCCGACTTTAGATTCCTTTTTTGGGGACAAAAAGGACCAAAGCTAGGAATAAGAGGAAGACAACACAGTCAGAACTCCTGCACCAAAAGCTTCCAAGAAAAATGTAAACTGCTGACAGGCCATAGAGGACCTTAAGAAGGATTTTGAAAACCAAATAAGAGAAGTAGAGGAAAAATTGGGAAGAGAAATGAGAATGATGCAAGAAAATCATGAAAAGAGAGTCAACAAGCTGACTGAAGAAAATAACACCTTAAAAAATAGATTAACTCAAATGGCAAAAGAGGCCCAAAAAGCCAATGAGGAGAAGAATGCCTTAAAAAGCT
>CM053581.1:518272512-518309713 GCA_028627135.1 Pseudochirops cupreus | reverse complement strand
GGTATATATGCATAAGAATACACATGTGAATATGTGTATATATGTGTACATAGAGGGCACAGGATCAACTGAATAGGAATGGAGGATATTTTAAAAGGTGAAATTGAGAGGTAGGAGAGGAACAGAAGGAGAGGACACAGGGAGAGACAGAATGGGGTTAATCATCTCATACAGAAGAGGCAAGAGATAACTGTTACAATGGAGAGGAAGAACAGGAAGGCAAAAGGGAATGGGTCAACCTTACTCTCATTGAATTTGGCTTAGGGAAAGAAGGACATACACTCTAAATTGGGTGCCTTGCCCTACAGAAGAGTAGGGGTGAAAAGGATGAGAGGGCGGATGATGGAGGGGAGGGAAGTTTGGGGGGGGACGTTGTTAGAAGCAACACTTCTGTAAAGGGACAGGGACAAAGTAGAGAATAGAACAAGTGGGGGGCGGGAGAGGAAGGATGGAAACATAGTCAGTCTTTCACAATATGTCCATTGTGGAGGTGTTCTACGTATCTACAAATGTACAGCCTTGATTGAATTGTTTGTCTTTCCAGTGGGGATGGGTGACGAGGGAAGTAGGGAAAGGATCTAGAATTTAAAGTTCTAAAATCAAGTGTTAAATATATATTATTATTATTATTATTATTATTGTTTACATTAACTGGGAATGAGGATATACAGGCACTGGGGTAAGGAGATTCATCTTGCCCTTCCAGAAAGTCAGAGGGGTGATGGGGGAAAATACAGGAGAGAGTAGATGGGGGAGGGAGTAAACATGGGATTACTGTTTTGGGGTGGTAGATAGGGGAAAGATGGGGAGAAAATTTGTATCTCAAAATCTCATGGAAATGAATGATGTAAACTAAAAATAAACAAAAGTTAATTACAATAAAAAATAATAGGAAAAAAAGAAATCTGTTTACAACAAACTTTGTTGAAATATATCTAACTCCATACACTTGTCAATTCTTAGCAATGTTAGAGAACCCTGCTCCCTTGCTCCACCCACAACATTTCTGAATGCCATGGGCCATTATGGTCATAGAGTAGATAAGGAAACCGAGTAAGAGGCAATTCAAAGTAACGGCCACAGTCAAATCAAAGTAGCAACAGCAAAAATTTAGTATCAAATGTAAGTAAAGCACTACATTAGGTTCTCATACAAAAAAGGATGAAATACACTCTAATATAATTATCCTATAATTCTTGGCTTTGGACTTCTAAGTGTTCTCTTTTATACTGAATCAGATAGCATCATTCCTAATGATTAATTTATTGAGAACCTAGTAAATGCTCAATTATGCTAGATAGCAAATCATAATGAATCCATAAAAACCACTTCCACCAATAGGAAATTGATTTTGGGATGTGAATTGAGTATATGTATTGTTACTCAAATAGTTTAAAATGATCAAAAAAAATCTTTTGCATTTATTTGTATACCTGTTCTTGGTTCTCTTTCAAGTTCTTTCTGAAATTGTTTTTGAATTCCCTTTGAAGGTAATGTACCAATTCTTTCATTTTCTGCATTAATGGCTCTTTGGATTTCTTGTATCTCCATTTTTCTGGCTAGAGGAATTTCTTCATTCTTTTCCTTTATCTGTTCTTTAACACCACCACCATTGTCATCATCATCATCATCATCATCATCGTCATTGTCATCATCATCATCATCACCATCATCACCATTACCATCAAAATTATCAAAATCATCTTCATAGTCCTTTAAAAAATTAAGGATTTTATTGATCATTTCAAGGTTAGTTAATATTTCAATTCAAATAACAGAATAACTAAGGAGAAACTTCATTGCGTTGGTGATCTTGAAATTAAAGAATTCTTGTCAGAAACCCCTCAAAAGTTATACTGTTTTAAATATCTGTGGGTATTTTAACACGAAAAAAAGAAATAACTGCTCTGGTTTTGCTTTTAATAGGATTTCCCCATAAGAAGTCTTTAATTTTTAAGTGATTTAGAAATCTAAATTTTAGACAAAAAAAAATCTATAACAGAAAATATATACTTCAGTTTAGCACCATATTTTCAAGAACTTTCTATGTTTTGTTACATTTTGAATTATGAAAGGAAAATTATAACACACACACACACAGAAAGTATCCTGGCATCAAAGAAACAAACTATCCAATGTTGCCAGATTCTTAAATATCATAAAGAGAACATGCAAATGCACATAAATATTTTTGGACAGAGTACAACTGAAACCAAAATAAATTTTTACCACCTTCGCATTGTTTTATACCATTAGGTTTAGTTAAAAATATGGTAAGGTATTTATAGAAAAAAATGTATCCAAATAGTTCAAATATAGAATACTAATGGTAATAACAGAAATGACATACAAGTAGGAAACTGCTACAATAAAATTATTGCTAAGAATCAAAGATTCAAGCTAAGAAAAAAGTCTAGTTTTTATAAATACTTCAAAATCATCTTCATAATTGGCATTGTAGTCATCAGCACCATCATTTTCTATATGAATATCTTCCTTTTCAACATCCTAGAAAGATAAAAACAAAACACAGAATAAACCAAAGGGGATTGAAAACTGTTGAACTCATTTGAACCTATTGAATAGATTAAATTAATTTTAGTATTTACTTACTTTGACTAATGAATATCTTTTAATAATTTTATAAATCAAAATCCAGGTTAGAGGAAAAATACTAAAAACATTTATGAATACTATTGTTCTATCAATATAAACAAGAAAAGTATAACATTTCAAAAATGTGCTTCTACTTCATACCATATTTTTTCCTGGCATCATAATTAATGTTAAAGTTCTTCCATAGTTTTTTTGGTAGCTTCCAGATTCCTGGCAGGATCTCCCTGTGCTGCTAATGCATATTCTCCTCACAAGAAAATGCCCCATTTTATATTATTAATTGGTACTCCGAAGGAAAAAAAGATCAGTAAATGGAGATAAATTTCAGTTCCCATCCTTGTCTTAATTTTTACAGATTCTGACTTACTGGAATCTGAATTAAGAGGTTCTCTGGGTCAAAGAGTTTATTCTTGTCCTGCTCTTAATGTAGCTGAGTTGGTAAGAATAAATATAGCATTGTTCTTTTATGTTCTTTGGGTCTCAATTTTACAGAAATAAGAATTCCATATGTAGACTTTTCTTCACTAAGATCAAGAAAAAACCAGTAAAATCAAATTGTTATTGTTTGTCCTTCATTCTCAAAGAGGATCAATGACATCATGAGTGATATCTTGACTTGTGCATGAATTCAATTTAAGTGAGGGAGAGCTGCACAAAGTTAATCAGCCTCACACTCTCGTCCACAGTCATCAAAGTCCAGTTGCAAGACAAAAGTCAAGATGACTATCAGTGGCCCAGGATGTAATAGATGACCTTCCTGTCTTCATTGTTTGACCACGCTCTAAGCACTCCACAGGACCTGTTTCTGCCACCATCACAGACATTGGAACAAATTATTCTTAACAGTACATTCCACCAAGGGATATCTTCACATGCTTGCAGTTGACATCCTCTTACTCACTGATGGATTTGAGGCTTTGTTAGAGCAAGCACCCTAGCATACCCAGGATGGCTGCTAGCACAGGTTCTTTCATCTGCTTTACTAAAGGAACGCAACTTTAAAGGGGTCAACAATCTTTAATTAAACATATATATATATATATACATATATATATATACATATATATGTACATACACACACACATATACACACACACACACACACACACAATGCACATGTTCACTTAGTTCAGCAGAAAAAGTTAGCAACCTGAACTTCAGAAAATACAAACAGAAACCACAAGCAGACAAAAAAATATAGATAGAGAAAATAACACAATTCAACAGACCAACAGACGGGGCTTCTAGCTGTCTGATGATTACAATACATACATAGTTAGTTACTAGAGAGAGAAGCAAAAAACACGTGGGTTTTCAAAGCTAGGGGCTCAATGGCTACCCAGAGTCTCATCTGGCCAAATCACGCAACTTTTCCTGTAAGTGAGCGCCAAAGCAAAACCTCACCTCAGAGTATATATACTCTTCTTCAGGGTCAAAGCACATCACAACTTTCATGAGCTACTAACTAATTACAAAGTAACAAAAGGTGTGAGCCTTTCTGAAAAATAAGCCTCTCCCCAATCAAGACCTTTCTGTTAGTTTCCACTTGAGGTTCATTAAGGGGTAGAGAAGATCTTCAAATTCCCTAGGCCTTTTAAGGGGCAGGGAAGATCTTCAAATTCCCTTACCATTACAGGCCTGTAGTTTACCCTCAACCTGATTTAGCTCATCTGCCAAGATGGTTTTACTGAGGTGTAGTTGCTGTACATGCTACAGCTTCTTGGAGCCACAGGTAAGAACTGGGTGACAGGTGAACAACAAGGTATATGGGGTATTCAGAAAAACTAGCATGTGTCAGGCACTGTGCTAACAATTCTCAAAAGGAAAAATGCAAAATAGTCATATCTATATGAAAGAATGCTCCAAATCACTAATGATAAGAAAAATCAGTAGGACAAGGACCATGCTATCAATCCTAAAAACTGAAGGGAAAGTCACCAGTTTTTCCTTATAGAGAAATGGCCATTAAAGTGAAACCAAAGGAAAAGAACAGAGATGTAGACTATTTTCTTTTTGGTTTGGCTGACCTTTGTTGGGCCCCCAGAATGATTTTATATGAAACCAACCTTATCTGACAGAGCACAGAACCTGAGAACTAGAAGAAACTTATTCCAGAACCTCACATATGCATAATGTGTTAAGTTCTGGGGTCTACATTTTTGGAACAATATTATAAGCTGAGTGAATTGAGGGTAACTGACAGTTCTCAAACCTGTTGGTGAGTTAGGGGATGTCTACTCCAAGCATGGGAAGATATCCTCTAGTGAAATGGTAGGAAGGGAACAATTTTTTCCAAAGGTCAAGAAGATGGCTGAAGTTGGCACTATGGATTTCTTAGAGCTTGGTCAGACACTGAAGACACCAAGGTCATCCAATGCATCCCAAGCCAACACCAGTTGTCTTGACTTTTGTCCTGCCACTGGATTTCAATGACTCTGGAGGAGTGAGGCTGATGACTTTGTGCAGCTCTGCCTCACTTAAATCTACTTGACTTGTAGATCAAGATATCACTCTCATTATGTCTTTGGTCCTCTTCAAGAATGAAGGATGAACAAAAGCAACAACCAGGTACATGAAAATAGCTTAACCTTTCCGAGTCTCAGTTTCTTCATCCGTCAGAGTATATGATACCAGTAATACCTCTCTCCTAGCAATACTGTAAGAGTCAAGGGAGACTCTGTATGGAAGGCACTGGCAAACATTAAAGAAATACAGAAAAGTTATTATTGTCATTATTATTTAAAAGATGTAGTTTCTTCCTTACATCAGTTTCTTCACTTGATTGCCTTCGGGCAGATTTCCATACTGACATTCCTTCATCACTAGTGTGCTAAAAGATACATAAACAAAAATTGCAAATAAAGGAAAGGGTTTAAAAAGCAGACTTTAATGTCACCTGTTACACAGAATCTCAATTAAAAATATAACTAGGAGACTTCACATATTTCTAAAACAAAGTATCTGGGGAAGTCACTATCAAAAACTCTTCAAATACTGTTTGAAACTGAATAATACCATCCATAATTACAGAGGATGAAAAGAATTCTCTAGAGCGAACTTGAAATGTCCTACAGGTGAGGTCATGTTCAGAAAATCATGCTGATACATATTGATAAGGATAGCTCACATTAAAGTTTTAGTTGTGCTGATATTCAAGAAACATTAATTATATCCCTGAATATGCGGATAATATGAAAGACTCAGGTATTTACAAGGTATACATTAATCATACCTATAAATTTTCAGGTCACAAAAGCACTACAAATTTTGCTTTCTGGCCTTATTAGCTAGATAGATATCCTGAAAGAGTTAATGGATCCAGGAAGCAGTGTTCTCTACCATCCTCTCTATAGATTATCAGACAGACAATACGTTCGCTCATTTTGCTTAAATGTACTTCTTTGCCTTAAGAAGTTTTATGGTGCTTGTGTATAGCTTGAGGGTGAAGGAAGAAATGGTACTGACATGGGATAGTGATATATATTTTTAAAACAGTAGAACACCTTTATAAACAAAGGCACGCATGGACTTTTCTTCCTACTTGACAGTCACTATACACATAGTTTTTTAGCTCCTCTGAAACATTAGTACTACTTTACAGAGACTGACTCACTAACCTATTAAATGCTTTGTGACTTAGACAAATCATAAATATCATGATTCTATTTGAAAATGAGAAAAAATAATTTTCACTAGCTCACATTTGAAGAATTCTTAATGTTCTTGTGATGGAAAAAAAAAACACATTATATTCTCCTCTCCTTGAAAGTTTTAAACTGATTACTTCATTTACAATCAAACCCTAAGGTACATTAAAGTTACATTACAGGAAAAAAAAATCTATATAATTTGAATCCTAGAAACTAAAACATCAAGTCAAAAGAAAATTGGAGAATAGAGATCAGTGACCAAGATTTGATAAAAAGAAACTAAACAAGAAGGAAAATAAATACCTATAAACACTAGTGAATCTGTAAAAAACACATTCTACCAAATTAGAGGTACAAATATTTCCTTGGGCAAGTTAAATCTACCAATCATTCACAATTTACTTAATTACTTTAATCAAATAAACAGGTTGACTAAAACTTTCTGTAATAAGTAGTAACATAAGAGTTTTGATGAAACAAGAAAGGGAAGAGAAGTAATTTTGGATAACGGGGCACTCAAAGGAAGGCAAATATAGAGGAATGACATAGTAAGAGGCATTAATGAAACAGCTAGATGACAGGACAAAGGTCAAAAGGAGGGAAAGGGGTTTAAAAAATGAGAAGGCACCAAAAACAAATTTTAAGGTTTTGCCTAGGAATGGTCTATCCACATACCGACTGAAATCATCTAGTCTAAGACAGAAACTGAAATTGGCCACAATATAAAAAGCATGAGTCAGCAGAACATAAATACCTAGAGATTCAACTGTCTAAGTTAAAAGTCATAATTTTTCAAGTAAAATAGAGAAAATTTGCAATGACCAATTAATTGGTCAGTAAATATTAAGCACCTACCATTCTGTCTTTTTTAAATGTACTGTCTATGCTTCAATAAGAGGGTAGATTTTTTTTTTATCAATAGGCATAAATGTTATTTAATGCTATCTTTTAAATGATTAAGGTTTTGCCTAAGAATGATCTGTCTACATACTAAATTGAAATTATTTAGGGTATAACATAAGCTGAAAATGGCCCTACTAAAAGAAACATGACAGTATAACAGAAACACCTAAAACTGGGGGGTCCAATTGTCTAAATTAAAGATGAAAATTTTTCCAGAGAAGTAGTCTTCCCTCTAAATTTAAAGTATTAATTTCTCACTCTTTTCTTCATACCATACCATACCATACCATTCACGTAACAAAAGATAAATTGCTTTAATTATTTACACATGACCCTACGTCTTTTCAATCATGACACTCTGTTAGGCTACTTTATTTTATAACAAAATGTATGCGAACTATTAATTCCCAAAGCAAATTGTTTTACCTTTCTTCTTGTGTCTTTGTTGTCCTTTCCACCAGTCTTTCCTGAATTCTCTGCGTGCCTAGAAACCAAACATCAAAAAGTTTTAGATAATAAAACTCATCATATTTTTCACATGACAGAAAGCATAAGTATCTTTATAGGGAAAATATTAATAAGATTTCTCCAGACTAAAAAAGGATAAGCCTGTCATTTCAAGTATTTATTGTTGAGTCTGTACTCTCTTTTTGGGAGGCTTTTTAGCAAATGCCTGAACTCTCTTATTATATATCCCATCCCAATTTAGACATAATGTGAGACTTATATCTCTACAAATCAATATGAATTTTCCCTTAGAACTAACTTTATTTCTTATTCTGTTGTGTCCTTATAAATGGCTAATTACTTGGCTGGCAAAAAAAGGCTATGAACAATTTGACATTTAACGTTTGTGTTTAATTTTTTTTAATTAGAGCTTTATAAAAAGCACACAATTCTGAGCAAAAGCTTTCTCATACCTTTTAATGCTCTTAAGCAAGAGTTCTTAACCTTTTTTATGATGGACCCCTTAGGCAGACTGATGAACCTATGGATTCCTCCTTAGAATGTTTTTTTTTTTAAATTCATAACTGAAGGAAATGCTAAATTTCAGCTAGAAATAAGTGAAAATAAAGATGTAATTATTTTCTCATCTAAGTTCACAGATACCCTGAAATATATCCACAGACCTGTTGGCAGTCTGTGGACCACAGATCAAGGAATCCTGCTCTAAAACAGGAATAAGCAACTTTTTGGAAGTCAGGGGCCAAGTTGCTAACATCAATTCTTCACAAAAGGAAGAATATTGAGAATGATACTAGCAAGTGCCCTTGATTTTAAAATTATTCTCACTCCACCAATATTTAGGCTCATTTACCTTTAAAAGTTCTTTTTAATTATAAAAATTCTGTGAACAGTTAAACCCATAATTCATTCATAAGTTACTATAAATTAATTTTATCAATAAAATCTCAAGAAATAACAAACAATTTTGAGGGCATTTTTTTGATATGGGGAGGAAAAAGGCTGGTGTCCTTTGATGGAGTCAATTGGGAAGGGAATATAAGAAAGGAGTACAAAAGCTCCAGGAATCGCATGAGCAAAGAGAGAGTGGACCCTGGGAATTGGAATATATTTTTAAAAAGGAGGCATCAGGACAACAAAGATAAACTTCATGGAATCTGTAAATTTGCCTAGAACCTATATTCAACAAAAGAAATAAAGTACGCAAATGCATTCTGGCCAAATTTTAAAGGAAAGCCAAATGTCTTTACTTACAACATTCAAATGAAAAAGCTCTTTGTAATGATGACATTTGTTATATCCCTATCTATAGGGAGCATGCAAAAAATGAAATGAATAGCTCATTTACAAGTGCTGTAACTTTTTCAGGTTGTTGGAAATTACTAAATAGTAAATCAATCACCTTTTCTAGCACATTACTAATATTCCCAAACTGGTCATACTTCCAAAAAGTATACAGGGAGTACTTCATCATGGACAAACTCCAAAGAACAGAATTACAGAAGATAGAAAATAAAAATAATATTTTCTATTTTCAATTACTCACTAAAGGTTTCTTTTAGATACCAAAATCTTCCTCTACATTTAAAATAAGATTTTAATTACAATAATCACATATATCTTTTCAGGAAGAAAATTATTGCACACATTAAGTCCCCTCAGGGAAGGAACTCAACTGTCTCCCTTTTGTATTTACACCCCCTGTCACTGGCATATAGTCCAAGTATTTAATATATGCTTTTTCATTCATTCATTCACCTATAATTTACTCTAATTAAAATTAGAGCCAACATGTAGTTTGTAAGCAAACTCTAAAATAACTGTGAGATACGTATCTGGAATCAAATTATTTATCTTCCTTACTGGCTGCCAGATATATTTTCTCTTTTGAAATTTACTCCTCCACTCCTGTGTTCACTAGTCTGTGAAACAAAGAAATAATGAATTTCATTACTTTTCTTAACTATCATTAGGAAAACATCAACTACAAAACAGATATGAATTCAAATTTTAAAACAGTACCTAGCAGGGAAGGGAAGAAAGATATAATGAGAAATGGGAGTTATGTAAAAATAAATGTTATCAATAAAAATCAATGTTTTAAAAAACAACATATAATGCTGCTATAAAAAATATATGAACTACAGTTCCAACTGGTTCTAAAACAACCTATTTTATGATCTAGTAATCTCTGAAATAAATTAGTGCACTATGCCTGAAAGATGAAGAAAGGAATGCTAACAATTACTATTTTTTCAAATAGTATTAAAGAATTTATAGTAATTCCTTTTTTAAAAATATAACAAATTAATAGGCATTTAAAAATGTGACAAATCTCCTTATTCCAAACTGCTTATAATTACATAATTTTATACATTTCACTTTTAACTTTTCAAGATGATACAAAAACTTCTATTAGTGACATATTAATGTCCTTTACATAGAGGCATTTGGCAGATAGTTTCCTTTTTCTATTCTGATGGAATAATTACACTCACTTAGCCTGCATTATACAGCCAATATTTGTACATCAAGAGACTGAAACTCCATTCAAGGCAACTGTTCCAACTCCAAGATGCCCTCCCCCCTCCATCTACTAAGCTACTCTGAGCACAGCCTATAAAGAGGCAAGTTAGGAGGCATCCCTGACGAAAACAAGGAGTAATATGTTGAGGTCAAGTGAGAAACAAGATTGGATAGATATGGTGGGGCAAGATTTGGGAGTCAAGTAGATGAGTTTGGACTTCACATAATAACAGGTTTTTGAAGAGAAGAGTGAAGGATTAAAGTCTTGTTTAGGGAACATTGGTAGGGGAAAAAATACAAAGAAGGATAGATAGGAGTCAGACTAGCTACAAGGAAGTTATAACATTCCACATTTGAGGTAATAAGGGGTCTAGAATGTTGAGGTCAGATTCAGGAGAACTGTTCAAGTGTGAAAGAATTCACATAGACATTCTCTGTAACCAGTGAGAGCTTTATTATGTGAAAGCTACATGGGCCTCCTTAGCAAGAAAACTAATTGAGAACCCAGTATTTGAGGAGTTATGCTTATATAGAGGTTTCAGAATGATGACGTAGTTTTAGGGGTTTTATGGAGAGTAAAGATTAAAGACAGGACAAGAAAGAATTTTATGACACAGGATGAGGGAGAGACAAAGGGATTCTTTATGGTCCAGGTTGGTGGGTTAAAGATTAAAGGGTAGGGGGAACACAGGATAAGGGAGACAAAAGCAATTTTTTTGGTACGTGTTAAGAAATTTTATGGCATTTCAAGATAAGTGGAAAAGGACTTTAGGACATGAGTCCCAACCCCCTCAGGAGGGGCTTCACAAAGTACTGGAAAAACAACCCTTAACATTCTTCTAATTCTTAGGGTACCATTTATATCATGGATTAGAGTAGAATAAAAAAGAAGGTACTCACTAAACAAGGGCATTTCAAAGTCAAAGTGACAGGATAGGGTGACTAGACATGGAAAATAAAAGAAGGGAATGATTCTAAATGACTCCAAGATTTCTACACCAGGATAACTAGGAGCATCAGCGTAAATCACTATACCTGAAACCATTTGAAGAGATAAGTTCTTCAAGACAGAAAGTATATGGAAATCATAAGGGAACAGGAGAAGGGGGAGAAATTAGGAAGGTAAAGAAAAAAGTGCCTAGAAGTAGAACCAGTAGAGTAGGTTCTCTTACAGAAAGGGGAATTTTAAAAAAAGGACTCTTCAAGTGGAACAGGTAGTTAAGAGGGTCAAATGAAGCAGTCAGGCCTAAGGGTAAGAAAGGCCCTTAGCTTTGGCAATCAGGAGGGCTTAAGTACCCTTAAGTTAAAAGAGTCTGGGAAAGAGCCAGATTGCAAGGCATTTAGGAGAGAGTGGATAGTGAGGAACACAGTAGGGGAAAGGAGAACTGGATGCTATGTGGAAATGGGGAGGAAACATTAGGGGCAAGGGAGGCTGGCAGTTCTGGGGTCCCTAGAGGGCAGCCTGAAGGCACTGGGCACCTGTGAAGCAGAGGGAGTGGGGGTGGTACCAGGAAGAGGAGGACGATACTGGAAGGGAAGTAGAAAATCCCCCAAATCTCTATCAGAGTCAGAGATAAAGGGCAGTCAATCATGACATCTGTCAGTGAAAGGAAGGAAAAAAAATAGGAGCAGAGCTAATGTAGACAACAGTTTCAAGTGAAATAGTTTCAGGACGACCTTCTTAACATGATTCTCTATCGATTTATATACTATGATTTTAATTCATAAAGCTTAGTTCAATAATTCAGCTTCTAAAATTAGAATGATAATAAAGACTTGAGTAGGGAAAGCAGATGACTAAGTGCTAGCCCCTTCAATGTCAGTTCTCACTTGGGCTTCACCAGTCCTGCTCTGTAATCCCAAACATTTACTTTACTTTCCTGTTCTAGAGGGTTATAAAATGGGACTAAGAGCTATTCTTTTCTGCAAAATAATAAATGTGAAAACATTTTGAATTCATGTGAAGAGAAACATAAACATAAACCTAAATTATGCTCAGAAAGTAGCAACAAAAGAAAAAAGACCTGGTTTCTAATTCACTACGGAGAGCCAGATAACGAATAGATAAACTATTGTTGATTTTATTTCTTTGAAATTCAGTAATGAGTCCAGAATTATATTAAGTAACCACAGCATTTAAATCAATATATGTGTGTGTGTGTGTGTGTGTGTAACAATTAGACTCTTTACAGTCAAGGGCAATTTTGTATAAAGTGTTAACAAAGCTGCAACTTGTTGCTTTTTCAACATTATTTCCAGAGAAGTTGTGAGCACTTCAAAGCATTTTTCATGAATGCATTCAACATACAAATGACAGGTAATGACTTTGTCAGTATATCAAGATTTTATCATCTTTCAATACTAATAAAACAATCCTAATTTCAGTTATGTTTGTCTCCAATATTTGGAGCAATAAACTTCCACACTCGCTTTCACTGGAATCAAACGTGACCCTGTAACTCACACGCTGGTATCCGATAAGACACACAGGCTGGAAGACGAACCGATAAAATTCAGTTTCTAAGTAAGATAAAGTTTTACCTTAGCTTCCTTTTTCTTTCTATGTTCTTCTTTAGATAGTTTGTCTTTTTTGTCTGTGATATTTTTTGGTCTCTCATCCTCAAAAGAAGTTCCATCTTTATGTCGTTTTTCTTTATGTTTTTCTTCCACATCCTTGTCATAGGCTATACTGCTTTTTTCTTTTGACACTTTTTCCCTTTTTTCCCTAGTGCTGCTTTTTTCTCTGTGTTTCTTCTCTTGTTCTTGTTCCTTTTGTTTCTTGTGCTTTCTTTCTCCATCTTCTTTATGCAGATAATATCTGAGAGTAAACTCTTTATTTTCACCATACTGCAATATTTAAAAATATTAAGTTGGATAATTTCTGACTATAAGAAACATTAAGTCCTTAATTATGCAGAAGACATAGTTTACCTGTCATGAGAAGAAAAATGGATATATATTTATATGCCTACAACTGCAACTGTAAATCTCTGATTTATATACATCCTTTATATGTGAATTGCAAGCCTTAGCTAATGGGCAGCTAGGTGCCAGAGCGGATAGAGTGCTGGGCCTGGAGTCAGGAAGACTCATCTGGCCTGAGACACTTCCTAGCTGTGAGACCCTGGGCAAGTCAAGTTACCCTATTTGCCTCAGTTTCCTCATCTGTAAAATGAGCTGGAGAAGGAAATGGCAAACCACTCCAGTATCTTTGTCAAGAAAACCCGAAATAGGGTCACGAAGAGTCAGACACAATTAAAAAAACAACTAAACCGAACCTTAGCTAGATGGTCATGAGAACCTTCTTTCTTCATCAACTCTACAGACCTCAACATAGCCAAGTTACTGCTTCTCACTTTAATCTAGTACAGCACAGAAGACAAAGCAAACTTTGAACCATGGTCATTCCACTGATCCCAGAACTATTATATGCTGAATGTATTAATGATAAACATCTTCAAATGTGTTCGTTATGCTTATTACCAGCAAAAGGGAAGCAAAGGAAGAAGAATAGAAAGAAGGAAAGTAAAGCAAACCTGACTCACCATCACACCTCATCCTAAATCAGTGAGAGGCTGAAAGTTGTGCAGGAAGTTCCATGGGAAGGGAGGGTAGGTTATTCTGACTAGGGGTGATCAGGGAAGGTTCTCTAGATTTTACCTAATCACCCTCTAGTTAGGTTTCCTGATTTCTTTTCCTTGAGCTATTATTCGATTTTCCAAAATTAGAAGTATTTCTTTCCTAAAATAGTTTCTTGTTTGTCATCCTGCCAACCAGGGTTTTGGGCTAAGGTCTCTGTGGTCCTTCTGATTTACAGTGAACATTTTCCCTCAGCTTCCAAGAATGTTATTTAAAATAGACCTAGGCTTTCTCTGGGATGTTTACTTTAAATTCTTCAATTTTTTTCTCATCATATTTTGTCACAATCATCTTAATTACTATGGGATCTACTATTGTTACACAGGTTTGAGTACAGGTACTGGTTGCCTTTGTTACTCAGGAAAAAATAAAAATGCAAAGAAAAAAACAAACCAGTATATCTATTTTCTTGTAAAGCCTAAGATTACTTGTCCTAGGAAATAGTCTTTGGTGTTCTGCTAAAAACCCCTCCATATCACTGAAAGGAGATACTTCAACAGTCTATGGTCTTTTTAATTTCTGACAATTTTTTCAGTTCATTCTCTTTACCTAAAGGAATAGTTAACTCTGTCACCCTGATACCTCGAACTCAGGAGGAGGGTGTGACATCATCAAAAGAACATGGAACTGGGAGTCACCTTGTCCCAACTGCACCACATTAACTGAATGACCTTGAGCAAATCACTTAATCTCAGTTTATCTGAAAAATGGAAATAACAGAATATAAAAGATTCTCTAGTCTAGGGTTCCCCCAAGTAGTCATTTCCTTTTCCCCACAGCTGTTATTCTCTGCCCTTCAGCAGCATACAATTACCTGTGTTTTCATTGATTCATTCAACAAACATGTATGTAGTACTATAACATAATCTGCCTTCCATTGACTTTAGCTAATAAACAAATCAGGTAATCAAAGGCTGAGTAAGGGCTGAAACGTTACAACAGGTATGACAGGAGTTATCTTCTCCAATATTTCTTCAAACTTTTCTCTTGAGTTAAAGACTTCCATCAGTTTCTGAGAGGTCATAATGGACCTAAAAAGGATATTTAGTGCTGAATGCCTGACATTTAGCTCAGACAGTTCCCCAACTCTCTTCTTTTAATGGGTCTGCCAATCATCAAGATCATACTTCCTTTCTAGCAACCTCATTGTGGTAAGAAGATGAAATGAAAAAAAACAAACACATAAAAAATTATCAAACAAGGGCAAGCAAAATGCCTATATTCTTCATTTATACTGTCTACCCTGATAATGTCCCTTTTTGCTACATTTCCCTGATCATTGTGAATCTAGGACCCAAATGTCACTAGGGCAAAGGAGAAAATCCTCTATATACTTATTACTCATTGTGTTCCAGGTACTTACTGTACTAATGCATAGATAATCAAGAGTTCATTCCATTTATCTCATGGTCTTGTCCTGACTTGTTTACATTTTATGTTTTGAAAAGCTCAAAAAAGAATCCTTTTTAGTCATAATTATTATTAAAGTTCCCCCCATCTGGAAGCAATGTAGAATTGAATTCCTGCTTTGTTTACCTTCTTTTCTCGGTACTTTCTTTCTTCATCTTTTCTTTCAGATTCATCTTTTTGTTCTCTGTCCTTATCTTTTCCTCTAATTCCTGTAAAAATGAAAGTTTTCTTATTTACACTCTAAACACAGAAATTCTAACACAAAAAAATATGATTCTATTAGGCTTTTGTAGTTTTTCAGTATTTATTATACATATTAAAAGATTACTCCTCAGTGGCTATGGTTAATTGCGTAAGGAAAGAATTGTGAATGTATGTAGGTCCTAACATTTCCTAATACTGGGATCAAGAGCTACGGCTACAGCCAAATTGTTTACAACATTTTTGGAAGAAAAAAGGAAGAAAAGAAAGAAAATGGAAAAGAAGGAAAGAAGGAAGGAAGGAAAGAAGGAAGTAAAGGGATGGAAGAAGAGTGCAAGAGAGGAAGGAAGGAAGGAAGAAAAGGAGAAAAACAAAATTATTTTATTTTGAAGGAAAAAAGATTATTCTTTATTCTAAGGGATTAATATTTATTATATTGTAAAAGTTACATCTTACCTCAGAGTTCTTATGAATTAAGAGTGAATTATACACAAAAAGTTACTTGTTTAAGATAAGACTTAAAAAGTTCAACCATGCAGAGTATATTACACAAGGAAAAAAAAGCAACATGGTATTTTTGTCTATTTAATTGGCATTTCTTATTTCCTGGACAGATGGGGTTTTTTTCCCTTTTAAATTAAAATGATGTGAAATTCACACTGGTTTAGTAAAAGAATAATGAAGATTAGGAGCTTGAGTTGACAAATAAAACAATAAAGTTTTATATCTTACACTATTTTGGTCTTATTTAATAAAACATGGCTTGTATATTGGACTACCAAGCTCTCTAAAAGCAATAATTAACAATATCATGAACTAAAAAAAAGTTACTTTTTAAAATGAAGCTGACAGTTTCTTAAGCAACATACTTTCCATCAGCACAATATAATTTTCACTTATTTATAGGGGAAGTTAAACTAATCCAGGATGCAAGCAAAGAACCTAACAGATTGGCTGATGTTTTTACAGAAATTTTTCCTCATTCTAGATGGAAGTTTGGGCTCTAGAACCTGAGCAACCAATGCGCTGTGTGAGTAATTTAAAAGAAGCACAGGCTAGAGCAACTACACAAAAAAAGAAATACAAGCTAGAATAGACACAATTTTGAAAGCACTGAAGGATCAATTTCAGGATATATCTAAGAGAAGAAGATACCAAACAAATGGAAAAATTCTGTATAGTACCATTACCCATCCCCCCAAGAAAAGATGACTAAGTTCACTAGCAAGCACCTACCCATACACATATCAAGAGTAATTTTCATTATGCAACAGGAAGAGGCAGGCTTTCATGGACAATTTTCTATACCAAAACACACATTCATGAGCACACAAATTACTAAGGGGCATAGAAAATACAAGACCCTACAAGATCCACTGTATGTGGATTACAAATGAGCAACTGAGTTATAAGAAAAAAATACAGGCTTAAAGGTCCCTTTCCAAAAACATGGATCTATCTAACATGTTAAGATAATGCAAGATTCCTTTATAGAAGTAACCACAGAGATATGTTTGCTCAATAACCATCTAATTATTACTAACAAGCAAGACATAAAACAGGGAGATACAGCTTGGCAAAAATTCCACTGTAGTCAGGGAAGATGATTCTTGGCCTCTCCCTCAAGCCCCTGTCTCCACTTCACATTTAGCCAGTGGCCAAGTCAATTCCATCTTTCCAACATATCCCACATCCAAACCCTCCTCAGTATCTACTTGGACTATTGTGTAAATTCCTTATTAGTTTCCCTGCCTCCAGTCTCTCCCCTCTTCAATCCATCTACCATATAGCTGCCAAAATCATCTTCCTAAGACATGTATCTGGAACTCAGTTATGCATAAAATAAGGAGTTGGACTAGATAGTGTCTAAGTTCCTTTTACCTCTAACTCTGTGGCCCTATGTCTTAAGCAGAGTCCAAAGGGATTTCCCTAAAGATCAGAGGTTCTTAATCTTTTCAGTGTCATGGCCTCCTTGGTAATCTGGTAAAGCCTATTGACCATTTCTCAGAACAATGTTTTAAAAACATAAATGTATGTAATTACAAAAGAAACCAAAAGTTGGTGAAAATACATATGTAATTTTTTTCCCATCCAAGTGTATGGACCCCAGGTTAAAAACCTGTGCTACAGGTGATGTTCTCAAGGTAAGTTTGTTTGGGAAATATATTGGGAAGAATGAATCAAGCCCCATTCCCCCAAATCCTCCTCAGCAAGACTCATGATTACTTAAAACAGATATGAGGCAGGTCTTGCAATTCAAACACAGAAAAACAAATGAATGAATAATACCAATTATCCCAACGTACAACATGCATTTGGATAAATTAATCCTTTGAATTAATTAAGCCATATGAGGTAGGCATGGCAATGTTTTGGGAACAAACTTGTTTAGAAAGAGGAAAAGAGACAGAACTTGCATTTAGGAAATTGTGCAAGGTTTTCAACAAATATAATAAAATTCCTTTAGAAGGGAAAAAAGTCAAGAATCTCAAGGGAAAATAAGGGAAAGTGGAGGAATGAAGGAATCTTGAACCACACTACTGTGTGGTAATCATCAAAACCATTTGGTACTAGTTAAAGAATACAAAATTTGATCAATGGAATAGAACAAAGAAGCAAGACCAGAAATAACAGAAAACTGAAGCCTGGTATTCATTAAACACCAAAACAGAAACTACTGATGCAAGGATTCTCTATTCCACAAAAACAGTCAGGAAAACTAGAAAGTGATTTGGCAGAAATTGAGTTTAGAAAAATATCTTACACTACATGGCACACACAAAATAAAAACCCTTTATATTAATATAACTTAAATATAAAAAATGACACATTTAAAAATCAGAGAATGTAAGGAGATATCTTTCAGAGATATGACAAACAATAGATGAAATTATAAAAAGCAAATAAACAATTTCTGCTTCATAAAGTTTAAAAGCTTTGCACAAAGAAAATCAACGTATCTAGGAAGAGAAGGAAAGCTGTCAATAGCATCAAATATTTCCATTATAAAAGCCTGATATTAAACACTAAGCTACTTCCTTAGAGACCTGGCTGAGAAACTAACAAAAATATATATGACCAGCATGCCACTTCCCAAAAGATAAATGAATAATTTTAAGAATAGCAAACTGTTGTCAATTATATGAAAAACTACTCCAAATCACTATAGTATGAGAAATCCAAACTTTGACATTTTACCTCATACACACATCAGACAAGAAAAGATGACAAATGATGAATGGGTAAATTGTGAAAGATATAGGAAGGCAGGCACACTAAGTAACTGCTGGTGAAGCTGTAAGTTAATTCAGTTATTCTGAAAAACTATTTAGAACTAAAAAATAAATCGCCAACTTATACATGCCTTTTAACTGAACGATACCAATGCCAAAACAGAACAGGGATTTCAACAAAGATGAGAACTAAAAAGCCACTGAATGTGGCACTTAAAGAGGTCGCTGGCAACCCTGAAAAACATTTTCAATGGAGCGTTAAGGTAAGAATCCAAACTGCATAGGACTGAGAAGTGAGTGATAGGAGAGGAAGTAGAGGCAATGAGCGCTCACAGCTTGTTCTAGAAGTCTGGCAGTGAAATTTAGATAAATATAAGATGACAGCTTGAGGAAATAGCAAGGTCAAGGAAAGGTTTTTAATAAGAATAGGGGAGTTCTGGGTATCTGTATAGGTAATAGAAAAAGAGACAGTGGATAACAAGAAAAAATAACTTGAAAAAAACCCAGGGAGAGTGATATACGATTGTAATGGATACTACTGTGCTATAATAAATGAAAAGCAGGATGATTTCAGAGAAACCAGGAAAGACTTATATGAACTGATGCCTAGTGAAGTGAACAGAACCAGGAGAACACTGTACACAGAACTAGCAATACTGTACAATGATCAACTGTGAATGGTTAGCTATTCTAAGCAATACAATGATCCAAGACAATTCCCCACGACTCATCATGAAAAATGTGATTCACCTCCAAAGGAAGGTGTCTGAATGCAGATTGAAGCATTCTATTTTTCACTTTCTTTTTTTTCATGGCTTTTTTTTTGAGGGGAGAAGTTTGTTTTCTTTCACAACACGACTAATATGGAAATATCTTTTGCATGATTACACACATATAACCTACATCAAATTGCTTATTGCTTTAGGGAGGGGGAGAGGTGGGAAGGAGGGAGAGAATTTGGAACTGAAATTTTTGAAAAAATGTTAAAAACTGTTTTTACAAGTAACTGAGAAAAACAGATCATTCCCAAAAAAAATAACAAAAGGGAGAAGGAGATGATAGTAGAAGCAATTTGCTAGAGTAGATGGGAAAACACAGGATCAAAAGCATAAGTATAAGGGAAAGAAATAGTGCCTCTTCCTCAGAGACTAGAGCAAAGGAAGAGAGCACAAAGAACAGTGTATCAAGTTGTTTTAAGAAACAGAATAGGGGAGAAAAGGAAGCTTAATGCAAACGACCTCTATTTTTCTCAGAAAAATATGAAATAAGGTCTTCTGCTGAAAGGGTAAGGTGAAGAATGGTCTTACAAATTTGGAGAATAAAGCAAAGGTTTGAAAACAGTTGTTAGGGGAGTATGATAGTAAAGGAAAAAGGAATTACTCTGCAGTGAGAGCCAAGCAGAGATTAGAGAACCCACATTTGTGTGGACTTAGTACACATGGTTGTGTGACTTCCTCCACCATCATTCAGCAGCCAATGAGTAGGAAAAGAGATGGCATATGATAATGTTAGAGTACAAGACTTAATACGACAAGATGCTGAGGGATTCAAACATGGAAAATACTATGTATCTAAACAGGCTGATTATAAATTCAGGACTGGGGAGAAAAGAAAGCAGAAGCCAGAGTAGGGGTAGCCCAGAAGAGCACTGACAGATTTCCAACCATAATACATGCCCAACAAGTACTACAAAGGATGATATACTGGTAATAAATGATCAGAAAATAAAAAGGGGGGGGGCAGCTAGGTGACACAGTGAATAGAGCACTGACCCTGGAGTCAGGAGGACCTGAGTTCAAATCTGACCTCAGACACTTGACACAAAAACTAGTCGTGTGACCTTGGGCAAGTCACTTAACTCCAATTGCCCTACCTTCCCCCCTCCAAAAAGCAAAAAATAAAATTTTTAAAAATTTAAAAAAAAAGAAAAGAACAAAAGAAATACAGCTATTATGACATGGTACTGAGATTAAGGGATAATAGACAGACAGCCAAGTACAAGCTGGTTTCCCTTGAAATATTAAATGATCAAGATAAAAGAAAGCCTTTAGCATGTTCTGTTGATCCTCTATAATAAGCTGAGAATTTATAGAGGGAACACAATATTGTAGATTTAGAGATAGAAGTCACGCCTTAGGACAGCTAATCCTCACAGGTGAAGAAACCGAGAGGTTGGGTAACTTCCCCAAAGGTCACTCAAGGTTGTACGTGTCAGAGCTAAGATTTAAGCCCACATCCTCTGACTTCAAATTTAGTTCTTTTTCCAGGTTACCACAGGCTTCCAAACATGGACAAGAATTGCATAGAATGAGCAGTTATGAATAGGCATAATCAACTTGCTGATCAGCAAGAATTTATTAAGTGGTCACTTTTCTGTTAAGACAACATGAACCACTGGAGGTAGGACCCAATTAGAAAAGATCATGGATCCATTGTGAAGTAAAGTATAGGTAGTATTGGGGAATCTAAGTTTTCAATGGAACGATGAACCTAAATTTTTTTAATTAAGAAAATGTAATTTTCTGCAAAAAAAATAAAAATTACTTTAAACATTAACAGAAAATATAGATGTCTAGATAAATTCTTTTTTTACTTTTAAAATTTTATGTAATATTTTACTATAAAGAAAAATATCCATTATAATATTTATACTTCATCATATAGGAAGGTAGCAAACTGCATATTTAATAATAACTTTTTACACAGCCAATTGGTTTAGTTTTTAGAGATAGGAACAGATATAAAAATATTTCTTTTTACTTAATCCTCCATATATAGTGACATTTTTAGAAGATATTATTTTATAGCTAGTTACTGAACAGACATTGCTATAGATGGTTATAAATCTAGCTTCAGTATCATAACCTCCAATACACTGACACAGTTCCTTTTAGCAAAATTTCCTAAGATATTTTTAAACCTGCAAAATGATATTCAAATGTTCTGTAATGGTTCATTTGAATGGTTCTCCACATAAGCTCAAGCAACATTCATTTATTTCATTTGGTTTAGCCTTTGTGCTAGCACTTTTGAATACATGAGAGAGATGCATATACACCATAAAAAGATGACAAAGAAATCATCTAGAAATCCTAGAATCCCAAACAAGACTTCAGGAACAAAATCCAAAGTTGATATCAGATAGAAAAAAAAAACTCCCAATAAAAAAGTAATATCCTGATGCAGAATATGCAGAAAAGGCCCCCAACTGAAAACACTTCCCCAAATGCATGTCTCAGTAGAGTAGAGAGATCCATACTCCCTTCCATAATAGATTTGGGTCATCCTGAGAATCTTCTATTACAAGCATTAATACCTTGATACAGTTCTGAGATATCCCAAGTCTGATTATCTTCACCAAATACTCATAAGAATAAGGTAGCCTCTTGTCTGCAGACTGGAAAACTGTTTAATGGTCCCAAACCATGAACCATTTTGCCAGTATACAATAATGCAGGTACCACAAAAAAGACATCCACTGTTTGTTTCAACAGGAAAAGAAACCTGATACAAACAGATTGGACAGGACATATCAACGTATAACTGCAACTGAACAGCTGCAGATACATACTGTTCTCTCTGAAGTTCCCAAAGCACGGGCACTAGCTCTTGGTTATCAGGGTGAATGTTTTGTTTTGCATTTCCTAAAAGTGTGTGTGTGTGTGTGTGTGTGTGTGTGTGTGTGTGTGTGTGTGTACACACACATATTCTTAGCATAGCAAAGAAAGCAAAACTGATCACAATGGCCACAAGGACTTGGTCACTTACTCCTTCTATACCAAATCATCCAGTTTCAAACTATGAATTACAAATTAATGTTTGGCCATTCCAATTCTACCACCAGGAGAGACAGCCTCTTGCCCACACCAATTTCTTATACTTGAGGCCCCAGAGAATCAATGCAAAAGCCCAGGGAAGGCGCTAGCCAGGATCTCCATCAGGAAAGACCAGCAGGGGTATGGAGAGAGGGACCCATCACATACCTTGGGTGGCCAGTCCATTGTGGGCCTGGCCCCGCAGCAGTCACCTAGTCCAGTCTCTAGTTATCTGCCTATGAACTCTTTCAATAAAAACCTAAATGCTCATGAAAATGAAATTAAAACAAAATATTTTTAAATTTATATAAAGAAAAATTTTCCAAAAAGCAAATCATTTTTCCCAGAGAAATACATTTGAGATCATTTTGGTAGCTAACAATAGCAAAACTTGAGAGTTATACCATCATGGTATGGAAAATAAGGGGCAGTTTTAAAAACTGCATCTAATTCCAGCTGACCAATTCTAAATAATTTTGCTAGATTGAAGAGAAATGGCCAAGATATGCCCAATAAGTCAAGTCAACCTACCTGAAAAAATCTTCCTTTCTAATTTTTCCAGATCTTTATCTCGCATTTCAAATCCCTTTAAGTTATGATGTGAAATATGAGCTTGCTTAAAATCTTCTTTCTTAAATTTTCTTTCTTTATCTTTATCTTTGTCCTTCCCTCGGTGATATTTTTCCTTCTCAGCATCCTGTTCACGATGTTTCTCTTTATTTTTTTCTCTCTCTCGTTCTCTTGTTTCTTTTCTCTTTTCTTTTTGTTTATCTCTTTCTCTATCACCATGATAACCTTTCCCAGTGTCTTTAGTTATGTGACTGTCTCTTTCTCCTGCCCTTTCTTTGCTTTTTAGTATCTCTCTTTCTTGATCTTTGTGCTTATATTCTTTGTATTCAAACAAGTCATTCATTTCTGAATCTCTGTGTAGTTTCTTTTCTCTATGTTTCTTTTCTTCTCTTTGAGTATCTGACTGTGATGCCTAGAGTGAATAAAAAGAAAAAAGATAATACTTTCTTATGCTAGAAAAAGTCTTTCCCCTTGAAAAGTCAAAGTATACTTGATATTGAGTAAGAATCATTATTCTCCTTCAAAAGAGAAAAACCACATCCACCCATAAACATGTCAGAATATATGCATTCATGTTTAGCCTATATCAGATTGCATACTGTCTTGGGGAAAGAGAAGAGGAGGGAGGGGAAAAATTTGGAATTCAAAATCTCATAAAAGTGAATGTTGAAAACTAAAAACGAATTAAAAGAATATATGCCTTCATGAACTTCTTTCTAACCTCAGCAAGATGGAGGGCTAAATCAATCATTTTAGACTTCAACCATGTTTTGATTCATATTGTTTCATATGTAATATTATGGGTATTAAATAATCCTACACCATAAACATTCATATTAGTAGAATAGTAGAATACTAGAATACTAGTAGAATTAGAAGACTACAACTATCTTGCTTAGTGTTCTTATAAACTCTTTTCCCTAATCCCTTTCTGCCTGCCCATCTTAACTCCCAAGCTTGGGCCCTCTTTTTGCTATCACTCTTAAAATTTTCACCTCCTTATTGCAGCTTTTAGGCACTATCAATGGTGTCAGCAACAGGTGCAGACACTATGACAAAAAACTGATCCCTAATCCAATCCTGGACATTCATCTCCACTTCTTGTTTCATGAAATACAAACAAATGATGTGGCCATAAGACCTATATAAATCACTAGGCAACAGGTAGGAATCTGCTAATTGCTCTGGGAATTCTGGTTACAGATTCTGAAGGAGAAGCCCTTTAAAGAAATCTATTTCTATCCCTCTGTTACTGTTCAGTCGTGTTCAACTCTTCATGACCCCATTTGAGGATTCCTTGGCAAAGACACTGGAGTACTTTGCCATCTCCTTCTCCAGCTCATTTTACAGATGAAATTTCCAACAGCATTAAGTTACTTGCCCAAGGTCAATAGCTAGGAAGTAACTGAGGCCAAATTTGAACTCAGCCCTTCCTGATGCCAGTTCTGGTGCTTTATCCATGCGCCACCTCCCTATGTGATAGGCTATCCTCCACTAACTCCACCCTACTCTCAAAAATACCTAACAGAAACTTAGAGAGTGTCTGATATACTTTACTACTACAATAAATCTCAGTAGGTTTGCTACTGGATATGAATTATTGAATTATTATGGATTATTAGCTATGAATAAAAAGCAAGAACTCACCCAACAATATGGGATCTGAAAGTTCCTACCATCATAACCCCTGCAGAAGATCCATTCTCAGTCCCATGCTTTTTACCCTATTCCTATAACTGTGGTAGTCATCCAAGAGAAAAACTCATTTGAACACATTATAATATAAAGACATAAAGGTAGGTGTTATGTAACCTAACCAAAACCCCCTTTTAAAAGATGGATTACTCATAATGGAATACGTGTTAATGAGCCAAATAAAGTTATCAGTAAAAATAATTCAGAAATTAAATGAACCTTCATTTAAATCTTTGAAACATTACCCGAAGGTATTTCTTGAGGTCATCACTTCTCCAAGTGTCATCTTTGGTTCTTCTCTGAAAAGAAAAACGATGTAAAATTGTACAAAGGAATTAGAAATAATCATTTTGACAATGCTTCTGTTTGCATATTTTCCTCTATCTCATTCATATTTTTAGAAATTAATACTGCTGAGTCATATTCAAAGAAGTACATATAGGACATGTATCAGAGAGAATCCTCAACAACAACAACAAAAAAAGTAAAACCTTGCTATTCCGAGGAACAATTTGGTACTATGCCCAAATGGCTATAAAACCGTGATACCCTTTGACCCAGCTGTACCACTACCAGGTTTGTATCCCCAAAGAGACTAAAAAAAAAAAAAACAGAAAAAGAAAAGGACCTATATGTACAAAAATACTTATAGCAGTTCTTTTTGTGGTGGCAAAGAATTGGAAATTGAGGGTATGCCCATCAATTGGGCAATGAACAAGTTGTGGTATATGATTGTGATGGAATACTATTGCACTATAAGAAATGACAAGCAGGAGGGTTTCAGAAAATTCTGGAAAGACTTATACGAACTGACACAAAGTGAAGTGAGCAGAACCAGGAGAACACTGCACACAGTAACAGCAACATCATATGATGATCAACTATGAATGACTTAACTATTCTCATCAATACAATGATCCAAGAAAACTCCTAAAGACTTGTGATGAAAAACGCTATCCACCTCCAGAGAAAGAACTGATGGAACATGAATGAGGATCAAAACATGCTTTTCTAAATTTTATTTTTCTTGGGTTTTTTATTTTTGGTCTATGTTTTCTTTTGCAATATGGCTAATATGGAAATGTGTTTTGCATTATTGCATATGTATAATCTATATCAAATTGCAGGCCTTCTCAAGGAGGGGGGAGAGGAGCAAGGGAGAGAATTTGGTACCCAAATTTCTTTTTTTTTTTTGTTTTAGTAAATAGTATTTTATTTTTTCCATTTGCATGTAAAGATAGTTTTCAACATTGATTTTATAAAAGATTTTGAGTTCCAAATTTTTCTCCCTTCCTACCTTCCCCCCTTCCCAGGACAGCAAGCAATCTGATATAGGTTATACATGTACAATCATGTTAAACATGTTTCCATATTAGTATTGTTGTGAAAGAAGAAACAGAACAAAAGGAGAAAGCCACAAAAAACAAAGAAATAGAAAAAAGTTAAAATAGTATGCTTTGATATGCATTCAGAATTCCATAGTTCTTTCTCTGGATGTGGATATCATTTTCCATCAAGAGCCTCTTGGAATTGACTTTGATCATTATATTGCTGAAAAGAGCTAAGTCTATCATAATTGATCATTTCACAATGTGGCTGTTACTGTATACAATGTTCTCCTGGTTCTGCTCACTTCACTCAGCATCAGTTCATGTAAGTCTTTCCAGTTTTTTTCTGAAGTCGACCTGTTCATCATTTCTTACAGCACAGTAGTATTCCATTATTGTCATATACCACAACTTGCTCAGTCATTCCCCAATTGATGGGCATTACCTCAATTTCCAATTCCTTGCCACCAAAAAGAGTTGCTAAAAATATTTTTAAAAATAATTTATAAAAATATTTTATAAATTTATAAAAATATTTAATAAAAATGGGTCCTTTTCCCTTTTTTATGATCTCTTTGGGATATAAACCTAGTAGTGGTATTGCTGGATCAAAAGGTATGCAGTTTGATTACCCTTTGGGCATAGTTCCAAACTGCTCTCTAGAATTGTTGGATCAGTTCACAACTCCACTAACAAAGCATTAGTGGAACTCAAAATTTTTAAAAACAAATGCTAAAAATCGTTTTTACATGTAACTGGTAAAAAATATTTTTAAAAAATTTAAGTACTACTAAGTCCAAGTCACTGAGCTCTATTAGTACAGCAATTTTTTTGCTACTGATTAAATATCTCACATTGTGAGTATCAACAGTTAAACTGATATTTTTATATCATAAAAAAATGGTGGGATTCTTAATACCTTCTGCCCCGCCCCCCCCTTTCTGCTACTCTGCCACCATCACTCTGAAATCAAGCATAGGACTGAAGCTCAAATTGTATTTTATCTAGTTTATGCGTTACCATGGTATATTACCTAGCGGCCAAATTTCTGTTGATGTACCTTTGCATCTGTAAACTAGTCTTTAAAGATAGTCTGTTACCTCAGGCATATTCAACTCCTCTAAGGATTTAGCGATATATATGAGTATGTATATAGATAGATAGATAGATAGATAGATAGACAGATATATGAGTATACATATATGAGTATACATATATGAGTATGTATATATATATACACATACATATATATGTATAGATATAGATATATATAAAAGACTTCTACAAGTATATATACCACAGGTATATTATACAAACAACTGTATATGTATATGTGTGTGTGTGTGTATGTATTATAGTTATGTAAACTATTATACCAGCAGTTCTCTCAACCTGTGGGTCGTGACCCCTTTGGGGGTCGAACGACCCTTTCACAGGGGTTGCCTAAGACCATAGGAAAACACATATTTCCAATGGTCCTAGGAACTGAGATACCGCTCCTCTATCCATCTCCAGGTGGGTCTGCCCACATGCAGATACACCCACATACAAGTATTAAAGGGTCGCGGCATTAGGAAGGTTGATAATCACTGCCCTAGAGTATAATCTAGAGAAAAGCAAAACTACATGAAACCTCAATTTATATGAGAGAAATGACACAGATTTATAACACCCAGAGCATTCCCCAAAAGATAAATGAGCAAAAGATATAGCTTTCAAAATAAGTGTAAGTGATGACGTGAAAACATGTTCTGAAACATAAATTGCAAGAGAAATGCAAATTAGAACTGAAGTTTCACCTTATATCACACTGACTGACAAAGAGAACCAAAGATGGAAATAATAGTGGGTGATGGAAAGGTTACAGGAACATAGGTACGTGCATGCTTTTTCGATAGAGCTCTGAGTGGAACAGCTGTTCTGGATTTCAATTTGGAATTATTCAAGGAAAGTGACAAACTGATTCAGACCCTTTTGACAGAAAAATCCCACTAATGAATGTATACTTATTCCAAGGAAATCAAAGACAAAAACAAAAGTCTGATACATACCAAGATATTCACAGCAGTACTCAGGAAGCAGTAAGGCAATGTAGTAAATAGAGTACTGGACCTCAAGTCAGGAAGACTCAAATTCAAATTCAGCCTCGGGAACTTATTAGCTATTTGACTCTGGGCAAATCACTTAACCACTGTGTTCTCAGGTTTCCTGATCTATACAACAGAGATAACAAGAGCAGCTACCTCCCAAGGATGTTATGAGGATCAAATGAGATTTTTATTTGTCAAGTGTTTAGCATAGTGACTGGTACAAGATAGACACTTAATAAATGCTTGTTACCTTCCCCTTTTGTAGAGGTAAAGAATAGAAGCAAAGTAGGTTCCCTTCAGTTAGGAAATGAAAAAACCATAATATATGAATGTAATGGGATACTTTTATATGGCAAGAAATTACAAATATGAGGAATTCGGAGAAATGAGAGGATTTGCAAGAACTTTGGTGCAAAGCAAAACAAGCAGAACCAAGAAGACAATGACTACAATAAAAAAGGAAAAACCCGAGACCCACTCAAAGGAAGTTGAACTCTTCAGTAATGGGAAAAACCAGTGAAGATTGGAAAAGAGATCATAAAAACATCTCTTTCAAGGCACAGAAGTGGAGGACTAGTAGAAGAAAATACTATATACACTGTCATTGTAGCAGATGTTTTTGCTGAGTGCTTTTTCTTTGTCACAAGGAAAATTTCAACTTGGGTATATGTGTTGGGACAGGTGTCATGGGCAGAGGTGGGGGGTTGGAATTGGAGAAAACTGGGATGTCTCAAGGAAAGGCATCCAAAAAAATCTTTTCATGGGCAAACATACGTTGTTGTGAATTAAAATTTCAGCACAATAACATGAGAACAAAGCAATCATCCTAAAGAATCAGAAAGATTCAGAAAGGACATGAAGGTCATAGGCAGTAGTCCATCATTAATCAGTAAGATAAGAAAACTGTCTAATAACAACATCAAATTATCATATAGTAAAGTTGATATATGAAAGATACAATATGTAAATGTTCTCCAAGGATTCGTGCTTTATCAGTGGGGATATTTTTTCAACCAGTATGGATCATAGTCTCTTTTTCTCTTAGAAGAAAGTCATTATGAGATGCTATGATCAAAAAAAAAAAAAAAGTAGACAATCTTCTAGTGATAAAGCCCTCTGGATTTAGCTAGACCAATAATCCTCAAACTTTTTCCTCTCAGGACCTTTTTATACTCTTAAAAAATATCAAAGCTTCTCCCTACCACCACCTAATAAGAGCTTATATTTATAAGGGGTTACATATATTGACATTTACTAAATAGAAATCGATGTAGGTAAATTTTGAAATATGTGTTTTATTAATTCACTTAATAATAAACCCATTACACGTTAACACAACATTTTTATGGAAAAATAATCACATTTTCCCAAACAAAAAAATTAGTAAGAAAACTGGTAGTTTTACTATTTTTGCACATTTTAAAATTTTCTGGATTAATATTAAAACAGCTAGATTTTCATTTCTGCTTCTATATTCAGTCTATTGCAATATATTGTTTTAATCACAACATGTGAAGAAAGTCTAGCCTCACATAGATATGTAGTTGGAAAAGCCTATTTCAGTAGGCAAATAACATCTTGATATTATTATGAAAATTGTTTCAACCTTGAGGATCCTCTGAAAATGCATGGACCATACTTTGAGGATCTCTGAGCTAGACTGTGCATTAGTACATGGCACCTGTAAAGCCCTCCTAGCTTTATAGGGGGTCTGCCAGAGCTAATGACTGGCATTGCTTTCAAAGACCCAGGGTTAACTCCTCGCCAAGATTTGATGAAAATGGTATCAAGGTCAGCTACTATACTGACAGTAAATTATTTAACTTGAAAAGACCACAAGTTGAGGGAGAGTTGGTGCTGACTTTTTGTTCACAAATGATTATGCACGCAATGCAGCCTCTGAGGCAGAGATGCAACAGAGCATGGACTGACACTCTGCTGCTTGTGCTAATTTGGGCATGACAATCAACACCAAGAAAACAGTGGTTATCTACCAGCCAGCGCCATACCATCCATACATGGAGCTATAGGTTACAACATATGGAAAAGTTTTGAATGCTGTAGATAAGTTTCCTTATCATGGCAATATACTTTCCAGTAATGCACACATAGATGGCGAAGTTGACACACAGACTGCCAGAGCTAGCTCAGTGTTCGGAAAACTCTTAAAGTGTAGGAGAGAAGAGGTATTAGACTGCCTACAAAACTGAAGGTCTACAGAGCCATTGTACTGACCCTATTGTTGTATGCCTGTGAAAACTGACTGGTATACCAGCGCCATGCTAGGAAACTGAACCCCTTCCATTTGAATTGTTTCAGGAAGATTCTGAAGATTACCTGGCATGATAAGGTACTAGACACTGAAGTCCTTTCTCAAGCTGTACTGCCAAGCATTCAAACTCTGCAGAGAGCACAACTCCGATGGGCCAGCCAAGTTGTTTGAATGCCAAATATACATTTGCCTAAAAGACTATTTTATGGAGAACTCATACAAGGCAAGAGCTCACATGGTGGTCAGAAGAGATACAAGGATACTCTCAAGGTGTCTCTGAAGAACTCTTGAATCAATTGTGTAACATGACAAACCCTGGCACCGGATCATCCAGCATGGTGTGCCAGCATCAAAGAAAGCTCTGGGTTCCATAAGCAAAGCAAAACGGCAGTAGCTTAAAAGTAACATGAGATGTACAAATTTAGAGACATCTCCCTCCTAAATGTTCATGTGGACTATTTGTACCTGAGCTGTGGCAGAACCTACAGAGGTCATATTGGTATGATCAGCCACAGCCAGACACACTGTGCATTAACTCTGACATTGTGATGACATTTTGGTCCTCTTCGATTACAGAGGACACCACCACCAGAGCTAGTCACTGGCATAGCATTCAAAGAACAGGGTCCATTCCCCACCAAGAAGATTTATCAAAATAGAACTGGAGCGAAGAATAAATTAATAGGTAAATATTTTTAACCAAGCACTAGAGTTGTCATCTGTATTCTACAAGGATAGAAATTCGATGATGACAATCTAAAATCTGTATTTCCCTACTACTTAACAGTGTTCTACACCCAAAAAGTACTTGTTTAATGGAAAAGAATAAATGAAAAAAGCATTTATTAAACTCTTACTGTCTGCAAAGCACTGAGTTAAACACTAAGAATAGAAATAAAAAAGCACAGACAGTCCCTACTCCCTAGGAACTCACATTTAACTCACAGCACATACAGGTTTTAACTTCAAGTCAGAAATTAAAATGACTAATAATAACAATATAGAATGTTTTACAATTATCTTATTTGATCCTGATGACAACTTGGGAGTTAGATCTATTACTATGCCCAGTTTACAGCTGAGAAAACTAAAGCAAAGATTGGCAAGTGACCTGTTCAAAATCACAACACACAAGCCAGTAGAATGTGAGGCCATATTTGAACTCAGGTCTTCATACCTGGTGCTCTATCTACTTTATCTGATAATAAATGGTTATTTTTTTTGCCTTAAGACAATAATTTAATAGATCTGCACATTCCTGAGAAAAACCTTTATGTAACATTCATGTTCTTACATGAAGTCAGATTATATTCACCTAAGTTTAAGATGTGCTAGACTGTGCATATAAACCAGGTAACTCACAAACTGAAAAACTTGGCAGGTCCCTACTGTAATCATCACAATAACTTTCTCGTAATCTGGCTGCCAACCTCATCCCTCAACAGAAACTGCTCTCTCCAAAATAACCAATAATCTCAACTGCCAAATCTAAT
This sequence comes from Pseudochirops cupreus, assembly GCA_028627135.1. Classification (NCBI taxonomy): domain Eukaryota; kingdom Metazoa; phylum Chordata; class Mammalia; order Diprotodontia; family Pseudocheiridae; genus Pseudochirops; species Pseudochirops cupreus. Next base: position 518,277,807 of record CM053581.1, on the reverse strand, counting down.
GCTTCCCCCTCACTGTCTTCAACCTTTTTGAATTATCTGCTATATTTGACACTCTGGGCCTAACTTCTCCTAGATGCTCTCTCCTCTCTGGATTTTTATGTCACTTCTTTTTCAAGATTCTCTTACCTGTCTGGCTGATCTTTGGCTGGCTTATTATTCCCATTAGGAGCTTTTACAGTGAGTTTTCTCCAAGTTTCTATCCTGAGACTATTTCCCTATTCCCTCTAAATTCTCTTTCTCTTTAGCTCTTAAAGCCCTAAACAAGTTTATATGAATTATTCTACATACACTTACAGCTTTATATAAGCTTCTGCCTTTTTTAGTCAGTATGAGTTATGGAGTAGAACTCTGAAGGTAGAGTATTTTGATAAAGGGTACACTCAGTTTAAATGCTGATAAGCCATTTACAAGTTTAGAAAGAAATGTGTCCCTTCTTATTATCATGCAATAAACCTAACAGGTGACAGGGCCAAATCATTGAATGAATCAACTGAAACTACAGTATGGATATAACGAACAAATAAACAAATAACTCAAAGAATAAAAAAATAAACTGAAAAAATCTGATAATGAAATTTGAAATTTAAAAAATAAAAATCCTATACAACTTGTCCCCAACCTCTCTTTCTAGCCTTACTGGTTACTCCTCTAACCTCCATCACGTACAATCAAACTGGTCTTTGCTCATGGTTCCTTGCACACTACTGTCCAATATTCCTTGCTGTTACACTAGCAATCCTGCATGCCCGGTTCTCCTTTCCTTGGCATCACAGATCCCCTGCCTTCTTCAAGAAACAACTCAAGCACTACCTTCTACATGAAACATGTATTCTCCTAGAGGTAAAATTGATAACACATGAGGGGTACAAGCGGGTCCGTTTTTAACTGCCTTCCTTGGAGCAAGGCTCAGAGAATTAAAGGCAAGGCCAGGGGACAGAGGAAGAACCTCCGGGCCCGAGTGGCCCTCGGAAGAAGGCCCTGAAGGGCTCTCCCAGATGCGCCGCGACCTCCTGCCCGCACTGACCTTTCCTGACTCCATCTTTCTCCTCAGACCCACACCTCGTTTTCTCCCCAGTCCGGGGAGGACAATGAATTCCGTGGCCTGGACCCAGAAGAAGAGAAACTCTAGGAAAGATACAGCTAGGCCTGAAATGGATGCCGCTCAGCTGCAAGCCAGGCGCCTGCGCTGAGGCCACTCTGAGGGGCCTCGGCGCGCGTCCCGTTTCTCCCTAGCAACGGCCAGGCAGAAGCAGCCGACGGCCGAGCAAGCGATCGATCTAGTTCACCACCTCCACTCTCAACTCCATCCCAGTCCAACCCCTCCCCTCTCGCCACCCAGTCTAGAGGGATCGATTCTTTCTGCTCTGAGCGCTCGATAGGCTGAAGGGGCTGTGGCCTCTTTGGGAGAGTTTTGCAGGGAGTTTGCAAATCCTTTGAGGACTAGGACTATCTCTTTCTACTCCACCCGGTGAAACACCCCCCAGGCACGGCAAATACGGCAGGAAGGGAACTAAGAACTAAGAACTTTAGGGATTAGAGGAATAAGAGGATCTGGTGCTAGTTTTAGTCATTAATCTCCCAGCAGTCAGAATTTGGACGTCAGTTTATCTTGTGTGAAATTCCTTACACAATTCCCCTTTCACCTCGAAATGCCAGAAACCAGCGCTCATGTTTCTGAGTCAGTAACTGCTGAGCAATGAACTAGGAGGCGGACTACTGACTTGTGCTCTAGTCTTGGTTCTGCCACTTCCTAAGACCAACTTTATTATCTTTTTACGTGTGAACTTTGGAAAGTCTCAACCCCTCTTTGAATTTTGGTTTCCACATCTTAAAAAGGGAAATTTTAAGAATGATGCTGTACCATTCACACCAAATGAAATGGATATGTGATAGAAAGCCTTTAGGAGCCTCTAAACCAGAATTAGATCTTGCAGAAATAAATGTTTCTTCTGGATCATGACAATTTCTCCCGAGGTTTCTTATGGAAGCAAAATGACTGAAAAAACGCCATGCAGCTAATTCACTAATAAAGCCCACCAGCTCCTGAAATGAAAGCTGGTTTGAATGACCAATAAAAATGCCATTAATATTGTTAAAAATGTACTTGTTGAAATATTTCAGCTCTTTGTAGAATAAAACAAATGACCTCATAAATTCAATGTGAGCTATTATCAATGTTTTTAATAATTAACCACTAGGATTTATAGATTTTAAAAAGAAAGCTAAACTACAGCCCTTCTAACTTCCACTAATGGATTAATATTTAGCTACATTTCTGGAAAATTCATTTTTAATTTATTCATATATGCACACACACATATCACATAGGTAAGCTGCCTTCACATAAATATTTTCACAAAGGGAAGAAACTAAAATCATGTCTTGGACAGTAAGAAGGATCCATTCTCTAATAATCTAGACTCGGTTTGAAAGTTAGAAGGGAGGACAGAACCAATATGCAATGAAACCTGCCTACTGGAAGCAGGTCACAGAAACTAAGGTCATGCTGTCACTGGCTTGGCAATGTCAATGACATTGTCAAGGGAAATATATACAGAAAGCTACAATGTTCTCTCTGTATTCAGTGACCTGGACTGGATCCTCCTAAAATCAAAGGCAAGAGAACTATTATGGTCCTGTACAAAGGGCCCAAGCTTGGAAGCCAAATGAGCCAAGTTCTGATATGCTGACTTGTGGTATGATGTTAAACAAGCCCCATCCCCTTCTGGACTGCAGTTTCCTCATGCATAATATTAAAGGATTAGTCTAGATGACCTTTGAAATTCTTTATAACCCTTTCCTTATGGAAAGAAGGAAAAGACAGGGGACTGGGAGAAGAAACCTTAGGACTAGATTTAGGCTTCTCTCTTCTGTCTTCAAGGTCCTTTTAGAAGATTCAAAGAAATTAAGTGATTTCCTCAAGTTCACATAAGCTGGTTAAGTATGTCTAGTAAATGGCAGAACCAAGTCAGCCATTGTCTCTTAAAGGTTCAGGGTTTGTTACACTGCAGCTACTACCTCCTAGAAATTTTAACTCCAGTGAGCTACTAGTTCATCAGGGCTTCTTACTCCTAGTTCAGTTGTACAAGCATGCTACAGTGGAAAGAGCTTGGATCTTAAGTTAGAAGACTAACTTCAAATTATAGTTCTGCTAATCAATACTAACTGTGAATAACCCACCAGTAGAAGTAATCAATCAATTAGCAAGCATTATTTAAGTCTCAGTTATGTGCCAGCTACTGTGGACTAGGGGTTCAAAGAAAAAAATAAGCTCAAGTTCTTGTCTTCAAGGAGTTTGCATTCTATTAGGGGAAACAAAACATACAAATAGAATTGCATACCAAAAAAAAAGTTTAGAGTATGGGGGGGGGGAGGGGAACCAGCAGTTGAGAAGTTCGAGAAAGACTAGGTAGAAGATGGTACTTGAACTGACAACACAGAATTTTAAGAGAGGAAATGCATTCCAGAAATTAGGGATAGCCAATGTAAGGACACCAAGATCAGGGATGGAATGTTATGTGTGAAAACAGTAAGAAAGACAGTTTGGCTACACTGTAAAATACAGAAATAAGACTGGAAAAGTAGGTTGAGGCTAGGTTGTGAAGAACTTAAAAATGCCAAAACAGACTAGTTCATTTTTTATACTAGAGGCAATAAAAGGCAAGTAGGGAGTTGCAGTCAATATGGCAGCCTGAACAAGAATGAAGACTACCAAACTTCTACATACTTCCTCCAATAAAAACTTTGAGGTAAACACCAGAACAAATAATGATTAAGAAATCTACAGGGGGCAGAGTCAAGATGGGGGCCTAGAAGCAAGAAAACTTTGTGGCTCCCCCCATAACCACCTCAAATACCTACAAAATATGACTCTAAACAAATTTTAGAGCTACAGAACCCACAAAGTGATAGAGAGAAACAAATCTCTCGCTGAAGGCAGTTCAGCGGGCTGGCAGGAAGGGTTCATCGCAGCATGCTGGAAGCCAAGACCAGCCAGCCCTTTGTGAACCTGCAGTTTTAGCCTCAGGGAGGCCTGGACCATTCGAGGCTGGAGCATTCAGGAGAATGGATCACCAGCAGCTGTGGTGGTTTCCAGAATTATCAACCCGTAAGTAACAAAATAAAATGTAAGTGGAACTCTGCTGGATCTGGCGGGGTTGGAGTATGGTCCAGCCTCTGCTTCCAGAGTGAGAAGCAGTGGAAGTGGTGCCCCTGCAGCCACCTCCATGTGGTTGCTTCAGAGCTCCCAGCCTGCAGATCATAGGGGGGCCAAGCAACCATTCAGAGGCTCAGTGCTCTTGCCTTAACCTGTCTGGATCTAGATTGTGGTCTCGAGGGGTGGTCCTGAGGTGTGTGACCAGTGAGCCAAAGCTGGTGGAGGCTGTAGAGATGGCATCCTCCTAATGGCTCCAGCAGCTGCGAAAATCCCAGCCATTTGGGACAAAGCTTTCCCCTCTAGAAGCAGAGTTCTACTATGGCAAAGAGCTCAAAAGTCAAGTAATTGACTGGCAACATGAGCAAGCAAAGGAAGCAAAGCAAGCACAGCTATCCAACTTTAGATTCCTTTTTTGGGGACAAAAAGATCAAAGCATGGAATGTGAAGAAGACAACACCGTGAGAACTCCTGCACCAAAGCTTCCAAAAAAAAAATATGAATTGGTTACAGGCCAAGTAACAGGAGTTCAAGAAGGATTTTGAAAACCAAGTAAGAGAAGTGAAGGAAAAATTGGGAAGAGAAATGAGAATGATGCAAGAAAATCATGAAAAGAGAGTCAACAACCTGACTGAAGAAAATAACACCTTAAAAAATGGACTAACTCAAATGGAAAAAGAGGCCCAAAAAGCCAATGAGGAGAAGAATGCCTTAAAAAGTCAAATTTGACAGATAGAAAAAGAATCTCAAAGGCTCACTGAATAGCATAATTCCTTCAGAATTTGAGTGAAGCAAATGGAAGCAAATAACTTTATGAGAAATCAAGATACTATTAGACAGATCCAAACAAATGAAAAAATAGAAGGCAATGTAAAATATCTCATTGGAAAAACCACTGACCTGGAAAATAGATACAGGAGAGACAATTTAAAAATTATTGGACTACCTGAAAGCCATGATCAGAAAAAGAACCTAGAATTCATCCTTCAAGAAATTCTCAAGGAAAATTGCCCTGATATTTTAGAACCAGAGGGCAAAATAGAACTTGAAAGAATTCACCAATCACCTCTTGAAAAAGATCCCAAAAAGAAAACTCTTAGGAATGTTATAGCAAGGTTCTGGAATTCCCAGATCAAGGAGAA
>CM053581.1:518250985-518272012 GCA_028627135.1 Pseudochirops cupreus | reverse complement strand
ATTTGAATACTGTGGAAACACAATCAGGATAACACAGGATCTAGCAGCTTCTACATTAAGGGACCAAAAGGCCTGGAATATGATATTCTGGAGATCAAGGGAGCTAGGATTAAAACCAAGAATCACCTACCCAGCAAAATTGAGTATAATGTTCCAGGGAAAAATATGGTCATTCAATGAGGTGGAAGACTTTCAAGCATTCTTCAGGAAAAAAACCAGAGCTGAATAGAAAGTCTGACATTCAAATACAAGAAGCATGAGAAGGTAAACAGGGAAAAGAAATCATAAGGAACTTATCAAAGTTGGACTATTTACATGCCTACATGCAAAAACAATAATTGTAACTTTTGAAACTTTCCTCAGTATGAGGATAGTTGAAGGAATATAAATGTATATATATGTATACATACATATATATCTATATATGAGGGTATATATGCATATGAATACATATCTGAGTGTATGTATATATGTGTAGATAGGGCACAGGATCAATTGAATAGGAAGGGATAAGATTTAAAAGGTGAAATTGAGAGGTGAGAGAGGAATAAAATGAGAGGAGATGGGGAGAGACAGAATGGGATTAATTATCTCATATAGAAGAGGCAAGTGATAACTGTTAAAATGGAGGGAAAGAACAGGAAGGCAAAAGGGAATGGGTCAACCTTACTCTTATTGAGTTTGGCTTATGGAGGGAATGATATACACTCTAAATTGCGTATCTTGCCCTACAGGAGAACGGGGTGTAGGGTATGAAAGGGGGGATGATGGAGGGGAGGGCAGGTTTGGGGGGAGGGTTGTTAGAAGCACACACTTTTATAAAGGGACAGGCATAAAATAGAGAATAGAACAAGTTGAGGGGCGAGATAGGATGGAGGAAAATATAGTCAGTCTTTCACAACATATCCACTATGGAAATGTTTTGTGTAACTACACATGTACAACCAATATTGAATTGTTTATTTTCCCAGTAAGGGTGGGAGATGAGGGAGGAAGGGAAAGAATCTGGAATTTAAAGTTTTAAAATCAAATTTTTAAAAAAATTATTATTATTATTTACATGGGAAAATGGGAAATAAGATATACAGGCACTGGGGTATGGGGCTCTATCTTGCCCTACTAGGAGGTTGGAGGGGGTATGGGGGAGAATATAGGAGAGAGCAGATTGGGGAAGGGGGCATACAGTGGGATCACTATTTTGGGGTGGTGAGTAGGGGAAAGACAGGGAGAAAATTTGTAACTCAAAATCTTGTAGAAAGAATGATGTAAACTAAAAATAAACATAAAAGTTAATTTAAAAAAAAAAGAAATCCAATGATAAATTTTCAGTGACATCTTCCACCCCAGAATTGTACAAAAATTCAATCAGAAGCCCATGAGCCGTAAGAAACTTTTCCAGTAAAGTAAGCTCCAGTCAGCACTATTAGAAACTGGACAAGGTACATTCAGCAAGCCTTTGTGACGATAAGCAGCAAAAGAAGAGATCTACCCCTGATAAAAGTCCCAGGGTTGTCAGAAAGCCCCAAGGTGGGTGATCTGGGAAGTGCTAGGTATTGGGAAGCAGCCAGCATAATACTATACTCCAGTAGCACTTAGATCAGGACAGCCCAAACCCAGGGTTTCTGAGGTTTCTAATATTTTGTCCTGAGATATCAGAGAAAGCTCTGAACCTCAAAGATATGAGGGCGTGAAAACCCCAAGAGGTAGAGGTCAGCACAAGAACTCAGGGAACTTAGGGCAAGACCAGGGAGGGCCAACACATCCCATTCAAGAACAAAGCTGAGGGCAGAGACCAGACCTGGCTGAGAGCCCAAATTCAGGAACTAAAAGCTAGAGAGATGAACAAATCAAAGTAAGATGCCACCCAACATAATATAAATATATGTATGTGTGCATAGTATATGATATACATAATATATATGACAATCTAATTCCATAATAACTATTAAACAGAAATTTGAGAAAAAAGGGATTTTCCACAAGTACTACATAAATACCTAGAAAAAAAATAAGAGCTTAAAGAATTAAAAAGAAATAAATAAAAAGAGTTTAGGGGAGAATAAGGAGTCATTGGAAGGAACTGTATGATGATAGAGTACTAAAATTCTAAGAAGGGGAGAAAAAATTTAGAACCTTAATGTTTCAAGGGGGCATTAAGGGAGTTAAGAGAAATGGAGGTACTGGACACAGGCTTTAGGAAGAAATAAGGAAAAGGGGAAAATAACAGAAGGAAAACACTTACATATAAAGGAGGATGAAGGGATGGAATTTGGCTACTTCATAACTGGGGTGCATCAGAAGAGTACACAAAAGAAAGGGTTGGGGGATTAGTGAGCATCAGATTAATCTCAATCTTGTCTAAAATAGACAAAGGAGAATTGAACACACACATTTAAACTGTGGTTTACACACCAGTAAACAACACTGTAATGAAAAATAACTTTGAAAGATTTAAGAATTGTTATTAAAACAATGATCAACCATCACTCCATAGGACCTGCAATAAAATGTGTCACGTGTCATGGCAGACAGGGAATGGGCGCAATGTACACGAACATACATTTTTGGACATGGACCCTCTGTAGGTTTGTTTTGCTAGACAATGTTTATTTGTTGCATGGGTTCCCTACACTCTTCCCCTCTTGGTTAATGGGGAGTTGGGGGGAGGGGAGGGAAAGGAATAGAGAACTTAAGAATAGTGATGCCAAAAAAAAGGGAGGTATAACATTTTTTAAATGCACATGAGGAAGTTGAGAAGATAAATGTGATAATTTCAAAAGCAATAATGCAGAATTTATAATATATGCATATATATTTTTAAAAGCAACTAATATGAAATGGAGATTCTTGATTTCATATATAATTTTTTTTGTTCTATTTGTAAGAAAATGAATGAATAACGCATTTATTAAGTGTATAGTGTATTCAAAACATTGTGCTAAGTACTGGGGAGAACAAACAGAAAAGAAAGACAGTCCCTGATCTGAAGAAGTTCATATTCTAATAGAGGGATAACACATATGGAAGGTTTCATTGCAAGTCAGATGGGAAAGTCCCTTGGTCCTTAGAGTTCAGCTGCAAAGCAAATGTTAATAACTCTTTTTAAAATGTCATTTTTTAAGTGTCACTCTTCACAGGGATCGTAGATTCAGAATTCCTGGGCTAGTAGCATCAGGGTAAAAATATTATTTTCTTGGCATTTAAGTTAAAAAATTTTTAAAGTTTGTTGAATAGAATTTACCTGTGCTTTATTAAAAAAATAAATCACTTTGGCATGGCAACACTGTGGAAAATGGATTGGAAAAGGGAGATGCTCCAGGCAGGGAGACCAATTAAGCAGAAGCGGCTGGTAGAGCCTAGAGTAAGAAAGATCTGAATTCAAATCTACCTCTACGTATTTCCTAGCTATGTGACTCTCAAAAAACCATTTAATTTCTGCTCGTTTCAATTTTTCTCTACTGTAAAATGGGAAGTAATACTACCTATCATACAGAGTTGTTTTGAGAATCAAATGAGATAATATGTGTCAAAAGCACTTAACACACAGTGCCTAGAATATAGTGGGTGCTATATAAATGCTTATTCTTTTCCCTTTCCTTCCCCATTCCCCCCAGTTAGAAGACAATTTGCAATAGTCCAAGTGAGAGTTAAAGAGGGCTGATATAAGGTGGTCTGTTATGAGTAGAGACAAAGGAAATGATGTAAGAGAATTATGTAAGTAGAAATGACAAGATTTGGCATCGTATTAGATACGTGAGGTGAGACAGAGTAAGGAATCCAGGGTGGCATGAAGGTTGCAACCTGGGTGACTGGAAGGATAAGTAGTAGTAGTAGTAGAAAGGTAGTAGAAATAGAGAAGTTTGACCAGAAAGATTAATAATGAGTTCAGCCTTGGACAAACTGAACATATGCACCTTGAGAAAATGAATATTTTTCACAAAGTCTTTATATCTTCACCATTTAGTGGTGTTATATCCATGGCAGTATGGAACTATGATTTTTATAATAATCAATATGGTATATGTAATGGATAAAATAATAGATTAGATTTTTCAGAATTGCCTCTCTTGTGAGTCAGACTTAAAATGCAGCTTAAAATGATAAATCAACCTTTGACAAGGCTCACAATCACCGAGTGTAAACCTGAAGTGAAGTGAATGAAGGAATATAGAACCTGTTTCTGTCACAGAACTCTGGTCCTATGATCCACCAAGTAATTACTCCCCCAAAGATTTGAATTTGGACTTCAGGACACCTGCACCTTAGGATTGTGGGATTTGTAGACTGGTCATGTGAAACCATTCTGGCCCTGGAAACAATTATTTGTAATTCACCTTACCTCCTCCTTTCCCACTTGTAATTTATGTATATAATCTCTAGCTTCACTTTGACCAGGTGGAATTCGGATCAGGAGAATGCCCAATTTGCAAATCTGTTCCTCATAATGAAACTGATTAATTAAAGGGCTACTTGATTACTGGCACTTTGTTTCTGGGTTGCCATTTCATCATTCTCAGGTTAGAGACTGGTTTAGTAAAATTCTGTTAACAGTAGGTACTTAAATATTAGTTGAATAATTGTAACGGAAATATAACAGAATTGGGTCAGTCTTCTCCTTTCTCTGGGACTGAATTTCCTCATCTGTAAAGTGAGGGCATTGAATGAGTTTTTTTCTCCTCTCTGGGTCTAAAATCTTTGATCATAGAATTATTGAATCTCAGATTGGGATTGGACTTCAGAGGACATTTAAAACCACACCTAAAAAGAAGTCCTCTTACTAAGAAGGTAGTCACCTCTGCTTAAAGAGTGGTGGTGATCTCTGCTTGGTCAGCCTGGGCTTGAAGACTCCCAGTGATTAAGAAGGAATTTACTTCTTCCTTAGGCAGCCCATTTTGTTTTTAAGTAGTACTAATTGTGAGGAAGTTTATTCTTATATCAAGTTTTGCAATTTCTACCCATGGTCCCAAATTCTACCCTCCGTAGCTAAACAGAAAAATTCAAATCTCTTTTTCATGATTGACTTCAAACACTTGAAAATGACTATGATGACTGCTTAAGTCTTCTTTTCCACTGGCTAAACAGCCTCAGTTCCTTTGACTGATTAACGTGTGGTGCTATTTAGTCCCCTCAAGACCCTGGTTGTCCTTCTTTATACCTAATCTAGGTTATAAAAATCCTTCCTAAAATATGATGCCCAGAACCAATCAAGTGTGGTCTGACCTGGGACTAATAATAGTTTTCTTGTTCTCAATACTTTTTTTTTGGGGGGGGGGCATAGGGACCTCCCAATGAGGAAATTCCCTCTACGAATTCAGACTGTCATCATATTCTGCAATTCTGAGTCTTTTGAGAGTTAACTGCCTGAGGTATTGAGAGGTTAAGTGATTTGTCCAGTGTCATACCTGCAGCCAATATTTGGAAGCTAACCTGGAACACATCTTCCCCAGACTCCAAGACAAGTTCTCTATCACTATACTATTCTGGTTCTCTAAAATATAATCCCAGAACTAAATAATGCTCCAGATGTGTTCTGATCTATCAGCCCTCTTGTTGTACCTCTGCCCTTGGGCACTAGGCTTCTATTGATGCATCCTAAGATTATATTAACCATTTAGTAGGTCACACAATATTCACTCCTAGTGAGCTGGAAATACCTACTTGATTAGTTGAGCCAGACATGAAAAGATCCACTCAGCTTCTTTTTAAGGTGGTAGTTCCCAGATCAGCCAGACCGTTAAGGATGAAGTCAGCCTTCTTTTCAATTTTTATATCAGGTTCACCCTCATCTCAGTCATTTATCACGTCCCTGAACAGGAACCCTTCTAATGAAAGCATGAAGAGGATATTAAGAATGAAAAGATGTGGGAGAAAATGAGTCTATGAAAACAAGTTTATGGATGGTACATTAATGAAATAGCATATTATAAAGAAAACAAGACCTGCAAGTATGAGGGAAAGAAATGCAGGGAAAATCTCTATAAAATTATGTTTTTGGTTTTTTTTTTTAAGAGGCACAACCAGGAGAATGATGAAGAATGCACTATAACCATATGAAAGGGAAAAGTGAGTGAGAATTAAAGACAAAAACCTCTAGGGATCTGGAGGAAGCTTTTACAGTTATTCCTTCTACTGACTTTGTTAATTTAAATGAAAATAGTTGCTAAGGCAATTTAATTGGTTGTATTGATATTTCCTGTTAAAATTTAAAGAAAACTTTTTTTTAAAAGAAAAACAGGGCTGGCCATTAGTGGGACTTCTTGTTGGGCTTCAAGTTAAACCTGTTTGCAAGAATGGTGTGATGATGTGAATGAATCAAGATTAGCATAGTAAGTGATAGGGGTATTCTCTCTCTTTCTCAGAAATATTCATTGTGAGAAGTGGAGCTGATAGCTGAGGAAGACTGTTAAAAGGAGAAAGTAGGAAGGGAATATTGGGGTGGGGAATAGGGGCAATCTTTGAAGAAAAGAAGTCCTGTATAAGATAGGATTTGTGGGGCAGAGTCTTCACTAGAGAAGCCCTTATTCTTGGCACTGTACACTTCTCTAGGTGACTGATATTCAGATTATGAATATAAATACACACCCCTTTTATTTATTTGTTTATTTATTTTTGCTTTTTGGAGGGGGGAGGGCAGGGCAATTGGGGTTAAGTGACTTGCCCAAGGTCACACAGCTAGTAAGTGTCAAGCATCTGAGGTCACATTTGAACACAGATCCTCCTGACTCCAGGGCCAGTGCTCTATTCACTGTGCCACCTAGCCTCCCCTACATACGTCTTTTAGACAAATGGTTATTCATTCAAAGACTTATTTTTGTTTGTTTGTTTTCCTTCTTTTAATAAAATTTTATCCTGTTCTCAATATACTGGAGAGTAACATGAACACATGATCTCAGGATTCCAGGATGGAAAGTGAGAAAAATCTCCAAAAGCATACCTGTGCTCTTCACGTCAGGTGGGTATAGCCGAGAATAATTATATTTTGGAGGCTCACATCAGGTGTACATTTAAGTATATAGATCTTCTTTATTTGATTTCTCTATCTATATTCTATAATGTAATAGTTGAACCTTAGATAGTATCCTGACTCTTCCACACACCCCAAGACAAAGAACAAATACCTTCAAAACTAGAGCAGTGAGCTACTACCCTGGAGCAGCTCTATATAATGTAGCATCCTTATGACCTTCTACACAGGGTAATGAAATAGGAGAGGGCCATAAATTTTATAGGGAGGGGCAGACTTACTTTTACTCAGGTGTCACTGACTGGTTTCCTATTTTTTGAGGTCACAGGCAAGGGAATGTTTGGGATTGGTCAGCAAGGTTCTTAATGGATCATGGAAGTTTCCATTATAGAAGATTCTAGAGTTTCCATTAAAAGGCAAGGGTGTGGTTGGAGAAGAGAAGATACTGGCAAAGAGGCAGGGGTGTAAGAGCAAAAATGATCTATGGTAAAAAAAGGACAAAACAATTTTTTTAACATAAAATTTAAAAGCACTTGCATGAACAAAATCAAGACAGCTGGAATAAGAAGAGAAGCACTGGGGATAGATCTTTGTAGCATATATTTCAGATTAAGGTCTTAAATCCTAGACATAGAAGAAATTGAAACAAATACATAATAAAAGGCATTCGCTCCCCCCCCCCATGGTAAAAGAATATGAATAGGCAGTTTCTTTTTAATTTTCTTTTTTTTTTAAAAATTGTTTACAACATTCAGTTCCACAGGCTTTTGAGTTCCAATTTTTTTCTCCCTCCCCTTCTCCCTTCTCCCCTCCCCCCATGGCGGCATGCAGTCTGATGTAGGTTCTACATATACCTTCACATTAAACATTAGTCAAGTTGTAAAGAAGAATTATAACCAATGGAATGAAAAACAAGAAAGAAGAAACAAAACAAAAAAGTGAGAGAGCAAGTAGTCTGCTTCAGTCTGCATTCAGACTCTGCAATTCTTTCTCTGGATGTGGATAGCCTTTTCCATCATGAGTCCTTTAGAGCTGACCTTGCACTGCTGAGATAAGCTCATTCTATCAAAGTCAATCATCACAGATACAATGTGTTTGTAGTTGTGTACAATGTTCTCCTGGTTCTGCTTCCCTCACTCAGCATCAGTTTATATAAGTCTCTCCAGGTTATTATGAAGTCTGTCTGCTCCTCCTTTCTTATAGCACAACAGTATTCCATTACATTCATATAGCACAATTTATTTAGCCATTCCTCAGTTGATTTCCCCTTGATTTCCAATTCTTTGCCACCACAGAATGAGCTGCTATAAATACTTTTGTACACACAGGTCCTTTTCCCATTTGTATGATCTTTTTGGGATACAGCCCTAGAAGTGGTATTGCTGGGCCAAAGTGTATGTACATTTTTATAGCCCTTTGGGCATAGTTCCAAATTGTTCTCCAGAATGGTTGGATCAGTTCACAACTCCACCAATAATGCATAAGTGTTCCAAAAGGCAGTTTTCAAAAGAAGATTTGTAACCTGTCACAGCATTATGAAACAGTACTCCATCTCACAAATAATAAATACAAATTAAAGCACTTGCAATGCTTCATCTCATACTCATCAGATTAGCAAAGATAAAACAGTGAATTATGGAGGGGCTATGGAAAGATACACACCTTTCACTGCTGGTTGAGCTATGAAGTGGTTCAATTCGCCTGGAAAGGAATTTGAAATTATGATCAAAAATTAAAATACATATTCTTTGACTCAAAGATAACAGATATATGCACTAAGAACGTAAAAGATTTCCTTTTAAAAAGGTCCTATACATAAAAAAATAACACCACTTTTAGCAATAACAAAGCTAGAAAGAAAATGGGTATTTATTAATTGAAGAATGGCTAATAGCTAAATGATATATGAATGCACTGGCATGTTATTGCATAGTAGGAAATAATGAGTATGAAAAACTCAGAGAATCTTGGGGAAAACTGTAACTGTAAGTAGAACCCAGAGAATATCTAACAAGATAACCACAAAGGAAGGTACATTCAAAAGCTTCAGAACTCTGATCAATGCAGTGACCTATCAGAATAAAAGAGGACTGTGACTAAAGCATGGCTTCTGCTTCTCAGCAGAGACATGCTAGACTCTAGATGTGCCACAGGGCATACATTTTCAGTCAAGGTCAATATGTTGATTTCCTTTGCTTGACTGTACTTATTTCACACTAGGAAGGTTCTGTCTGGGGATGGAGGTGGTACGGAGGGAGTCATTGGGAAGTGATGGTGAAGTTTAAAAAAAAAGCATCAAAAACATTTTAAAAAGAAAGATAAATTAAAAAAAGACTTTTTAAAAGAGACTAATTCCAAAATTTTGAGCATACGTGCCAGGACAATGGTAGTTTCAATCAACAAAAATCAGGAAGTTAGGAGGGGGAGTTTCTGGAGAAAAAGTTTAATTTTGAACATATAGAGTTGGACAAATATCCATCAGGCAGTTGGAAATGAATAATGATAATAATAATGAGTATTTATATAGACTTTTGAGATTTCTATATTCCTCACATGTTATCTCATTTGAGCCCCAAAAGTACTCCATGAAGTAGATGCTATAATTGTTCTCATTTTACAAATGAAAAAGATGAAGAGAGACTTGTTCCAGTTTATATAGCTAGCAAGCATTTGAAGCCAAGTCTGGAACTAAGATCTTCCTGGATCCAAACCCAGCATGCTGTTGAAATGCACTCAAGAGACAGGAACTGGAGATACAGATTTAGGAGTCCTTGGCATGAAGGTATAATTGAAATTGAAGGATGAGGGCACAGAAAAAGAAGAGGCCCCAGAAAGAGCTTGGCAGGAATCACATTTCAGAGATAAGAGAAGGAAGTGAAATCTGAGAGAAAATGGCCACGGCAAACAAGAGAGAGGAACAGAAGTAGGAAATAGCAGGGTCATGGAAACCAAGAGAAGAGAGAGTAATCAGGAAGGAGGGATGTTCATCAGTGACAAATGTTATACAGAAAAATCAAAGAGGATGAGGCCTAGAAAAAAGTACATTGGATGTGGCAATCAGAAAGTCACTAGTTTGAATAGTTTCAGTATGTCTATGTGGAAGTTAAATTAAAGGAGATTAAATACTGAACAACTTGGTTAAGAAGTAGAGCAGCTCATTATATTGTTAATGTAATTTTGCTTAAAAGGAAGATCTTTTCCATTCATTAACAGGCCCACAGATCTGCTTGAGTCACATGGAAGCCTAAGTCACATGAGTCTGTGGTGGGAGGAGCTTGCTGAATGGGCAGAACAGGAAGGGGTGGAGCAGGAAAGGCAGAACAGGAAGAGGTGGAGCTGGAGCAGAGCCCAGAGGAAGTTGGTGAGAACAGTTAGAGCGGAGGGAGAGAGAGGATGTAGGCAAACAGACAGCTAGGATTGTGAGTGTTTATTTGTGGGAAGGCCTGAGCAGGGGGAAGGCTTTGGGATGGTGTTGCTCCCTCTAGTGATAATGTATATCAGCTTCTTTGCTGCTGTGATGTATTTGGTTTTTTGGGGTTGGGATTTGACTTTCCGGTATTAGAATAAATGTTTTGCTTCTGTCTCCTATATAGGGAATCTGCTATATTTTGTAATTCAGAACGACAGTGGCAGATTCATAGTCACCCTTAGTGCTGTGAATATTGCCTTGGTGATATACTTGTATAGCTCATGTAAACTTTCCAGAAGTTTAGCAGTGATTTTTTAAAAATAATATTTTATTTCCTTCATTACACATAAAAACAATTTTTAACATTTGGATTTTTTTTAGGTTTTGTGTTTCAAATTCTATCCTGTCCTCCCTCCTCTCCCCCTCTTCTTTAGGTAGCATGCAATCTGATATAGGTTATATATGTGCAATCATGTAAAAAGTCATTTTGTGGAAGAAAACTCAAAAAGAAGGAAAGAAAGAGAGGAAGGAAAAAAGAAAATAAAGTGCAAAATAGTATGCTTTGGTCTGTATTCAGATGCCATTGGTTCTTTCTTTGGGGGCAGATGGCATTTTCCATCGTGAATCTTTGGGACTGTCTTGGATCATTGTATTTCTGAGAATTTCTGAGAATAGCAAAGTCATTTACAGTTGTTAATTGTATAACACCGCTGTTACTATGTACAATGTTCTAGTTCTACTCATTTCACTCTGTATCAGTTCATATAAGTCTTTTCAGGTTTTTCTAAAATCATCCTGCTTGTCATTTCTTATACACTAATATTTCATTAAAATCATATACCACAACTTGTTCAGCCATCCCTAGTTGATGGGCATCTCCTCACTTCCCAATTCTTTGCCACCACAAAAAGAATTGCTTTATTTTTGTACAAATAGGTTATTTTCCCCTTTATTTTAAATCTCTTTGGGATACAGACTTAGTAATGGTATTGCTGGATCAAAGGGTATGCATAGTTTTGTGGCCTTTTGGGCATAGTTCCAATTTTTTAGCAGTGATTTAGAGGAGAAAAGATGATTGCTCAAGAAGATAGCAACATAAGGTAAAGGTAAGATGCTTTCAGGATGAGTAGACTTGAACATGCTTTAAGCAATACAACGTAATGAAAGAAAGTTATTAAGTGCCTCCTGTGTGGAGGATACTTTTTGGGTCCTGGGGGAAAAACAAAGGTTAGCTAAAACATGGCCCCTGAACTCAAGAGTCTAGGCCAGAGGTGGGGAGCCTGCAGCCTCAAGACCACATGTGGCTATCGAGATCCTCAGTCAAACTTCACAGAACATATGTTCTTAGATTCAAAGAGCCATACTCAAGGACCTAGAAGGCCACATATGGTCTCAAGGCTGCAGGTTCCCTACTCCTGGTCTAGTCAAAACAGTTAATTAGGGTGATAAGGTATCAAAACTATTACATGAAAAATGCATTAGAGAGTTCCCACATGGCTTTGAGAGGTGTGAAGAGTAAAGTTAATATTCATTGGAGTGAGTAAGGAAGGTTTCTTCAGGAAGGTAGCCTTGAATTAGACCAGAAAAATAGGTGTGGCAGGTTTTTTTTTTTAAATGTGGTTTGGGAGGGGTGCAAAATGTATCTCCTTTGGTTTGAGCACAGAATATATGACAGGAAGTAACCTAGGTCTAGGCAGCTGTGGCAGTGCTATTATGAAGGACCTTTAAAACCAAGAAGAGGAATTTAGCCTTTTTATTTTATTTTGACCAGACTAGTAGTTTCACTGGTATAGGGCAGTGATATCAGTGGATACATAAGGATCCCTGTGGGCTGCATACTGACTTAATTTTAAAATATAATATTATCTATTTTAATGTATTTTTATTTATTTTGTTATACATCCCCCAATTACACTTTAATCTGGTTCAGCTGTACTCAGAAGTGTTGGCCAACCATGTTTGACATTGTCTGGTGTAGGGACCTCGGTGTAAAAGATCAATACAAGACCACCACATATACTCAGCTTCAAGATACATTTTTAGAGTTGCTTGGGGGCACTAATAATGAGTGATTTGCTAAGGGTCACAGAGCCAACAAATATTGGAAAAAGGGCAGGTCTTCCTAACTCTGAAGCCAGCTCTCTCTCCACCAAGCAAGCTGTTTTTCACTTGTGTTCCATTTATCATCATTTCCCTGAGGCTGTGATCCTCTTCTAAAGGAAGGAAAACAAAAGGGTTATGTCCTGGGAACAAATAGGGACCCAGGGAAGGTTCCTGAGTAGAGAAGTCATGACTGATTTGGTAAGAAAGATTATTCTGTCATTGGAAGGAAGTTGAGAGAGGATGATGAAACTGAGGAGTTCTGAGGAACCAAAGAGGGGAACTGAGGGAATTCATGGCCCCATCTCGGTAACATAGGAGACCATGTTGTCTGATATGAGTGTGGCTCAGGGTGGTTTAGAAATCCAGAGAAAAAAGAAGAAAAAGTTTAACTGTCACTGAAGGGGATGAGATAAGAAGTTGACAGGGGTGAAGCAGAAGTTTTATATGCTTTGTCCACATAATGAGAAGATGGGATTCATTGGAAAAGACCCTGAAGTTGGGAAAGATTGCAGGTAAAAGGAGAAAGGGATCTCAGAGAATGAGATAGATGGAAATAGTGTCATGGAAGCAACAAACATGGGCTTGGACAGACTTTGGGAGGCAGTAGAGGATAGGGTTAGGGTCAGAGGATAGAAGGGCCTGGCGTGCAGTGGTCCATAGGGTCCTGAAGAATTGGACATGACTGAACAACAAAAAAGACTTAAGGAAGTGGGGGCAGAATAAAGGAACAATAAGAAAGGGAGGCGATGATGATGAGAAAGGAGATTTTTCACTGAGTAAATTCTAGGAGGCACTGGAGGGTATGGTATCCACAGCATAAGGGGAGGGGCTAACTTCAGCAAGGATCACCTAGCACAGTGCCTTAAACATACCTTAGCTGAAAGAGAGATCTGTCTTTTCTTGAAACCAAAAGGAAAAAAACCCATATAGTCTAATTCAAGAGGGCTCTGGCAACTCTGTACCAGATGTGTCAAAAATGTGGCATGCTGCCCATAACATTCCTGAATACTGCCAGAACCAGGTAAAAACGTAGTTCCTATTTGACTTTAATGTGTTGATGTATTAAAGAAACAAACACATAAACTTAAGTGGTTTTCCAAAGCAATATGTGACCTGTGAGGGGGAGGTCCCTTAACTGGCTTTCTATTTGAGTTTGACACCATTACTCTTTACCAATTCAGATAACAATAGTCTATGATTTAGTCAATTAGTCTTCCGGAGTTGCCTGACACAAATGACTTGTGCAGGGTCACCAGCTAATAAGTATCAGAGGCAGGATTTCAACCCAAATCTTCCTAATTCACTGCCCCTCTTTGCTTCCATGTTTCTTTACACTCTAGGAAACAGGGCAAAACAACCCTTTACTTTTGACAAGTGTAATTATTGGCTTCAGTTTGAAAAACTGCTGATCTTGAGCAAAAGCTGGTTATTTATATACATTAAAGCACACCTTCATGGACAGAAGCGAAGTGGGAAGGAACCAAAAGTGTTTTCAATCGAGTTTTTCAACTTTTTTTTCCCCAAGAGATGACTCTCTATATAATATAATTTCAAGCTGAGATGAAGAATTGTTAAGACAGAAAAACGAAAGCCGTTTCCCTTCTCTATGTCTTAGTACAGTCAGGGGCATCATAATCTATACAGAAGGTATAGGCTTTCTTTGGGCTTATATACAAGGACCTGAGCTCTAAGCTGGGTTGTTCCTTACTGACTTTGTAAACTTAGGCCAGTTCTAGAACATCACAGAGCCTGAGTCTCATCAGTATTAAAGATAAAAATATCTGTTCTGGATATTTTACAGGATCAAGTAACAGTAACAACAATAATAATTTTGTAGAATTTATATAACATTTTAAGGTTTGCAAAATGCATTAGAAATATTATCTTATCCCATTCTCACAGCCCTGGGAGGTAGGTGCTATTATTATCCCCATCTTCAGATGGGCAAACTGAGGAGGCCACACTGTTAGTGTCGGAGGCTAGATTTTAACTTAGGCTTTCCAGATTCCAAGTCCAGTATGTGTTTTATTCATTGTATCAACTACCTGCTTCTAAAACTCATGTTTTCTGTAAAGTGCTTCATATAGCACTATTTTTATATAATCGTAAAATATATATGCATAACTCATTCATATAAACACACATGGAAAGACGGTAATGTTTTTTATTATTGGCATCTTATTCAGGTGTAGACAAAAGAAATGCTAATAAATGACTAATTGTAGTCCTTTGTACACTGTATATGAACTCTTTTAGTTACAGGCTATACCTGCTATTTGTGGAATATTCAATTCAGTTGAAGAAATATTTTCAAGTGTCTCCTGTATATAAAACATTGTGCTGGATGCTAGGGTTGAAGGGATGGGATTAGATCAAGGATTTCATTTGTATAGAGAACTGTAAGCGAGGCATTTGCCTATGGGCATCTGCTCTGCAATTTGCAGTCTTAAGAGACCTCCTTGGGACGTGGAGAGATTAAATTGCTTGTCTCAAGTAAATGTGGCCAGTGTGTCTCAGAGGTAGGATCTGAACCCTGGACTTCCAGATTCCGAGATCTCTATCCACTATGCCATACTATTTTTAGGTACTAGGGGATAAAAATAGCAGTCTTTACTTGCAAAGAGTTTTTATTTCACTGGGAAATATATTATACAAATAGGTATACCATAAGGTAAGAAATGATGAGGGCAAAACAGCGATCTAGACAAAATGTTTTAGGTTCAGGGAAGACTACATGGAAAATGTGGCCACTGAACTTCCTTGAAAGATGATAACGCTTCTGAAAGGTGGAGCTGAAGTGCGTGGCTTGAATGAAACCACAGTTTTACTTAGGAAAAATGTTAAATAGTCCAGTTTGGCTGGAGTATAAAGTTCATGACGGAGAACTGTGTGATGAATATGTTGTTGGCTTTTCTGCCTCTTCTATATCATACAGGCTTTTGTCCAAAAAAGGACACTCCATCTCTTCTTCCTTTATAGTAATGTGGAAGCTTGAATTTATAGCATTTCTTCAATCTATACTGAAATGTCACATTACTTTGGGCTGCAGTACAATAGCTAGTACTCACATCTGCCTTAATAATGAAATCTGACATTTATAAAGTGTATTAGCATTTACAAAGCTTCTTATATGCATAAAATTTGTGAGGAAGGTAGACATAGGACAAGGCAAGAATCATTATTCCCATTTTAAATGAACTGTTATGGCTGTTGTCTGGGCTTGGACCTAGTTAAACTTGGAGGGGTGCAACAGGAAGTTAGATCTTCCTGAGTTCAAATCCAGCATCATTTTGAGGTGCCAGTTGAGAGAGTTGGTTCAGATATGAAAGAACTCACTTAGACTTCTCCTTTAGTCAATAGGGCCTTTTTTTTTTTTAATGTGGAAAAGCATTATGGGTCTCCTTAGCAAGAAAACTAAATGAGACCAAGATATTTGGAGTTATACTTATATAGAGGTGTTCAGGATGATGATGTAATTTTTAGGGTTTCTCATAGGGGTTGGAGAATTAGGGACAGGATAAGTACAAACAAGGTAAGGAAGGTGTTTGCTTGCAAGATAACATTGTCATGACAGGATGAGGAAGATGAATAACAGGATAGGGAACACAGGATAAGGGGGACAAAAGCAATTCTTTTGGTACAAGTTGTATGGTATTTCAAGATAAGGGGGAAAGGGCATTAAGGCACTCTCAAGTTACAGGATAGGCTACAGAATGAGTCTCAAACCCCCTCAGGGGGCCTGGGAAAGCAACCCTTAGGGCACCATTTGTATCCGCATCAGTCACACACTTACTAGCTGATTGACCCTGAGCAAGTCACTGAACTCTATTGGCCTTAGTTTCTCATCTGTAAAATGAGCTGGAGAAGGAAATGGCAAACCACTCCAGTATGTCTGCCAAGAAAACCCCAAATGGAGTGATTACTGAAAAGGACTGAACACAGGCAGAGAAATTTCTTCTGAATTAGCTACCCAGTTCTTGAATCAATTTATCATCAAACCTTTAAGAAGCACCTAATGTTCTAGTCACTACACTCTCCTGGTAGGTAAAAGTACAACTGATGAAACAATTCTTACCCTCAAGCAGTTTATATTCTAATAGATGCTAAGGAAGTAAAGGGAAAAGTACAGACATGAGATCTCATAATCATTACCACAGAACTTAGGAGTTGCAAGGTAACTCAGTGAGCTTTTAATGACTACTTCAACCCATACACAAATGGGACCCTCACTATAAAAATAGACAAGTGATTGTCAGAAATATAATTAGTCTAGGAATAAATAATGTTTGTTGGAAAGGCATGAAGGTTTTTATTACATTTATTTTACATTTATTCTTTCTGAATAAATGGGTAGCTCCCTTAATGGAGTACCCTGACTCAGAGAAATATAAGCCTTTTTATACTGCTTCCATTAGAATTTCCTGCCTTGTTCTCCACTGGCAGGGTGCAACCTCCAGAACTGTCCACATCATCCTTCCCTCTAACAGCTAGCCCAGCATGCACACAAGCCTCTAACTTCCTACCTGATCAGAAGCCTGGCCCTGCTAGATCACAGCTCTGATTGGAACCAGTCACCTCTGACCCACATTCTGCTGTCAAAGAAAGGAGCACTTTTAATTATGTGGAAACAAAATTCCTCCCATTGTTTCCCACATGATCAGATAGCCTGAAGATTTCCAAGGAAGACCTCTTACCTCTGAAAGCAGACCTTCAAATATTTCAAGATAGCTATCATATCTTTTCTGAGTCTTTTCTCCAGCTAATCCTCCTCTGGACACTCTCCTGTATAAAACTATGCCACCCATTTCTGAGGATGTTAATTTGATAGGCTTTGGAACTTCTGTTCTGGATCTAAGCTGTTGTATTGGTTAGGGAGTTAGTGCAAACTCATCTAGGCCACTGTGTTTAGCCAGCCAGATGAGACCATACTTTTCTATCCCATCTATCTTCTGTTCTGACCAGAAACCCTGAGGGTCTTCCCCTCTCAGATTGATTTTTTTTTTTTGAGTAGGTAAATTGGGTCATCTTTTACCTCTGCTTATCTGGCCTTAAATCACTGAATGGATGGTTGCCTCAGACAAAGTGAAACTTGGGAAAGACCTTAGCTTAAAAAGGCCAAGGCCTCCCACTGCATCTGAGGTCATCACCAGTCATCCTGATTTATGTGTTGCCACTGGACTCAGATGACTCTGGCAGATACAGTAAGGCTGATGACTTTGCACAGCCCTTCATCACTTAAATCCAATTCATTTGCAAGTCAAGGCATCACCCTCTGATGTCATTAGTCCTCTTTCAGATCAAAGGAAGAACAACAAACAAGATCCATCCATATCATCAATCTTTGCAATTGGTCCTACTGCTGTAACCTGACACCCTTAAGCTGTAAGGAACACATTGCTTTGAACATATTAATCAAATAAATACTATTATTGCTTGAGAAAGAGCGCATCAATGGATTGCCCTATAGATGAATGCAGCATCCCTGTATCTCTCCAGACCAAAACTCCCTTGCCTGGCCACCTCTTTTTTAATATCTTTCATTTATTAGAATGCAGAGTCCTTGAGGACAGAGAATATCTCACTTTTGTACTTCTGTAGCCAGCAGAGCTTTCACGTAGTGATATATGTATACAGACAGACAGACAGACAGACACACGCACACACACAATCATTCATTGAATACACTGTTCAAAAGTTCACAGAAATGAAAGAGACTTCTGAGGGACCATCCAGTCCAACCTTTCATTTCTAAGATAAGGAAATTAAGATGTTTAGGGAAGTCAAAGGACAGATTGTCCAAGGCACAAACACAATCAGCAAATAGAACCTGGATATGAACCCAGATTCCAAATTTATTACTCCTTCCACTGCACCAAATTATTTCTTTCCTCATAATGTGTGATTTAGCTGATAAAAGATGAGATTGGATAATAATAATAATTTGTTGTTGCCGGTCAGTCATGTGACCCCATTTGGTTGTCTTGGCAAAGATACTGGAGTGGTTTGCCATTTCCTTCTCCAGCTCATTTTACATAGGAGGTAACTGAGGCCAATAGGGTTAAGTGACTTGCCTAGGGTCACACAACTAGTAAGCATTTGAGGTCACATTTGAATTCAGGTCTTCCTGACTTTGGGCCCAACGTTTTATCCACTGGGCAACCTAGGCACGGAGGAGTTAAGTGACTTGCCATGGGACACATTGATAAGTGCCTAAAGACGAATTATAACTTAGATCTTCCCCACCCTGAGTTGAAGGCACTATTCACGTGAGAGCAGGAAACCAGTCTGCCATCTTGGAATTACCTAAAACCTTATTTTTGATTAAATTTTCATAATACTCTTGCCTAATAATAAAAAATCTCTATCACAAAACAAACAGGAAGAATGCATTGACATGACTAGTAAGGAATTTGGTGACACGTAATCACTGATGTGTTAAAGTCGATTGAAAGAATTCAGGTCCTTGCTTAACATAAAACAGAAGGCAATCCAAAAGTCTTAGTTCAGTTTTAAGTTATTAAAGCTTAACGACTCTTGAGTGCACTGAATTGAACAGTCTGAACATTTAACTGCTATTGCTTTTGGCTTTGACCTGGGCAAGGCAGGAATATTGATTGAATTTACTGTAAAAGGGAGCCTTGAAAACTCCCTAGAGTGATCTCAATGCATAAGAGTTCCAAATTCTATCTGAAATTATCAGTCATTTAAAAAAAACCCCAAACACAAAGCAAACGACAAAAACCGCAAAAGACAACCACCAGGTCCGCCCCAACAAGCGAGGCACCAGAAAGTTTAACCTCAAAACCAAAGAAAAGCTTAATTCAACTCTGTTAACAGACGACCATCTTTAAGCTGCGTGTAACACCCCGACTCCTTTCTAAAGCCGTAATGCATACTAACACTTCCGTAGGCTACAGAAGAGTAGGAATAGGATCTAGGAGAGGACGTGCGAGGGCAAAAAGGCAGCCGGCTCCCCCAGTCAAGTTCTCGGCCCCAGAGGAGACTAGAAACACTTGCACTGCTCCAGGGGTATCCCGAAGGCAGGTTCCTTGACACCCCACTCGCGCCGTCTCCCTCCACTTTTCCCTTTCCCATTTCCAGCCCAGCATCTAGGAGCCTTCTTCCCGCATCACCGTAGCGCACGCCTCCAGCGCAGAGGCGGCCCCCAGCCGGGCCAGGTAGGCAGCGCAGTAGGGCACCGCGGCAGCCACGAGCCGCAGGTAGCCCACGCGCACCTCCGAGGCTGCCCTGAGGGGAGGGGGCTACCCCTCCCAGGAGCCGGAGCGTGCGCTCGAGCCTCCAGCTCCAGTCGCCCCTCCCTGCCCGCAGGCCAGCCCGCAGCGGCGCGCTGACGTCACGCGCCTCCTGGAAGGCGGAAGCGCGAGCGCGGGCGCGGCTGCGGTGGCGGCGCGAGCTGCGGCAGGATCCGTTCCCTCCCAGTGAGAGGCGCTCAGGGAACCGAAAAGGATGTGCCCGGCCCCTGCCCCAGCGCCGGCGCCGGACTTCTAGCGCTGCCCTCTCCGCCTCGCCTCGCCTCGCCTCGCCTCGCCTGGTCTCGCCTCGCCTCGCCTCGCCGGGGGCGGGGTGCCGGGGTGGGAGAGGGGGGCGGTCGTGGGCTTGATCCTCTCGCCGCTGCTGCCGCCTCCTCTGCCGCCGCCCTCAGTAGATCTTGGCGGGGCGCGATGAGCGGCGCAGGGGACCGGGCTCCGGGAGGAGATGCTGCCTCTCAGGCCGCTGGGGAACCTGGCGCCACCGCCGCCAAGGGTCCGGGAGGGGAACCCCCGCCCGCGATGCTGAGCGTGGACGTGCCGGGGCTGTTCGCGCAGTTCGCCCGCAGCTTCGTGTTGCTGTTCCCGGTATACGTGCTGGGTTACCTGGGGCTGAGCTTCCTGTGGATCTTGCTGGGGCTGCTGCTGCTCTTCTGGTGCCGGAGGAACAAGGGCCACAAGACCTCCCGCTTCTACCGGGCGCTGGCCTTCTTGGAGAACGAGGAGCAGGCGGTGCGGCTCAGCATCTGCACCTCGGACCTGCCCGCTTGGGTGAGCCTCGTCCGTCCCCCCCCCGCCCACCTTCTGACCCCCTCCCCAGCCTCCCCAGACCCGCTTATGTAAGGCTTGTCCCCTCCCTCCCCCTGCCCGTGAGCCAGTGTCCACCTAACAGCTGACCCATCACTGTCATTGAGTCCCATCCCCTTATCTAACGTTATCCCCAGGTACCCCCTCGGAAGAAAGTGCCGCTTCCTTTGAGCACAACTCTGGGTTTGGGCCCCCTTTATCTTGGAAGAAAGAGAGCATATAGGCAGAGGTGTTGGAGACCCAGATTTACTGCGTGCATTATTGTAGCTTGCCACATCCTGAAGTATCGTGCCAGAAAATCCATGTTCTTCCTTTTACATGATCCTTAGCTTATCGGCCTCTGGGGGAAATGACTGCTGCTCTTTGCTGTTTTCCCAGAGAGATGAGTAGTTTGCTTGTTGGGTTCTGAGCCAGCCAGGATTCCCCTTTCTGTTTCGTGTCAACAACCATTCTCACACAAGGCCTGGGGAATGATC
>CM053581.1:518214549-518250485 GCA_028627135.1 Pseudochirops cupreus | reverse complement strand
CCCCCCCCCCCATAGGATAATGTATTTCTCTTTGATCAGATCCTGCTTTGTAAATTTTTCCCCCCTCCTGACTTGAGATGAGTCCGATTTCTCTGAATTCTATAACTGGTGTGTTGCCTGCAAGATTTCCTAAGGGCAGAGTGATTTAAAGTTTATATCTCAGCCCTTTATGAGTAACATTGTGACGCTTTGGTTTGTAAAATGTGCAATAGAATTTCCAACTTAGTTTAAACTTGAATCTAACAGAAGTCTTTCAAAACATATGGTTGAGTGAGAATAAAATTATATTGACTGGATTTATTTTTATTTGCTGTGATTCTCTTCTGTGTTTATCTGATATAGTTTTCACTTCTGCCTCGATGTAGGTCTTCCTCAAGTATATAAAGCACCAGAATTTTAAACTACTGTGAATAGAGTTCAACTTTATCATGACACAAATGATGTGTGAATTTGAATTTAATTGGAAGAGGATTTTTTAAAAAATTAATTTGCTCACATTCAGTGAATTTTAGAAGGATCATTTGCAATTTGAGAAGAAAGGGAGTTGTAGCATAAGGAGCTTTGTGAAGTAGGGGGAAGGAGAAAGCAGTAGCAGAAAAATTTTGGGAAGGTATTTGTGTATTCATTAGAGTACATAATGTATAGATGTAATAAGTAGCAATATGGATAAAGTGTATTTAAAAGGGAGTGACTAGAATTTGAATTTTGGAAAAGAAGCCACCATAGTCTGAAGGAATGATATTTTGAGATTCAAGAGGAGAACTTGTTTGTTTCCTGTATCTAAAACAGGAAAGATTGGGGAAGATTAGAGAACAGGAAATTGGAAATAGCAGGTGGGAAATAGCAGGAACACATGTACATTGGGAAGTGCAAAAGAATGAACAAATTTTAAAATTTGAAACTTGTTAGGTTATACCAAATGATGTAAGATTAGAAAGAAGCAAAACAGTAAACACTTGTATTTGTAGAAAGTAATGGTAAGGATGGTGATGACTTCACATAGACATATTAATTTAACAGCTATAGAGGACCCAGCAGTTAAGATTTGGGTTCTATCTTGACTTAATGAGATGTTTTATTTAATCATTTGAGTTTGTTGCTGTGGTGAGTGGCTGAAGTGAAGCAAAACCAAGGAATTGTGAAGTAAAGGCTTAGAAGGGACCTTAGAGATTATTTAGTTCAACCAGATACTCTAATTATTATTCCATAGAAAAGTTTCATACTCTCTTCAAAAATCTTCACAGTTTTATTTTGAAGCATTGGATATTGAATGATCCTTACCCTCAAATGTGTTAGCTACTTGGCTTTGCATTGCAGTGTACAGGAGACATTGCTGGTTATGTGTTTATTGTAGAGGGGTCATAATGGGAGATCTGAACAAAAGGGTATTTAAAAGTTAAAAGAAAACAGTATTATTTCTTGTATATCAACATTTACTTAATAAAGCATTCTTCCTAAATACCCTCTCAAGTTGAGAGATTTTCCTTGCTCTTCTCTGCTTGTGATTCTGAGTAGAGCTGAGGCATGGAAAACATGAACTGTATTTCCTGTATTTTGAACTTTGGATTTATATATAGTCCTGGTCCAGCTATAATATGGAAGCTGATGCCTTTAAATTTATTTAATTTTAGTTTTCAACATTCATTTCCATAAGATTTTAAGTTACAAATTTTCTCCCCATCTCTCCTTTACCCTCCACTTCAAGATGGCAAGCTTACTGAATACCCATTCCCCTAATCTGCCCTCTCTTACATCCTCCCTATCCCCCTTTACTTTCTTGTAGCGCAAGATG
Source organism: Pseudochirops cupreus (assembly GCA_028627135.1). Lineage (NCBI taxonomy): Eukaryota > Metazoa > Chordata > Mammalia > Diprotodontia > Pseudocheiridae > Pseudochirops > Pseudochirops cupreus. The sequence continues at coordinate 518,248,693 of CM053581.1, read as the reverse complement.
GATTTCTACCCCATTGCCTGTATTATGGAAGCTAATGTCAAGGAATGGAAGTGGACCAATTGCATAAGATTAATTCATTTTATTTTATTGTTTTTAAAAATTTATTTATTTACTTTTAGTATACAACATTCAGTTCCACAGTCCCTTGAGTTCCAAATTTTATTCTGCCATCTTCTCCCCTTCCCCATATAAGATTAATTCTTTTGGAAACCAAATGAACAATTCTTTTGGAAATTTTTAAGTGTTTAAAAAAAAGAAGGAAAAGATGCAGACTGTCACTTAACATGACTACTTAAATTTGTGAATATTTTTAGTTTTTTAATAAAATCTTAAAAATATTCTCAAACCTGTGATTTTATTGGCGTAGAACAGTGGTGTCTAACTCAAATAGAAATAGGCCACTAAATCATACTAAGGACCCCTTGAAGGCCTCTTATTGACTTAGGAAACTGCATATTAACATTATGCAAGTTCTGTTATACTTATATTTATTTTGTTCAGTATTTCCCAATTACTGTTTCATCTAGTTTGGGCTGGACGCCAGACTGTTGCTAGGCAGTATGTTTGACACCTCTGGCATAGAGAACTCTGGGTAAGGAAACTTCCTCTATCTGTGCAGATAGGCAAGCACCCGTTCAACGACTTAGATTCTTAGCAAGTTACCTGAAGCATTGAGAAATTGTGACTTAACCTGAGTTCCATGCCAAAATGTGTCATTTGCAGGATTTGAACCTATTTTGACTGACCAGCTCTATTCATGAGGCTGAAGTAATTCCTCTCTCTTTAGTGGATGAGACTTGGTATTTTGATGTTTTTGGAATTTAATACCATACAGCCATAGAAAATTGAGGCCCATTATGTTCAGTGCATTAAGGGAGATATGAATTTTACATAAGATAGCTTTCAGGGTCTTTAGTGAAATATAGACTCTAGTAAGGAGGGTGCCTTAGAAAATGACAGCTGAAGAACTGGGGATAGAAGTGGATTTTTTTTTCTCACACCTTTATCTGTAATGAAGATGCAGTTTGTGGTTATTGTAGCTGAGGGGAGCATTAGGGAGCCTCTGACTCAGCCTGCTTACCCCACTTAAAAATCTAGGTAGTTGCTGAATTTTTGGCTTCCATAGTACTGGTCAATCTTTTCAGTCAGTGGTTTCTTAAATAATTTTTGATGGAAAATTTAATTCTCTAATACTTTGGTTATATATTTTTAAAATAACTAAAGCTTAACAAGTATATTCTTTTATTTTATACCGTCTTGTTTAAGTCATTGTAGTTTTTATCCAGAAAGAACTTTTTTTTTAACCTCTGACTATTAGGGTCTTTAGTACTTGCTGTGACTGCATATCGAATCTGTAAAACCAAATGAACAAAAGCAAGAAGCAGTTACATTTTGGCCATGTGTAAAAGGAAGGGCAAACATTTGTTTTTTTTCCCTAATGTGTGACTCATTGAGTTATACGTGACTAATCAGTTTTTGGAAGACCCTATTAAACCCAAAACAAAACAAAACAAAAAACAGCTAAAGTTCTGCAACTTTCCAGCTACAGTAGTAACTAATAATCAAGTTTCAATGTTAATGACTTTTTTGAACCAAAATTAACTCTGTATTAAAATTTCGCTACTAGTTTAACACTTAAATTCCAGTGTGTTAATGTGCCTTAGGTAAAATAGTAGCTAAATACCCATTGTTTCTTAGACAAAGAAACATGTTACATTTTGGTATAAGTATATAAGTATACTACTACTTCAAGTTAAAGAGAAAGGTGGTGATATAATTAAATTACTGTCATATTGAGCTTAATACATTTTTAACAGTAAATGGACGGAACCTTACTAAATATAAGGCAGCAAATTTGGCTTTAATTCACCTAGGAACTAATACTTTATTAGAGTTACACTTTATATTTATCAGGCATGTCAGATTCTCAACTACTGGTTTATTTCAGTAAATACCATCCTTACTTGACTGCTTGGAGTTTGTGGGACAGTGAGAAGTCATTGGAAAAATGTAGTACTTTCCATATAGTAGTTCTGCCTTCATAGGCTCCCAGATTTAAATCTGCAAGGGATTTCAAAGGTCATCTAGTTCAGTTCTGTCACAAACTGAGGCTGAGAGAAATTTAAGTGTCCTCGACTTTCTCATCAGTACTCTATCACACACTGCTTTCACTGGATCTCAAAACCGAGAGTCAGTGGATTGGTGGGGAGAGGGAATTTGCAGAACTTTGCATAGATATTTTGATGTTTTGATGCTTAAAGGGACTGTAATTTTGTTGGTATGGGTACTTCTACCACTGAAGCATGTCACAGCTCCTGTAGATAATCTCTGGAAATTGCTGTGTCCAAAAAAAAAAATCACCAGAAGCAAAAAATTCTTTATTGTTCACATTTAGTCTAATGCACCCTCTCTTAATTTTTAAGTCAGGTTATTCAAATACGAGGAGTTACATGAGTACCTTTAGGGTTCTAGTTAAAAGTCTTTGATACTATGGTACTTGTAAATTAAGTTTTAGTATGTAGACAGTCACTTAGGATATTTTTGACAGAGGATTGAGATGGAAAACTAACTCTGGATATAGACTGCTTTTATTCTGAAGTTTTAATAAAACATTTCAGATGTTTTGAGGAATAGAAACCATAGAGACTGGACCTGTGATTCTGTTGGACAGGGAACTTCCAAGTAAGGAAATCTCCTCTACCTGCATAGGCAGGTAAACGCCTTTCTGCAATTTATATTCTTGGAGAGTTGCCTAGGGCACCATCAAAATTTAGTTTATTTGCTCAGGGCCACATAGTGGGCATATGTCAGAGGCTGGACTATTAAATCCTTACATATTGTTGTAAAGAATACACTTTGCACACCTGATGGTTCTCTGACCTAGTTACAAATGTCCAGGTCTTCAACAGAAGCAGTGACACAAATATTGTATACCAAATCTTGTTATTAACAATATTGTGTGCTCTCTGCTTTCTAAGTCTTAGGTAGGATTAATAGGAACCTGGAATGAGATTTGGATGGTGAATATTTGTATTTGTGTTCCAAAAGGGAATATTAATAACCAGGTGTTGTGGAAAATCTGGTTTAGGTCTCAGAAGGTGTTTGGAATTAAAGTAAAGTAATTCTTTATTAGGATAGTAAAGCTCTGAACTGATCTGTCTGAAATCATAGTATTTAGAATAAATCTGTATTTGCTAAGGAAACAGCATCTACTTTTTGATATCTGTCCAGGAAGGCACTAAAGTGAAATTGCTAAATTATTTTTGAAATTACTAATAATTAGAATCCTGAGATGTAAAAAAAATGTATTTCTTTTGCTTTTTGGAACAACTCCTTTGACCTCAATGGCCCATCAAGGGGTTCAAGTGAAACCTTATATAGATGGATCAGCAAATCGATCTATATAATGCCTACCTTACTTGTTTGGATCAATAGCATTTTTAGGACCAGTGGCATTTTTAAACTGGAAATTAGTTTTGTAATGGGAACTATTGGGGTGTGTGTGTGTGTGTGTGTGTGTGTGTGTGTGTGTGTGTGTATACATATATATATATATATATATATGTATACACACACATAATTATATAATTACACATGAAATATAGAGACAGCTGGTGGGGTGGTAGAGTGCTGGGCCTGGAGTCAGGAAGAATCATCTTTTTGAGTTCAAATCTGGTGTCAGATGCTTACTAACTATGTGACTCTGGGCAAGTCACTTAACCTCACTTGCCTCAGTTTCCTTATCTGCAAAAAAAGCTGGAGAAGGAAATGATAAACCAATCTAGTATCTTTGCCAAGAAAACCCCAAATGAGGTCATGAAGAGTTGGGCATGACTGAAATGACTCAACAAAAATATAAAATATAAATAAGATAATATATAAGTAATTTTCCATATACATATATGTAATAAAGATTTCCTGTTACAAAATTAATTTCCAGTTTAAAAAGTACAACTGGATATAATACTTCTTTATATACATATATATGTATATTTTTTTTAACATTTGATTATAGAACTTTAAATTCTAGATTCTTTCCCTTCCTCCCTCATTCCCCACCCCCACTGGAAAGACAAGCAATTCAATACAGGCTGTTGGACATAGTACTTCTAATAGGATGAGTTCCATTATAACAATTACGTGTTGTTTTAATTTATAAAATTATAATTGTAGTATAAATTTCATATTTTCTCTATAACTTCCCCCTTCTCCTTTTCATCATTTTTTTAATAATTGAAGTTACATTTTTCTCTTTCTCACATTTGTTGCTATTTTGTCAGATTTGAAAATAAATATGTTTGTTGGAAACCGAAAGATTTGTGAGGATCCCTGGCTTTGCTGCTTTCCTACCAGGGTGACCTTGGGCATATCTCTTAAGCTGTCTTGGCTTCAGTTTCCTCAACTGTAAAATGAAGGGTCCACACCGGATGACCTTTCAGCTTTGAAATCCTATGATCCCGGGTATGATAAAATGAGCTGAACATAGATATAAGAGGTCTTATGACAGAATCTCAAACCATAATTTTAGTTCTCTCATTTCCTGGGGTTCTCAACTTATTATAAAAGTCCTTATCAAAACTTATTAATTGTTTGGAAACATTTAGCTAGATAGTTGGAACAATTGTAAAACCTAGGTAAGAGTAATGTTTATTTTTAAATCACTAAAATACACAATATGTGTAGCCAGATCCCTTCTTATGTAAATAACCTTTGGAAGAATAGCATTCCCCTGCACTGAGTCAGTCATTCCAGTTTTTTCCCCTCACTGTGTCATGCTGGATATTAAAGTTTTGTGCATTTTCAGTTAATTTTAAAAGGCAAACGAGAGGTTTCTTATATTCACATTTGTAAACATTTATTAAACACCTGTGTGCCAGGTATTGTTACAGATAGCAAAATTTTTTTGAGGAATAAGGCTAGATTATAATTTTACTTTAGCTGAAAATAACTGGTCATATTATGACTGACATCAGTGTCATTTGGCTATTCTTTCTCACAGAGCAATATGGTTTATATGAGACATTACTTTCAATGGAGATTTATCCTGACCACACTGCTTTTAAAAATGAATAAAACATACTTGTATTCTAAATTTTTAAAATTCTGGAATTAGAATATTAGTGCTAAAAGATATCTTAGAAACATCATTTTGACACGATGGTTAGAACCTGCATTGAAAACCTTTCTCAAATACTTTCTAGGTGTATGATCATTGGCAAGTATTTGTGAGAGCCTTCATTTTCTTATCTGTAAAAAAGGATAATTCATGTCATCATGAGGGAAAATTTAAAGTTCATCTCCAAATAAATGAGGCCCAGTAAAGAGGGTGATTTACCTAAACATAAACGAACTCCTTATACCACATTGTTCTTAGTTTGTCATGCATTTCAAACTGTTTCAGGATTGTCATTTTAAATTATAATATGGATGCTGGCAACTATTTGACTTATTTTTTATTGTTGTTTTTGCTTTTTGGAGGGGGGAAGGCAGGGCAAGTCACTTAAGTGGCTAGTAAGTATTAAGTATCTGAGGTCACATTTGAACTCAGGTCCTCCTGACTCCAGGGCTGGTGCTGTATTCACTACGCCATGTAGCTGCCCCAACTATTTGACTTGTTGATGAACAAATACTTAAAAGAGGGCTTTTTTGAGGCCCTCTGTTAAGCACTGGAGAGGCTACAAACACATTTAATAATTGATTCCAGCTCTTAAATCATAGATTTAGGTACCTTAGAGGTGAGCCCCTTCACTTTACAGATAAGGAAACTGAGGCATAGGGATGTGAAATTAAAATGTAGTAAGTGGTATAGCTGGGAAATAACTCCAGACCCTCTGATTCTAAAGGCAGTGCTTTTTCCATTATAATAAATATGTTCTTTTGTTATCTTGCAGTCAAGTTAGGGAGACAGACATAGGGGTTAAAGAATTATTCAAGAATTAAATAATACTAAAAAAAAAGAATTAAGTAATACTAAGCAGTATTTAACAGAATATGATTGTCAAATGAGTGAGATACACACACACAAATCTGTAATTAAAATGATAACACTATGTGCTAGAATAGACTAATTATATCAAGGAGAATGGAGGAACTTTCCATTAGAGGGTCAATATGTTTTACAAAAGAACTTCAAATTTGTAACTTTAAGTCATACTCTGCTTGTACCTCTCAGTTCATTTTATATTTTCATTATTTATGTATCCTCCTTATCTGTTGCTAGACTGGTTCTCTAAGGGGCAGGGACCTTACCTAAATTTTCTATCTCAACTAGCTTAACAACTCTCTGCTTAGGGAAGGTGGTTAATGATTTATTGAATTGATTTATATTGGATCTAGTCATTGATTACTTTAATGTAAGAGATTAGGATAGCATTAATTACTTTTATGATACCATAAGGTAAAAGTTTAGTTTAAAAAATCATAAATCTTCTTTTGAGATAGTGTTGTTTAGTGAGTAAAGCAAAAGGTTGGAAATTAGTACATCTTAGCTTCACTTACAGATTTAGTTTAACTTATCTGAATCCATATTATATTGGTATATTTATGCCTTTATATGTTGAGTATTTTGAAATATTTGGAGTTCCTCAGATAAGGGGAATTATGTAGTGACGTGTTAAGTAGTTAAGACTATGACCCAGCTTTTATTTCATGCTGTGTTACACTCAAGTGCCTCTAACACATTTCCCATCTCTTGGTTGGATCAGCTCTTGTTACAAAGCATGTGTCAAATTGCTTGAATTGTTTACTTCTAATGGTACTAATTGATTTCAAGTTTTCTTCAACTCTTCCTCTTTAGGACAAAATGTAGGAATTACAACCTTTTCTCATCTTTCCTCCCCACCGAAAGAATGCCAGAACATTCCGCCATAAGGATTTTAAATTTCATGGGTGAAGTAATAACAGCTTGCATGTGTTGTAACAGTTTTGTTTTACTGAATGCTTTCCTCATACTAACCCTGTGAGGTAAGTAGGGAAAGTATTATTCCCTTTTTACAGACAAAACAATGAGAATTTATCATGTCTACTTTATGCCATGTATTGTGCCAAGCACTGGAAATTCAGACAAAAATAACTTCTATGAAGGAGTTTACATTTAGTTTCATAGTTGGAAAATGAGGTACAAAGAGGTTAGGGGGGTGGGGAACTTACGGCTGTGAGGACACATGTGGCCTACTAGGCCCTTGGGTACAGCCTTTTGACTGAATCCAAGTTTTACAGAACAAATTCTTTTATTAAAGGGATTTGTTCTGTAAAGTTTGAATTCAGTCAAAGGCTGAACTTGAGGACCTAGAGGGTCACATGTGGCCTCGAGGCCACAGGTTCCTCACACTTGAAGAGATTTGACCAGAATCATGGTAAATGGGGGCAGCTAGGTGGCCCAGTGAATAGAGAACTGGCCCTGGAGTCAGGAGGACCTGAGTTCAAATGCGACCTCAGACACTTAACACTTACTAGCCACTTAAGTGACTTGGGTAAGTCACTTAACCCCAAATAGCCCTGCCTTTCCCCCCTCCAAAAAAAAAAAGAATCATAGTAAATGTCAGACCTGGGAATGGAACCCAGATCTCCTCACCTAGAGTTTAGCACTCTCTCTACTGTAGCACATTCTCTCCTAGATAACTAGAGATTACACTGATATGTGAACAATTGCCTTTGATTCATATAAGGTGTATTTGGAATCTTAAAAACAGAAAGCTGTGCCTGGATATTAACTTCAGAAATCCATTCGGAGTCTGTTTTGTTTTTTGTTTGGATGGCTTGGCTAAAATTCTGTTTTCTTTGAGATTAATTTTAGCATATTTAAATGCTGGGTTGAGAAATACTTTGGGGATTCTAATTTTGTTGCATGGGAAACCTTGAGGGAAAAGGGTGTGGTTAGCACCACATGTTAAAGGTTACTTCTTTTCCTATCCGACCCCCTCCCCCCCAAATATATTGAACATACTCGTTTTTCAATGAGGGAAAACGTAATAGTAGTACCACTCCAGTTCTGCATATTTTACTGTTACCATATCTTTTACTCCATTCTAGCCAGCTTAATATATGATGACTCTAAATAAGTTTATCTATGGGGAATCTAGCTAGTGCTAGAGATGTTTTTGACCTGTGTTTAGCACCAAGACTAACTGATAGCCAGCTACTGTGGGAGCTACAAAAGCCCTTGAGGAGCTTATTGGAAAGATGTCTTAAATACATAACCAGCTAGAACACCTCTGCTTCTGTTTATATTCTACTTCCTATGGAAAGTGTTTCCTGATCTCTCTAGCTACTAGTACTCTTGCCTTCCTCTAATTATTTATTTTTATCTGTGTAAATGTATTCCCATAATAAAATGCAAGTTTTTCCAGTGTAGGGCCACTTTTACTTTTCATCACTAGCATCTTGCAGGGGATGGGGAGCCCGTAGCCTTGAGGCCACATGTAGCCCTCTAGGTCCTCAAGTGCCACCCTTTGAGCCCTTTGACTTAATCTAAATTTCACAGAATAAATCCCCTTAATAAAATAATTTGTTCTATAAAACTTGGACAGTCCAAAGGCTGCACCCAGGGACCTAGAAAGCCACATGTAACCTTGAGGCTGAAGGATCCCCACCCCTGGTCTAGTGTAATGTCTTGTGCATAGTAAGTGCTTAATAAATGTTTATTGAATGAGTGCACTAAATAAAGAGCAATATTAGGAACAGCATAACCAAATGCTAGATTGTTTGCTACAGTCTGAAAAATAACATAGGAGTTAAAAATAATATCATATGATATCAGAGATGCCTAGATCATTGCTACCTGGAGTAGCTGAAAGGAGACGGGTCTTGAACTGACTTGAAAGCATTATAGAATTTGACATGAAGGAATGGGAGGATTCTACCAGGACATTCTAACTGGGGAGAACAGATGAGGCAAAGTTAAAGCATTCGTGATTAGCTTCTTGGGTCCCCAAATGTCTCTGTCAAGTAGTTAAGTCTAGATAATTGAGAAAGGCCTGGTGAGAGTGTGGGGAAGACAGTGGAGAAGGGGATTTGTGTTGTGGTCAACAGTGAAGAAGATAGATATTATTATTAGAGAGTATGTATGAGATATATTTATGGGGGTAGAGGGCCAGGCAATAGAAGGGTTTAAATTTCAGTCTGAAGAAGTTTGGGCTTGATCTGTCTAATAGATCAAGTTTTCTTAAATAGGAGCATAACTGTATAAAAATTGTGTTTTTAGAAAGATGACCAGCAGCGGTTTTTAGAATGGATTAGATAGCATAGAGACTAATGCTAAGGAAATCAGATAAGAAGCTTTTAACATGCTGTAATAAGGGCCTGCATTAATGTTATAGGACTGGGAATGGAGAAAAATGAGCCAATCTAAGAAATTTTGCAGAGGATCCACTAACAGTTTATTGTTAGAAATTACATGTGAATTATGGGTGCCAAGCTAGAGAAAAGGTAGCTTGTTGAAGTGGAGAGGAGTTGAAAGTTGGAATAATTCATGGATTGGATAGCTACTAATACAAATAATTGTGAGAACAATTACAGCTAGAGATGGTACTTGTTTAGTGCTTTAAGTGTAAAGAACCCTGACTGGTCAGTACTGCCATATTTTGCATATGAGACTTAGAGAGGTTTGCCTAAGGTCTCACAATTAGTGAGTTTATAGAGCTTTAACTGAATTATTCTAGAAGCAGTAGCAAGCCATGGAAGATTTTTGAATGGGGGGAGTGACTTTGTCAGGCCTCTTCCTTTGGAAGATTATTTTATCAAAGGTATGGGTGATGGATTAGAGAAGTGGGAGACTGGAAGCTGGTAGACCACTTTAGAAGCTAGCATAATCGTCTTGGTGAGCAGGAATGAGGGCTTGAATTAGGGTGTTGGTCATGTGACTAGAGTGAAGGTGATGAATAGGAAACGTGTTGTTGATTTAGAATTGGCAAGACCTAGCAATTGGATATTGGGTGTAAGGGAGAAGAAAATGTGCAAATGACTCTCAGATATGGATTATACCAGTCCAGGCCTAACCTCCCTCCTGACCTTTAGTCTCACGTTTCTAAGCTGCCTCTTAGTTGTCTTGATTGTACCCTTCAGCTTAAAATGAGCAAGACCAGAACTGAATTCATTATCTTTTCCCCTTTTCTCCTTCCTTCTTCCTGTTATAATTGAGAGTATCACCATCTCCCTGAGTCACCTAGGCTCACAACCTATGTGCTGTAATCAACTACTTACTTTCTCTCACCCAACCCATCTCCCATATCCAGTCTGTTTCTAAGTCCTGATATTTCTATCTTTGTAACATTTCTCATATAACCTCCCTTCTCTCCTCTAACACTTCCACGATTTTGATGCAGGTCCTTATTATCGTGTACCTGGACTATTGTAGTAGTCTCCCCTCTCTAGTATATCCTCCACTCAGTTGTCAAATTGTTCTTCCTAAAGCATAGACCTGACCATACTACTCCTTCTACCCCATTCAGTAAACTTCTGTACCTTTAGTATCAGATATAGAATCCTTTGTTTGGCTTTTAAAGCCTTTAATAATCTGATCCCTTCCTATCTTTCCAGTCTCCTTATATATATGTAGTCTAAATACCTCTTTTCTTCCACACTTTCTTTTGGAGCCTCCCAAACACTGAGCTAACTCCGGCAATTTGTGCATCAACCTCCTCATCTACGTGAACATCCCTGGGAAGTACACTGCCAAGGACGTGAACCTGTCCACAGCATTCAGAATTTCTTCATTTGCTGTAACTGATAATTCAATGTGCAGATGGTGTGGTGTCGGTGCTGACTGGTGAAGAACCTCTGTTTTCTTGGTGTTGATTGTCAGGCCAAAGTTAGCACAAATGGCAGAGAATCAATCCATACTCTGTTGCATTTCAGTCTCAGAGGCTGCACTGAGTGCACAATCATCTGTGAACAAAAGGTTAGCACCAACTCTTCCTCTACTTTAGTCTTGGGTTGTAGCCTTTTCGAGTTAAATAGTTTGCCATCAGCATGGTAGCTGACCTTGATACTTGTTTTGTCCTCATTGAAGGCATCTGACAACATTGCAGAAAACCTGTTAAAAACCATGGGAACAAGCACACAGCCCTGCTTCATTCTGTTGGTGACCAGGAACGCGTGAGAGCATTGTTCTTTATCCAGAACCTGTGCAAGCTTGCCATCATGAAACTGGTGTACAATACTGATCAGCTTTTCTAGGCAGCCAAATTTTCCTGGTCTTCCACAAACCTTCATGAGCGATAGTATCAAAGGCTTTGGTCAGGTTGTTCAGACCTCTGTTCTACTCCTAGCATTTCTCCTGCAGTTGTTGGGCAGCAAACACTATGTTGACTCTTTTCACCCTTTCTGAAGCTATACTGCCTCTGGGATAGAAGACGTTCCAGGTGAAGGATCAGCCTGTTAAGGAGGACTCTGGCAAGAATCTTGCCTGCAGTGACTAAAAGAAAGACCACCTGTGATTGTCTCAGGATAACCTATTTCCTTTGTAGAGGACATTGGAGGCATTCTTAATCTCTTGGGCAAGGGTGGGGAATCTGTGGCCCCCTAGTTCCTAAAGTGGGACCTTTTGACTGAATCCAGACTTCACAGAATAAATTCCCTTCATAAAAGGATTTGTTCTGTAAAACTTAGACCCAGTCAAAAGGCTGTACCCAAGGACCTAGAAGGCCATGTGTGGCCTCCAGGCCGCAGGTTCCCCGCTCTGTGACTTGGGGGATAACTTCCTTTTGCCATATAATCCGGAAGATTTCAGTCACCTTCTGTCCCTTACAAATCTCTGCTGGGATGGAATCAGTGCCAGGCACTTTGCCACATGTGAGGAGCCTGATGGCATTTAATACCTCTTCTTTAGTTAAAACCTTATTCTCCTTCATGTACTTCTGTGACCCAGTGACACCAGCCTCCCTGCTTTTCCTTACACATTACATGCATTCCATCTCTCACTTCTGAGCATTTTCACTGCCTGTCCTCCATGCCTAGATTTATTCTCCTTACTCATTTCTGCCTTCCAGTTTAATGACTTCCTTCAAGACTCAGCTAAATTTTCACTTTCTGCAAGAAGTCTTTCCTAGTCTTCCTTAATCTTAGTGTCTTTCCCCTGAGCTACCCCTCTAATTTATCCTCTATGTACTTTGTTTATAGTTATTTGCATGTTGCATATCTCTTCTATTAGACTATAAGCTCCTTGAGGGCAGGGGCTATTTTTTGCTTTTCATTGAATCCCTAGTGCTTAGTGCTTGGCGCAGAGTAGGTGCTTAAATGCTGATTGACTGACTGAGGTAGGAAACTGGGTGACTGCAAGAGTAATATTTTCGGCAGAAGTAGGGAAGTTTGAAGGAAGTATTGTTTAGCGGGGAAGAATATGAGTTATGTTAGTGTAGATTACAAAGACTGTGTGTGTAGTGGTGGGAATGTATAAAAATACCGCCTCTCTTCTAAGAATTGTGAAGTTTAAGGGCTAACTCCAAACTGGCTAAGGGAAGTGGGGTAAGGGCAGAGCAGAAGAGCGGGTGATTATATTAATTTGCAAAAAAAACCCAACAACCTAAAAAACCACTTTATTATATGTAGGAAAGTTGGTGGAGCTTGCTTTCAAAATACAAGTGTTTATGGTGAAGCCTTGAAGGGACCAATAGAGACAATAATGGCTAAAGTGGGGGAAGAACAGCCAAGCAGCCGTTAGGCCATTTATGGGGAGGGTGGTACAAAGAAGGTCTGGAAGGAAGGGCTGAAGAACGCAGAGTAGATCCTAAATGCTCTGGAGAGCTCTGGAGCATTGGTATGAGGGACGGAACTTGTTAGAATGGCTGAAAGAGAGAAGAGATAGGAAAAAGGGAACCTGTGAAGGATCTGTTACAAGGTGCAAATGAGAGAGAAAAGCAAGATGAAAAGTGAAAACAGAGTCATCTACACAAAAAAAGTTATAAACCAGATGCTAGTACCTGTAATTTAAAGACTGGTGGACTAAAGATTCATGACAGCCACTTAACTTCATACATTTAGCACTTTAAATTGAAGTCTTCATTCCTGGTGGCAAAAAGTAGGTTGCATGCTATAAATCTGAAATAAGTTCACTAAACAATATGAAAGTAACATGTGAGAGCCTAATTCTATACAGTTTGTACCCTAAAGTTTTCATTGTAATAAATTTCAGCAATTTGCTTAGACCTTATGATCATCTGTAGTAGACAAGGAAAGATGAAGTTTAAGGGCTGTTAGGTAAGTAATAGAGAGTGGAGGGTTTGGGACCAGGGGCTGTAACTTTATTGGGAGCACTTCTCCTTTTACTACTGACAATGAAGAGGAAACCCAGGAGCATCAAGGAAGTGACAAGACAGGGAACCTCTCTCTCTACTTTGGTGGATGGCAGCGTGTCACAGGAAACACAAAAGAAGTAGACCTAAAAACCTGCCTTGAGGAAGCTGCGATGTGCTGAGAATGGTTCCACCTTCTCCTGTGAAAGTATTAGAAGGGACTGAACTGAACTTAGGGGAATACCTCTGCCAATACATTCACAAAAGTGTTGGTGTGTATCTTCATTTTGTAGCAACTGCTCCCACTCTTTGGTAATGTCTCCTCTCGGGAGGAATTCTTGTTAAAAAAAAAACTGAGCAGACAAGATAGTACCTTAGGGTTTTGTCTGAGTACATTGTCAGCATCTTGGTGAATACTATAGTGATTGTTGGGAATGTTTATTGGTGGAAACCAACGAATAGTAAGTTTTTTGCAGTTGTTTGATACATGAGTAACCAGATCGAGTGTTTGTAGTGCTATTAGAAAGGATGCTTTTGCTTGCCTTTAATGCTAACCACTTCTTGGTACTCTCTTTATTTTAATGCCCTTTCAAAAGTGAAATTATGTACTATGAACCAATCACCCTGAAGAAGTTTACAGGTTCATTCTTCCCTTTCTCCTCGTTCTGTCCTTCCTCACCCCCCAAGTCCCACGCTCTATTATATAACATAAATCATACAATTACAAAGGATTTGTACTGGTAACTTTTTTAGATTGGGGGTAATTGATAATATCATCTCTTCTGAAAAGAGTATCTATACTGTTATCAGCACAGGAAGGTGGGTGTCACAAGACTTAGTTAATGTGGGCTGACCCTAGAGTTAGTTGTACTAGAATTCCAGTAATTTCACTAATGATGTAACTTTTGACGAGTCAGTTGAGTTTTACAGATAACTAGTTTATTAGTTTATGGTGAATAAAATCATCTTCTGAGTAAGTAGTGAGGAAGAAAACAAACTTTATTATGCTCCCACCACTGTTTGCTGGGCACTCTGCTAAGTGATTTACAAATGTTATCTCATTTGATCCTCACAACAATAGTAATAATTATAATAACACGTTTATATAGCACTGACTGTGTGCCAGGCACCACGTTAAGTACTTTACGACTGCTATCGCATTTGATCTCCGTAAAATCCTGGGAGGTAGGTGCTATAATTATTATCCCTATTTTACTGATGAGGTAACAGGCAAACAGGTTAAATGACTCGCCCAGTTACACAGCAGTGTTTGAGCTTGCATTTGAACTTAGGTCTTCTTGACTTCAGACCCAGTACTTTATCAGCTGGGCCACTTAGCTGCCTCTGCTTTTGGCTGATACCCAATTAATTTTTATTATTATGTATTCATCTCCAGGGAGGAGTCAGGTTGAAAAAGCATTGAGATAGCACATTAATTTTATTTTACAGAAGAAAATAGATTTAAGTTAAATCCTTAATGCCAGGAGTATGTGGTGCTTAGCCTAAAAAAAAGAATGTACTTTCTCATTCCTTTAAATTTTGACACTAAATATAAGAGAAAGGTAGAGTAGCAGGAGATCACTGACCAGTTTTTCCCAGAAGCCCTCTAATGTGTTTAAGAACTAGAAATGAAACTCAGTCTTCCTTTCTCCTTTTTCTTATTTGCTTTTTGTAGAACTATATGATGCCTTTTTACAGTGACCAGAATTTTTGCAGTAAGCAAAATGTTGATATGTGGGTGATGTGGGTAACCCTCATTTTTTCATTGGCTTTAGGATATATGATTTGTAACACATTTCAATTTACTGACAGAAATGAGATTTTTTTCATTTTGATTAGTACTTGATGTTTTATTATAATATACTTAGAAATCAAATGTTCTAGTTTAACTAAATTTGGTATACTAAGAAAGATGTTGAGAGATACTTTAAATTTAGTTTGTCTCTTCTTAATACAAAAAGATGACTGAATTTTCAGGCATATCTTCTGTTTGTAAATTTTCAATGACATTTTACATGTAGAAGTCACAAAGAGAAATGTGTCACAGGGAATAATTTTTTTCCCCCTTCCAGCTTAAAACCAAATGGGCATATTGCTTATCAACATTTTGTTAAATTCATCAAATGTTTATTAAATATCAACTCCCTCCAAGACAGGCAGCCTGGTGGCCTTCTGCTTCCAGGCACTCACCATATAGATGTCCTGCTTTGTTGAGACAGTGATGGTCTTAGTCTCCTGGAGTTCAGAATTCTTGAGCTCAAGAAATTTGCATGTCTCAGCCTACCTTATAGCTGGACCTGTATCGGTGTACAACACCATACCTGGCAAAACTTTTTCCTTTGCCCCCCCCCCCCAAAAAAAGTATATTAAGATAAAAAAAATACTAAATTTGAAACCAAAAGACTGGTGTTTAAAGCCTGCAGTCAATATTTGCCATTTGTGTGACCTTGTACAAGTCACTTCCCTTCTCCTCTCTGGGTCTCAGTTTCCTCATCTATAAAATGAAATGGTTTGATAAGATGATTTCTAAAAGCTTTTCTAGCTCAGAATTTATGATTCTGTGATTCTGGTCCACAATGGCATAAGTAGCTAATAGTAGGTAACATTTATATGGTACTTTTAAAGTTGCAAAGAGTTTTACCTCCATTTATCTCATTTGATAGAAAGAATTGATTTCATGTAGAGAATTAAGTTGTTTAGATTTTTTTTTTAAACAGACTAATATTCTTCAGTTCTTTTATTTGACTTAAGCATAGAGCTCATTCATACTTTCTTAACTTTATCAGCCATATAATAGTTAAATAATATTTTATTAAAAGAGAATAATAAATAATAATAAATCACTTACTATAAGGTCTTAGAATTAGTAAGTAAAAAATGCTGCTATCATCAAAGTCACCTAGAACAAAACTTTTTTCTGCTTGTTATAAAGATTGAAATTTAAGCAGTCTGTTGGGTTATAATTTGTTTGGGTTTTTAAATTAAATGGAACAATTCTTGCCAGCACCATGGTTTTTTCCTCAGAAACCTATCCCCAAATTTACCTAATTTATATATTAGGCTAGCCAGAACACTGGAAAAGAGTATGTCAGAGTGGTAGGAATGCTGCCCAGAAACTGAGCCCAGATTGCCCTTTCCGTATAGAACTTGCTTGTTTTTATTTTCTTGATCATTTTTTTTTTCTTGAGCAGGGGAGAGACGGAGTAGGAAGGTGAGAGTCCTATGCTTGGTCCTCATCCTAAAATCTTCGGAGTCATTAAGAAAGGATGAAGAGTTATCTGCAGAGGAGCTTTCTTTTTGCCTTGTCTCATTTCCTCAAAAAAGCAGGGGAAAGAAGCTGAACACCCCTTGTTTCTACAGCTTTTTTTCCTTAGGGATTCTTGGTCTGTACGAGATATATGAAGTCTCTTAAGAGACTGACCTGTTGAAAAAAATGTCTGTGTCCTGCTTCCTATTTTTATTTAAGGTTGCTTAAAACATGATATTATTTTTGGGTGGGATGGAGGGAAGGCAAGGCAGTTGTGGTTAAGTGACTTGTCCAAGGTCACTCAGCTAGTAAGTGTGTCACGTGTCTGAGGTCGGATTTGAAGTTGGGTCCTCCTGACTCTGGGGCCAGTGCTCTACTCACTGCTCCACCTAGCCATCCTTAAAACATGATATTAGCAAGGTCAAAATCAGCCATTCTCATTTTGTTTTATAGTAGTGACTTATAAAATGAACTCCATTTCTAAAATATACATCTTTCTCCTATAGAACATTGAGGGACCATGGATGACAACATAAATCTTTTACTTCTGCTAGGAAAATAACTAAGAGCTTATGTCCTTTCTGACAGGCTAATTATCATTTTGTACTAGAGGTAGCACAGTTAAAGATTGAAATCTTTCTCTAGTTTTTTTATTCCCGGTGTAGTCATAGTTGTGGCTATTCTTATCTCTTATTACATTTCTGTAGCAGCTTTTTAGATGGCCTCGCTCTGACTTTTTCCTTCCATTATGTCTCATGTAACAATTGCTAGGTAAATCTTCCTAAAATGGTTCTTTTGTAACGCCTGCTTTTAAGTCTGTCCTGGTGTACAATTTGCCTCTCAGATCAAGTTCAAGCTCATTGCCCAGGAATTCACAGTCTTCTTCCACTGACCTTTTCTTCCTTCATCAATCTTCATCTTTATCATCTAGGACATAATTACTTTTGCTTTTACATTTGAAAGTGTAGAAGTGGGGGTGAGGGGAAGGGAAGCATGCAGTCACTGGAAGGAGTTTATTTTATTTATGCCTGGGTAGTGAAGGAAACAGAAGGCATAGGGATGCATGGCAGTTAAGAACTACTTTAAGAAATAGACTTCAAGAGAAGTGGAAATAGGAACAAAAATTAGAGGTAAAGGAGCACATTGTAGTTAGAAATGTAATGAAAAATTTAATTACTACTCTGTACTATTTTGAAAGCATTAATCCCAGAATTTGGAACCCTTCATAGAAATGAAGGTCTTCATTGCTGGACTTGGTCCCATTCATTTAGAAGATTGTGACTTTCCCTATTAACCCTGGGCTTCAGGTAGACAGGTCTCTTTATTGTTTTCAATATTCAGTTATTCCCTGTTTGAATTGCCCTCTCTAATGATATTGTGAGCTATCTAAGAACAAGGACGATAACTCATTCATTGATTCAGCAAATACCTGTCAAGAACTGTGCTATAAGCTTGGTAATGATTCAGTTTAGGTATTTTCTGTTGAGCTTATAGTCCAATGATATAGTTATTTTGATTAATATGGGCACTTATACTTTCAAAAAATCTTATAAGATTCCAGAGTTGCTTCTTTTGTTTTGTTGGTAAGAGTCTTTGTGAGAAATGCCTTGTCTAAAACAATAAAGTGTTGGAACCAATTATTATTGTTTAAGGAGTGTGAATGTTCATTCTCCTTGTATTAATTTCATTGTAATTTCTTTAAGCACAGAACGAGCCTTTGTTGCCACTGAGAAATAAAGGGCGACTATTTGAATGATAGCTTATTTTTCTTTTCTTTTCTTTTCTTTTCTTTTTTTGCTTTTTGGAGTGGGGAAGGCAGGGCAGTTGGGGTTAAGTGACTTCTCCAAGGTCACATGGCTAGTAAGTGTTAAATGTCTGAGGCCAGATTGGAACTCAAGTCCTCCTGACTTCAAGGCTGGTGCTCTATTCACTGCACCACCTAGCTGCCCCTATAGCTCATTTTTCAATAAGGTACCACAATTGCGTTACTTATATCAAAATTACTCATACTTAGAAAAACCAAACAGTCCATATTTCATATGTATAAATTCATGAAATCTTTTCCCAGACTCTGATTTTCAAAAGTTTCCTTTCTACTCAATGATACTATTTAAGGATATGGTCCTGTCTGAGTAAGAGACTATATAGAGGAATTTCTACTCCTGTTCTTGTCCAGCATTTCCTGGGGAGCAGAGGCTCTGAGGCTGCCATCCACTTGAAGCTGCTGAGATGATTCTGGTATATTGCTTTGCATTTCAATGACTTTTTGCTCCTCTATTAAAACTCTGGATAACAGATTCTTAGCATACAAGTTTAGTAATCTTTTTGCAATGTACCATTTGTCTACTTTTTTCAGTCTTGGGGAGGAGAACATTAAAGATAATATAATAAGAAAAGATAATATCAAAAAAAATCACCATAGTCCATTTTTTGTTGAATTACTAATGAATTAAATATAATATTAATGATCTCTTTCCTTTGTAGTTTGTGGTAGAAGAGTACAATATATTATTAACTGGGTACATGTCAAAGAGTGAGGATGTAAAATTATATTATTTTTATATCAAGTGAACATTATGATAGTTAGGAAGTTGTGTTCCTTTTATAACCAAAGGGTATCATCAGACACTTTACACAGATTGACTAGTTAATTTGTAGCAATAATGGAGCAGTGTCTTAAGAGAAACTTCTATTTAACTAAAAAATTAAGAAAAAAGATCTAAATGAGTTGAATCTAAAGATTTACTTTTTCATTTTAATGTCCGCAAAATATTTATAGGGTTTTGATAATATTTGTTATTCATATGGAGAGACAACCAGCACTTTATAACAGTTGACAGCAAAGTTGTTTAGATTTCATGATCCTTTTTAGGGAAAGAATGTGATATTACTCGTTTTAACATTTACTGTACAAATGAATCTCATGCAATAAAGTTCTTGCTTACATGTGTCTCTATATCTGCCTACTCTCTGTTACATTAATGGTTTCTAACGTAATCTTTTGAATCATTCATAAAACAAAAGGAGTTATTCTTAATTGTGAATAATGTCACCAGATCTTTTGTCTAAAATTCTGGAGGGGTGGGAGGGAGAGTGCTAGGGTTTAAGAGTCTTCTTATTAGCTGAGGGAGGCAGCATAATGCAGTAGAAAGTTTGCTTCCTGAGAAGTCACAGTTGGTTTAAATTCTGGCTCTACCACTAAGTACTCGTGTGAACTTCGGTTTTTGTTGTTTTTGACATTCTGTAGTCTAAAATCAGGTATAATTTTTAAATTGTATTTTTTTCCCGATAGAAGATTTTCAACTTGTGTTAAAAATTACAGTTTGAAGGAATGGCATGATATTTTACTCTGGTTCAGAACCATTTTTTGGGGGTTTGTTTTTTGAAAGAATTCAGTGGTGGAAACAAACCTGGAACATGGTGTTATGGTAATAAAGGGATTGGCACATTTCTCCTTAAGCTTAGGCAGTAGGCTTTTACTAAAGATAAGTAACTATTTTTTTAAAAAATCATAGCATTCCAATATTGGAAGGGAAAAAAGAATGTTTTAGGCAATATTTCCAACAAGTAGTCATCTAGCCTCTTTTTAAAGAACTTCAAAAATTAGGAAGAACTCATAAGGTGGCTCCCCAGGCAACCTTTTGGAAAGCTCTAATTGGTGGAAAGATCAAGCTGAAATCTGTTTCTCTGTAACTTCCACTCATTGTTCCTGATTCTACCTTCTGGGGCCAAATAAAACAATTATAGTCTCTCTTGTACGTGACAACCCTTCAAATAGGTGGGGACATGGATGTCATGTTCCTTATCCCTAAAGTCTTTTCCAAGTTAAACATTCCTAGTTCTTTGAACTTATCTCTTTGTGGCATGGTTTCATTTCCTTTGGTGTTCCTCTTCTGTGTGTCCACCATCTTGTTCATTTTCCATCCTAAAACAGAAGACCCAGAATTAGACATGATACTTGAAATGAGGGCACAGTACAGCAGCTCTCTCACCTTGTTCTGAGTTCTTAATTCTATGTCTTTTAAGTTCTGCAGCTCTTGATGTAACATAAGATTTCACTGAGAAGAAGCATGGGGTATTAGATAGGGGACTGGACTTGGTGTCAGGAAAACCTGAGTTCAGGTTTTGCTTCTGATACAAACTCAGTTTGTAGGACTAGGTAAGTCACTTATCCCCTCAGTACCCTAGGCAGCTCTTCAAAATAGTTATAGAAAAGTTGCTGAAACATGTTGGCATAAGTGAGTTTCCATACTGAATTCCCCATACAAAAGAAATCACATTTGTTTTTTTTTAAAATTATTTTTTGAGGATACTGTGTCATACTGTTAACTTGCGTTGAAGTTGCAGTTTACTAAACATTCCAGGTTCTTTTCACATGAATTATTGTCTCATTTCATTAATCCTAGTCTTATACCAATGTAATTAGCTTTATGAACTCAAATACAGGATCATATATTTATCCATGTTACATTTCATTTTATTAGGTTTGACCTGTCATTCTAACCTGTTGTGATGTGAGTTTTGTCATCCATTGTGCTGTGCCCCTCTTAAATTCATATTATCTGTTAAGTTGGTAATAATATAATGTTTTCTTCAAGATCAGGACCAAGGACAGACATTCCTTTAGAGACTTACCTCTGATGTCAAAATATATTCATTAATCACTGCTCTTTGGTTTTGATCTTTTAACCAATTATGAACTCACCAATCTTTACTATTATAAAGGTCACATTTCTTCATTTTGTTTAAAAGGCTGAGATACTTAGTCAAATGCCATGCTAAAATCCAAATATACAACTTATGTAGCATCTACCTTGTCTGCCAGTCTAATTTTGGTGTCAGAAAAGGAAATGAGGTTATTTTGGTATAACTTGTTTTTGATGGTTTTAGTAATCACCAATTTATTTTTTAGGTGCTTGCACACCATCTTTTTGATAACTAGTTGGAGAACTTTGCAAAGAATACATGTCAATCATACTGATCTATTGTTTAAAGAGTCTACATTCTTCCTCATTTTGAAAATCAGTACTATATCTTCCAGTCTTTTGTTAAGTGACTCTTCTTCTAATTCTCTATGATTTTTTTGACTGTCTCTTATAGTAGTTTAGGATACACAGGCAAAAAAGTTCTGTCATTATCCTAGAATGTAATTCTCTTGGACCTAGTGTTTTGAATTCATTGAGGGCAGTGCTTTAAAAAAAAAAATTCACGTTAAGTTTCAATTCCTTGTTAGCCATTTTTGTTCTGTGATTTCCAGGCTAAAGATCTTCTTGGTAGAGGAAACTCTACAAAATAGGAGGTGAGTAGTTCTACCTTTCTCCTCGTTTCAGTTATCATTGGCCTGTCCATCCCAAACTGTGGTCTTGTCAACTTCCTTGATTTTCCTCCTCTATGCAATATATCTCTCTTCCCCCTCCACTTAACCACCCTCACCCTGACTTCCTCCAAAGGCCTTTTTGTTGTCTTTAAGTCATTATAAACCTTTACTTTATTAAACTTTAACCTTCCTGTGAATATTACAGGACCATGCCTCAACTGTTGTATTTTTCCTGTGTTCTTATTTCCATCTCTGTACATGGCTCTTGAAAAATTTAGTTGGTAGATGAGTTCCTTGGTTAATTACAATGATCTCTTTAAATCCCTCTGCCCCTTTTCTTCTAATTGGTGTAAGTTAGTGTTGCATCAACTGGAATTCATGAGATTTTACCCCTCTTGAACCTATTTCCCTTGCACAAATATGCTACAGTAAGATTGTGCTGACTGAATTGTTTGAAATTTAACTTTCCAAATTTTAAAGTGTATTCCAGGTGATGCCTGTTATTCCCTTCTCCTCTTTTATGATCTGCAGGGTACCGTGGCCATTTCAAGGATACCATATTCTCCTATGTATCTTGACTGTTGTAATCTTTCCATATCACGTTACCTCTATCAAATCTCTGATTACCCCAATAAAATCAGCCCCTCAGTAGAGTCTTGCAAGGGGTTGTTGGTTGTACTCTGGGTCATTGTCTACTTCGCATTATTTTCATTCTGTATCAAACTACTTCCCACGTTTTCTTCCCTTTTCCTGCCTGCCCCTTGCCCGGTACCTCCTTTGATCCGCCCTTTGCACTTCATCATTCTTCTCTAGGCAGTAGCTCTGCTCCCTGCCCTGTCCCGCTAAGACTTTCCTGCTCATTGCGTTTAGCATCCAAATTCCTTCCTAACTCATTGGAACTTGAAAGCGACCCTACCACCTGCTAACCTATTTCATTTAACCCTTTTAATCAGCAAGTGTTTGTTAAACACCTGCTATGTTCTAGGCACAGTGCTAGGTGTCGTGGATATGAAAATGAAAAAGGAAACTGTTCTACCTTTAAAGAGTTTACATTCCACCCATATTTTCATTTTAAAATTCTATTTCCATTTGTTATAGAGTTATTTTCTTCTTTTTGGTAATCTCTAGATTTGCAATACTTTTGATATTGTTTGTTTTCTTTGTTTTGTTTGTCCTTCCAGCTCTTTTGTTCCTGAATTAGAGCTTGGTGTTAGAGCGGACACCACTCCCTGGTGGGCTTTTGGGTGGGGTAGTTGTCTTGGTTTGGTCTCTCCCTGGATCCTCTGTATTCTTGCTCTGCTTCCTGGAGAGTTACTGTCTCTCCTTCTTCCCACCCCTCACCCCCAAGTCTTTGAGGGTCTGAGTCCTGTATATTCAGGTACTTGAAGTGAGCCTCCAGCAAGAAGATCTTTGAGCCTCTGGGTGCCTGGGCTGACTTGGTGTGAACACTGCTACCCCTTTCTGGTTACTACTTCTCCCTGGCCTTCAAAGGTTTTTGCTGGGAGTTCCTGACGTCCCTGAGATTTTCTAACCACCTTGGGGCTTTTACATGGGACACCTTTGTCTCTGGACATTACCTTGAAGGCTATGTGTGGCTCTGGCTGTGTTTGGTTGAGCTGTTATAGACTTATTCGTCTGTGTTGGTGCTGACTTTGCTCCTATCCTTTCCTTTTGCCCTTGGGCCTCTGTCTGATTTGTACAGTTTTGCAGCAGAAGAAGTCCCTTATTGTAGTTTCTTAATGGATTTCCTGATTATTCTGTTTAGTATAAATTTCAAGTTTTTGATGGAGTTAGGTGTGTGGGAGCTAGATGGTCTTGCGTCCGTTCAGGTAACTATCTTGGCTGGAAGTCAGTTTGTTCAGTTTGAGAGTAAAAACTTTGGACTCAGTTGTCGTTTATAGAAAGTTCTATGTTTTTAGATGAAGGGTAAAGCACTGGTGATGGTAAAACACAGGCTATTTGTGTTTGGTCTGCTCCTCTCAGTTTTCCTTGGCACTGTTTAACCTATTAAAAGTGTCTTCATACTGGGAGTGGTAAATGGAAGTCTTTAACATACTGGCAGTTGACTGGAAATTTACTTTGTCTCTGGAAGAGGAACAATGATTAGCTTTGTCTGAGCACTCAGAAGTAGTGTATATACGTATGTATTTTTTCCCTAGACCATGGATGTATAATTTTAATGAGAACATAAAATTCATTGTATCGTTTTTCTATTAAGAATGAAGTCAGAAAGACTCAGATGTTATGACGTCAGTATAACTCAAGTCAGTAAACATTTATTAAGCACTACTATGTCTCTCGTACCGTGCTAAACACTGGGGATACAAAGAAAGGCAAACAGAATTCTTATTCTGGAGAAGCATCTAAGGGAGGAGACAGCATGTGAATAACTATGTACAAACAAGATACATACATGATAAATTGGGGAACATTTTCTTCCTAGGAAAGTCATTAGCATAGTGGGGGGACAAGAAAGATTTCTTGCAGAAGGGAAGAGTTAGCTGAAATGTGAAGGAGTCCAGGAGACAGAGATGAGAAGGGAGAAAATTCTAGGCATGAGGAAAACTCAGTGAAAAATGCCCAGACTAAGTGCAGTGTCTTCTGTGAGCCACAGCAAAGATGCCAGAGTCACTGGACTGAAGATCATGTAGAAGAGAGGATGGACAGTCTTCTTGAAACTAGTAGTATAATCCTTCAACATTCCTGCCTTTAACTTTTGTGTCTTCAAGCATTCTCATGGTTTTATTAATAACCACATTTTGTTTTTCACATTGACAACTGTGCTCATTCATGGCTATGTTCAGTAGAGAAAAAAAATAAGTGTGTACAAGTTTGTATCTTCAAAAAGGAGGAGAGTACTGACAGTTCTTGCTTTGTGTAAATTTGTATTACAAATTCAGTTTTATATAAAGAATTCAGAAAGAAATCTGTATTCTAAAAAAACCACTTTAACTTTATTGTACAGTACTCTGTGCTCTCTGCTGTTGCCCTTAACTCACTGCTCTGCAGCATCCCAATCCTCATCTAAAAAAGAAAAAAAATCCACAAAACACCCTCCAAGTGAAAGCAGAAAAGAAGTGCCCATAGGAGACCCTTCCCCCATTCCATTCACCTTCCTATGTGTTCAGCCCTCCTCCCCCTCTTTCTTCTTCAGTCTTCCTGTGTTTATTGCACGGCTGACCTTGACCCTGTGTGTTGCCTGTCATTTCCTGTGTCCATGTTAGGCCTCCACATGTATAGCCTGACCCCATTTCTTCCTCTTGGTTCCAGCCTGGCCCTTTTTCCCCTTTCCCCTTCTTATTCCTATTCTTGCTTTTCTGTCTTCAGCCCCACATGTCCTTGAACCATTTGCTGGCCCCTTCTCTCCACCTCATGTAGTTCCTTTTATCCCTCCCTTTCCCATGTCCACTTTACATAGAGGTCTGTGGATTGGTCAGCTGCATAAAGTGAGGATTGCCATATTCATAAAAGTGTTTGAATATGCTCCAGAAAATGCTATAGTAACCTCTCAAGTGCATGATGAAGGAATTGAAAAAATGGAAAAGTCGCTAAGTTTGTGGGTGAATGAGATGGTGGTCACTGGCCCTCTTGGCTGAGCCTCCCCCATTCTGCAGGGAGGAGCATGGAAGAGAGCCTGACTGGTCTGGGCAGGAGTTCCTGGGTTGTGTGCTTTTCGTCAGGGAACAGTTCAGCCAGGGAGCTGAAAGGGAGATTAGAGATGGCAGGTTGTGTCTTACCCTTTTTCACCTGGTGTTCAGACATTGCTGCCTCTGCCCTTCCCTGTCCTATTCAGTGTTATTTCTTCTCTCCCTGCATTTTATGGGTTATTTCATGGATACTGATTTAGGAAGAGTGTGTATTATGAGAATTAATGTTTTGTTTTAAAGAATTATGTACATAAAAGTATTGTTAGCAATCTCTAGTGAAAGATTACAATTTTTGTTGGTCATGGGAACCTAACCCCCTATTTCTTATAGGTTCAGTGTATCAACATTCATGTTTTTGACTTTCCCCACTTTTTTCTACGAATGTTATGATCACAAAACTTGAAGATTGTCTGTATACAGTAATTCTTGAAGTACCAGGAATGTGTGCTGTTTGTTGCAAGTGTATAAAAACCGACATTTACTAAATAAGATGAACAGCATAGAAACTCTCTTTCAAGGAAAACAATAATTCAGAAAGGAGTGAAGGGCTGGAAGAAAAAAGTGAGGGGAAGAATGGAGTTGGGAGGGTATCCTGCATTTTTGTATCACTCTGCAGAGCCCAACGTAGTACCCTACATTTAGTAAAAAATGCATGGTTACCTTTTATTCGCATTTCTATCTGTCTGATTAGCTGATAATTTGAAATTGTTATGTTGTCATGTGTTATTTATTTTTCTAAAACAACTTTTTGTTGATGACTTTGTTTTTATGTTTTATTCTTGCCTCTTTCCAGTCCAGAATTGACTGCCATAATTGTACAGCACTCACATTTTGTTGTATTATTGCTGTTGGCCTTTCTTTGCATTCTCTCACTCTGATCATGTAGCAGAGTGGTAAAGGTGCTTTTATAGTGTCTAAAGTAGGCTCTATTTAAATAGAATGTAACAACCCTGTTGTGAAACAGGATGCAATAAATTTGAATTCTGCAGCTAGTCTGTTGTGTAACCAAGCACGGGCTTATGATCTCCAGGCCTCATTTTCCTTGTAAAATGGGGCACTGTGGCCTGCAGGAGGACCTGGGCTGTGAGTTAAGGTATGGGAAGCAATACAGATCTTTTTGTGTTTATCCCTTCAGGCTGGCTTTCATTCTTTAGTACTTCAAGTCAGTTTTATCACTGAGGATACAGCCTTTATACTTCAAAGGGAATCTTTGTGAATTCCTGTGCTTACAATCTTTACCTGGTGGCCAGTCCTTTATTCTTGAATAAAGTAATCATAGATTCTTCCTTTATGTATTTTTGTAACTTTCCTCAATTGTAGTAGCCACAATATCAACAAAGTCTGTAGAAAAATCCAAACTATTACTTCATTTTTTCAGGTTGCATTTGAAAAGATTGCCATCTCAATGTGGCAGTAGTAAAATACCTTGTGATTATATAGTTACTTTTCTTAGAATGTTAGAAGTGTGATTAGTACTAAATACAAAGACTTAAAAATTATATTGTAAAACTTTTTAAAGGTGTTTTAGATATTTAAACTGCTTGGGCATTTGTTGTAAATTTATTTACTATCTGATTTGCATATGCAGGCTTTTCCATTCCCTTTTGTGGTGGGATTCTTTTTCTGCTCTAAATTCCTTGTTATGGAATCCAGGCATGTGGCCTATAAATATGCATTTTTCTCAAGCAGACTTTTGATTTAAAGAAATGAATTTAAAACTTGATAGCAGATTTTCTTCCTCTAAATTTTACATATGATTTACATTGCAAGGGAGAACCTTAAAATCTTTTCTTTTGGTCATTTATAATTGTCATTGCATAGCTTATGAAACTAGAGCAGAAGATTTTAACCTGGGGTCCATGGATGCCCAGAAAGTCCATTTGAGATTTTTAAGGGGTCCATGAACTCAGATAGAAAAAAGTCACCTCTTCATTTTTATTAACCTTTAACTGAAATTTAGCATTTCTTTCAATTATGAATTTAAAATTCAGAGGCATTCATAGGTTTCATCACACTTCCAGAGGGGTCTGTGACACAAAAAAGTTAAGAATTGTTGAACTAGAGGGCGAACCCCATAGTTCTACAGCTAGAAAAATGTTTAAACATTTTTCTTATTATAAATTCTAACAAGTTTTCTGTGAAGCAGCTTCATTTCTATAGAATGACTTTATTTTTTATGGTCTTCAGAATTTCTCTCTCAGAGATGCTATTGAAAATAATTCTCCGAACCTAAAGTTTTACATATATTGGACAGAAGGAGAAAATGTATATGAGAAGTTGGGAATAGCACAGCTTTGGACACAGGCATGATATAGTATGAGATTTAGTTCATTTGATAATTTCTTTTTTTTCTTCTCTTTTACTCATGTCTCTTTAAAAGGAACTATTATTTATTTTATTTTTTTTCTTTTAGCATTCTTTGCTTTTAAATTTTGAGTTCCAAATTTTCTTCCTCTCACTTCTGCCCCACCTACTGAGAAGGCAAGCAAAAATCAGTTATATATGTGAAATCATACAAAACATATTTCCATATTAGCCATATCACAAAAACCAAGGAAAACAAAGAAAGCAAGAAAATTATATTGCAATTTATACCCAGTTCATTAGTTCTCTCTCTGGAGGTATATAGCATTTTTTCATCATGACTTCTTTGGAGTTATTTTGTTTTACTATATTGATTAGAGTAGCCAAGTCTTTCACAGTTGGTTGTCATTACAACATTGCTATTACTGTGCACAATAATCTCCTGGAAAGTTCATGTAGGTGTTGCCATATTTTTTCTGAAACCATGTACCTCGTCATTTCTTATAGCATAATAATATCCCATCATAATCAGATACCACATCTTGTTTAGCCATTCCCCAACTGATAAGCATCCCCTCAGTTTCCAGTTCTCTGCCAGTACAAAAAGAGCTACGGTAGATATTTTTGTTCACATAAGCCCTCTTCCTTTTTCTTTGATCTCTTTGGGATACAGACCTAATGGTGGTATTGCTGAGTCAAAGGAAATGCACAGTTTTCATAGCCCTTTGGGCATTAGTTCCACATTGTTCTGGAGAGTGATTGGACCAGGTCACAACTCTATCAACAGTTTATTAGCCTACTTTTTTTTCCATATCCCCTCCCGCATTTGTTATTTTCCTTTTCTGTCATATTTGGCAGTCTGATAGGTGTGAGGTGGTGTATACCTCAGAGTTGCATCTCTTTAATCATTAGATTAGAGCTTTTTTCATATGACTGTAAATAGCTTTGATTTTTTTTTTCTTCTGAAAACTGCCCGTTCATATCTTTTGACTTTATCAATTGGGGAATAGCTCTTATTTTTATAAATTGAACTCAGTTCCCTATATGTTTGAGAGATGAGACCTTTATCTGGGGAATTTGCCCTTCAAATTTTTTGATATAACTCTATTGTCTATCTTTTAGCAAAATGTGGTTTTCCTGATTATCTCTTTTAGATCTAGTTTTGTTTTTGCTTTATTTAATATTATGACTGCTCCCTTTGCCTTTTTTCCCCCCATACTTCAACTGAAGCATTAATATTCTTCTCCAGCCCTTTATTTTAACTATGTGTATGTCTTTCTGTTTTAAATTTGTGTCTTGTAAACAACATATTGTTGGATTCTGGTTTCTAATCTATTCTGCTATCCACTTCTGTTAGATGAGTTAGCTCATCCCATTCACATTCACAGTTATGATCACTAATTGTGCATTTCTCTCCATGCAGTTTTCCTCTGTTTATCCTTTTTACCCTGTCCCTCCTTAAAAGACTGTCTTGTTTTTGATTACTGCCTCACCTCGTCCACTCACCCTTGTGTGATCTACTCCTCTCTCCAATATTTCTTAATCCCTTTTCCTCTTATCTCCCTATTGGCTAAGATAGATTTCTATTTTCAACTGACTCTGTGTGTGTATGTGTATGTGTGTGTGTGTGTGTGTGTGTGTGTGTGTGTATGTATGTATGTATTCTTCCCTCTTTTGAGCCAATTCCAATGAGATTGAGGTGCAAGCATTTCCTACCACCATTTTCCCTTCCACTATAAAAAACTCTTCTTTGGACTTCCTTTATGTGAGGAAATTTACCCCATTCTGTCTTTCCCTTCTGCCAGTGCATCCCTCTTTCTTGCATCTACAGCATATTTTTGGAGATCATCCCAACACAATCAGCTTACACCCATGCCCTCTGTCTGTGCAGATTCCAACTGCCCTAATAATGATAAAATTCTTAGGAGTTCTATGTATCATCTTCCCATGTAGGATTATAACTTCTAGTGTAACTTTATTGAGTCCTTTATGATTATTCTTCCATGTTTACATTTTATGCTTCTTATGAGTCTTCTATTATTGAATGCCAGACTTTCTGTTCAGCTCTGGTCTTTTCATTAGGAATGCTTGGAAACCCAGTTTCATTGATTGTCCATTTTCTCCCCCAAAGGATTATACTCAATTTTGCTGGGTTGATTATTATGATTTGTCATCCTTGCTCCCCTCTAGAATATTGTTATAGACTCTCTGCTTTTTTTTTTAACATGGAAGCTCCTAATTCTTGTGTGAACCTGACTATGGCTCCATGAGACTTTTTTTTTGGTTGCTTGCAATATTTTCTCCTTAACGTGAAAACTCTGGAATTTGTCTGTAATATTCCTGTGAGTTTTCGTTTTAGGATCTCTTTCAGGAGGTCACTGATGTATTCTTTCAATTTATATTTTACTCTCTGGGTCTAAGATATCAGGCCAGTTTCTGCTTGATAATTTCTTAAAATATAATGTCTTAAGTTCTTTTTTTCTTTTTTTAATCATGTTTTTCAGGTAGTCCAATAAGTCTCAAATGATTTCTCCTTGATGCATTTTCCAGGTCATTTATTTTTCCACTGAGATATTTTACATTTTCTTCTATTTTTTTTTATCCTTTTGTCATTTCATTCTTTTGACTTTTTGAAGTCTCATGGAATCATTTAGCTTTCAATTGCCCAATTCCAATTTTTAAGGAATTATTTAGTGAACTTTTGTATTTCTCTTTCCATTTGGCTAATTCTGTTTTTTAAGCAGTTCTTTTCTTCAGTGAAATTTTGTGCCTTTTTTTTTTACCATTAGCCCAATTCTGTTTTTTAAAGTGTTATTTTCTTCAGTATTCTTTGTGCCTTTTAAAAAATCAAGTTGTTAATTCTTTTTTTCACAATTTTATTTTATCACTCTCATTTCTTTCCTCAGTTTTTCCTCTACCACTCTTAGCTCTTTCTTGAACTCTTCCAGGAATTATTCCTGGGCTTGGGTCCAATTAGCATTTTTCTTTGAGGGGCAATTTGTATCTGTTTTCACACTGTTGACTTCTAAGTTTATGTCTTATGCTGTTTTGCCACCATTGTAGATTTTTATGATAAAGTCCTTTTTTTGGCTCATTTTTCCAGCCTGTTTCATGACTTTGAACTTTATGTTAAGGTTGGGCTCTGTTCACCATTAGGGAGTTGGTAGGGGGTGGAGAGGCAGTATCTCAAGCTTCAGACTTTTTCATGCTGCTATTTTCAGAGCTAGTTCTAGGGTTCTGCAAGTTTTCATTGCTTTCAAGGTGGTGTTATTCTGGGAGAGGTTTCTCTCCTGGCCTATGCTCTGATCTTTACCCAAACAGAGCCCCGGCTTCCTTGCAGCAGCAAGCACTTCTCTTGACCCTGGAACTGTGCTTAGGTCCCTTGTTCCCCCCTGCTGCTAGCCTTCCTCTTGGTCCCAGAGCTTTGACCAAAGACCCTTGGTCCCTTGTGACCAAGTACCAGCATGCGTCATTGCCATGGAACTGTAATTTAGGATTGCGTATGGGCAGCAGAGTTGCCAGTCAGTATTAGGTGCACCCTGTGCCACCATAGGATCCCCTGTCATCTCTTTCTGATCAATTGTCTGACTCCATTGCTGCTCTGTCCTTAATGCTCCCAAAATTGTTGCTGATTCTGTTGTGGCTGCCTCCAAGGTCTCCTGCTGGTACTCCTGTTGAACTCTGGACCTGTGCCCACTCCCATGTTACAGACCTATCCTAGAGACTTTCTTCTGAGTTGTCTTAGGCTAGGAAGAGGTCTCCCTTTGACCTTTTGTTGGCTCTGCCATTCCAAAATTGGATTAAGGCATTATTTTAAAGTTGTTTGGAGGAATGTTGGGAGAGCTCAGATGGGTCTCAGATGAGAGCCTGTACTCTACCCCCTCGGCTCCCCTATTCATGTCTTCATCTAAAAAATTCTTAACTTACCCAAATGATAATTTCATCTTTCACAAAGTAGAAATTGTATTCAGAATCCGAGACTTACTAGTTCATTTTTTAGATTTGCCCCATAAGCTTTCTCTGGCTTATATCTCAGTCCCCAAAACTTCAGTATCTGACTCATTTTGCTTACACAAAAGGGGCCTCAGCTTTCCTATGAGCACTCAGGCTAATAAGAGCATTTAACAAAAAAAAGGTTTTATTTATTCATCATTTAAAAAAATGCATAAATGGTGCAGTAAATAGAGCACTGGTCTTGGAATCAGGAAGACCTGAGTTCAAATGTGACCTCAGACACTTAACACTTAGTAGCCATGTGACCTTGGGCAAGTCACTTAACCCTCAATGCCCTGTCTTCCCTCCTCCAAAAAGCAAAAACAAAAATGAATGAAGTAAAAAAATTCTTCCCCCTTCCTTCCCACAGGAACCTATATCGTCCTTCTGACTTGTAGTAACATTTACCCTGTATACCTCAAGATTCCCAACATTTGTAGGCCAGTAACCAGTTATTCCTTACTGATAAGTCTCAGATTCTGAAGGTGGGCCCTGTGCCAAACTTAGAAGGAAATATTGGGGATTCCCAGAGATAGGAGTGAAACAGGAGAGCACTCTAGACTTGGGAGATGGAGTATGCTGTGAGGAATGGCAAGATGTCCAGTGTGCTTGACAGGAGTGTGCAGGAAGTAGAATTCATAGAGGATTTATCTAGTAGGCTGCAATGGCAATTGGAAACCAGAAGTTGTGAAAAGCTTTAAAAGTCAGAGGGAGGAGTTTATATTTGATATTAGTGTGGTAACATTCTGACTAGAGTGAAGTGGATGGATGGGAGAGATGTTGTGGGCATAAAAGATCTGGTCACTAATTAGATATGTAGGGTGAGAGAGAGTAAGGACTTGAGAATAATAATGCCAAGGTTCGGAACCTGGTTAAGTAGAGTTGTGGTTCCTCTCTTGGAAATACAGAAGTTGGGAAGAGGAGTGGGTTTTAAAGGGAAAATAATTCATTTTTAGACATTGCCATTGTATAGATTGTGGATTTGTTTGGATTCATAGGGGATTTGGTTGGGAATGATAGTTATACAAATATATAAATATGTCTGTGTATCTACAGATATAAATATGTCTACATATCTGTACATATAAACATATAATATATACATGCATAGATATATAGAAAGAAATAGGAGACAGAACCAAGATGGTAGAGTAAAGGCAGGGACTCACCTGACCTTAGACCCTCCAAATACCTTTAAAAAAATGATTGTAAACAAATTCTAGAGCAGCAGAACCTACAAAAAGATGGAGTGGAACACATTTCCAGCCCCAAGACAACTTGGAAGGTTGGCAGGAAAGGTCTGTTGCACTGGGATGAGAGAGGAGCACAGTCCAGTACAGATCACGGCAACACAGATCCAGCCTCAGCATACCTGGAGCAAGCTTTGGGGTGTCTTAGTCACTGGCAGCAATGTTGGTTTCCAGACCTCTCAGCCCATTTACACCAAAGACAACTTAGAAGGTCAGTGGGAAGGATCTGTTGCACCTGGGTGAGAAAGGAGCACAGTCAAGCATAGGCCACACCAGCACAACCCTGGCCATAGCAAACCAGGAGCAGGCCTTGGGAGTGACTGTATCAGCAGTGGTGGCAGCAGTGGCTGCTTCTAGAACTCTCAGTCCACAAATGGTAAAGGTGTCGAACAGCAGGTCAGAAGGAGATTACAGGGATCTTTTTGCTAGTACTGAGGCAGGGCTCTCTTGCTTTGCCCATACTTGGATCTGGGTCATGCTTATGGGTGGCAGTCACAGGATGAGGTGGAACACTAGCATAGCAAAGTTTTTGGCTACATTGGAGGTGGGACCCTCCTCACAGTTCCAGGGCAGAAAAGAGTGCTTCTGGTCATTCACAGACCACAGCACAGGCCAAGAGAGTACTAAACACCTTTCCTTAGATCATACCACCTTGGAAAAGCTGAAAACTTACAGGTCTGTAGAAGTACCTCTGAAAACAGCTACACAAAACCCCTGAAGCTTGAGACAGTGTGCTCTCCACTCTAGAAGCAGAGCCCTACTTTAATAAAGAGTTAAAAATCGGGGGGGCGGAGCCAAGATGGCAGCATAGCAGCAGCAACATATCGCAGCTCTCACATAGCCACCCCAAAATACCCATGAAATAGGACTCTAAACCAATCCTAGAACTCCAAAACGCACACAAAGATACTTCCCACTAAAGTCAGCTCTGCTATGAGGAACCATATCAGCATTGCAAACCGAAACCAGCCTGTCCTGAAGCCGCGGCTGTGCTCCGGGGGCAGCTGGACAGGAGGAGCAGAGGAGCCTCTCAGGTGAGCGGATTAGTGGTAGCTGTGAGCAGCTCAGTGGGACTTGCAAATCTGGGAGGGGAGCAGTCCAGCCGGAAGGCCTCCAGAGCGGAAAAGCGAAAGGCAGAGGTTTTGCACCCGCCTCCG
>CM053581.1:518175883-518214049 GCA_028627135.1 Pseudochirops cupreus | reverse complement strand
GGGGAGGGCTGAGGAATGTTCACATTTCTGTAGAGGGATAGGGACAGGGTGGAGAGTGGATGGGGGGGGGCAGGATAGGAAGAAGGGACATGTAATCAGACTCTCACAGTGTGCTCACTATGGAGAGGTTCTGCGTAATGTCACCTCAGATGAAGACTAGTTACGGTATTTAAAAAAAGATGATTATCACCACATACAGGTATTTCAGATTTTTGGAAGTATTAAGTAGATAAGAATTTTCTTTTTTTACAGTTGTGATAAATAGCTTCCTTTTTTAAAAAAAACTTTAAGTGCTTTAACAGTCATTGTTATAGGTGGAATTTGTTGTATGACACTGTATAAAGTTGATCCAATTTTATTTTCTTCCATATGCTATGCAACTTTCCAACAGCTTTTCAGTGAATAATGATTATCTTCCCCCATATTTTTTGAGACTTCTCAATTTTTCTTTTTAGTTAAGGGTCTCTTAGGACTGAAGGACAGATATGAGCACTATTTTATAACATGTTCTTGGAAAGGGAGCCCCAGACCAATTCCTGTGCACCGTAGGAAACTCCATCTGTGGGTCTTTCTGTACCACTCCTTCCCAACTCCCCCATCCGTGTGTGTGTGTGTGTGTGTGTTCTGATTATTAAGTAATTAGATCTAGAATGAGAAAGGAGAGTGTGTATGCCTGTCTCCTTCAGGTATATAGTGTATGTTAGCCTCATGACAACGTGAGCTATATTTCATCTACTTGATAAAGGACAGTTCACTACAGAACTATGAATGATGACTCTCACAAATTAGAAGAGATTTAAAATAGAGGAAGTTGGATCATTTTTCTCCTATCCATTTCATTTCCCACATTTGAAGGCAAGAGGAGTGATTACGTGATAACTCAGCTTTTCGCAAAGAGGACAAAAAGAGAAAACCCACTTATGAGATTTACGTGTCCTAATGAGATTTATTCAAGGATATGGTGTATGACAAACATAGGCCTCAGAAGAACAAGCTATAGGAAAGGATGTTGCTGCAGTCCTCCAGATCTGTGTTTGAATTGTTTTGGTGGTGGGGCAGTTTCAAAGACAGCTTCCCTACTTTTCCTCTTAAAAAAAAACCTAAAAAACAAAAACCTGGAAAATTCCAATTTATATATAACATGTTTTAAGGATACTTCCTCCTTTTGGGTGGCTCCCAAAGTGATGATTGATGAAGAGCCAGAGGATGTCTCTTACACCTCTTTAGAATTCTACACTTTGGGAAGTTTGAGTGTTGTAATAGTTGCTCGGTATGAGAATCTGGAGTTGGAATGTTTCTTGTTCTAAATGAGATTGGTGAAGAAAGGCGTATGTGGAGGATCTTATTTATTATCCCAGGTATTAGGAGGCTATTTGGGCCCAGGTGGACAGCTTCCTATGAATTTAGAATTGGGAAAATAACACAGAAGAAAGCTGGAAGCAGTTACAACTACACAAATATAGTGGTTATTAAGCAATTATTGTGAACATGAATCTTCCTTTGGAGTTCTACTTCTAAATTGCCTAGCCTGTTGTGGGAGGATGTCCTTGACTTTGTTTTCCCTAATGAGGATCAAAGGGCTTCTGATGGAGGTACATTCAGCTTACTCTTTGGGATTCGTGAGCCGTGAGTGGCTTTGCAGGGCAGAGGGAATGAACTTCACTACATAAGATCCTTACACAGGGGAAAAGGCTTTGATTATTAATATTGCTATGCATAAATGTGTGTATGCACACATTTTTAGACAAGCATATCACTTCATTTGCATTGCCAAATGTAGTTTAAAATTCTCGTGATAAGAAAGGTCATAGAAACTTTAAACCAGACACCAAGCAATGAATTCTAATACTTAAGGGGACCTACAACAGCCAGTGCATATTGAGTACCTCCTGTGGCCCAGCTCTGTGCTAACTACTTACTGTAGGATTAGAAAAGAATTACTGCCAAAAATTTCTTACAGGAGCGCATTCATGTTTCCTTTGAACTTTGGTTTTACCAACTTCCTGTTTTTGATTGTAATGGAGTTTTGGGGTTCTTACCCAGTTTTTTTTTTA
The DNA here is from genome assembly GCA_028627135.1 of Pseudochirops cupreus. Classification (NCBI taxonomy): domain Eukaryota; kingdom Metazoa; phylum Chordata; class Mammalia; order Diprotodontia; family Pseudocheiridae; genus Pseudochirops; species Pseudochirops cupreus. The sequence continues at coordinate 518,211,995 of CM053581.1, read as the reverse complement.
CCCAAACTGCCCCAAATTGAGTGGTAAAGTATTACCTGGTAAGCCCAGTAATCAAATAATAGAACCTTGCCACAGAGGAGGAAGGTTTAAATGGGCCATGTATCCAGGCTGAGAAAGCTTGCAAGGAGCACTGCTTTGTGGGTGGTAGGAGAGGTAGTGTTGGTTAAAGGTATAGGGAAGTGAGGAGAAGGTGGGAGATGGTCTCTCAGTCAGGGTCTGTGGATTAGTAGAAAGTCTGGTCATTGGTTGAAAACCTGACAAAACTGTGATAGTTTTTCTTCATGTTCTAAGGTCTTCAGGTTGCTTTAGTTTGGTAAAGTAAAAAGAGTCTAGAAACCACTCACACTTAGTTTAAAGACTCCAAACAGTTATGGTTAAAGACATTTTTTTTACCCCAAAGTCCTCTCCCCCAAAAGATACTGGAAGATTCAAGTTTTGTACTTTCTTTTACTTTTTAAACAGTAAGCACATTGTAATATTAATAGGACATTGATTTTATTATTTATTAAAATTATTTTAAATATTTAATAAAAAAGGTAATATAAAAGCCTAAATTGGCGTGACAATTCCTTTGTTTAACTGTAGTAAGTATGATATATATTCATAATTTTGGCTAATTTGTTTAAGAACAGACTGGAGATTATGCTGATATCCTTTAACTTAGGGGTGTCAAACTCAAATAGAAATAGACTGCTAAATGTACTTAAGCATCCCTGAGCGTATTGTCTTAGACAACTACATATTAACATTATCTATGTTCTACTGTATTTTATTTATTTTGTTAAATAGTTCCTAATTACAGTTTAATCTGGTTTAGTCATACTTGTGTTGCATGTATATTTGACATTTCTGTTTTAGCTCATCTTTGGGTAGGGAAATAATTTATTTTCTTAGTTTTGCTATAAGTTGAGCTTCCGTGACTTTGTAAACAGCATCTCTTCAATACACCTCAAATCTTTTCCACACTCCTATGGCTTTTAAAAGAAAATTTTTAGTGTTGGCTGCCACTAATGGAAAGCAGCCTTTAAATAGTTTTGGTCTATGTATAAGACACTGACTGGGTCTGGTACTAAAGCTTTACTTGTGAAAGAATGTAATATTTGTTAAGTTTTGGTACGTTGCTAACTAACTGTTTCAGGGCATGATAGAGTTCTCAAACACCAGATAAACAAATCATTATTAAACATGCTAAATGATTCCCTTTTGGCTGGTTAGTAGCAGTACTTCTTGTAATCTGAGTCTTGAGCTTTGGTCTTTGTTTTGGAGCCAGCTGGAAAGATGAAATATGTAGACCACTCTCCTTAGGATGGTCTCAATCTCTGCCTCCTTAATATCTTTAACCATGAAAGTTCTCAGTATTGCTTTTATTTTACTTAGCCAGATTTTTTTTTATTGGATGCCATCATTATGTGAAACATTAGCCATTCATAGAGTCCTTGTCTCAGGCTTCTCATGGCTCAGAACAAATAAATTCCTTAGAAATGGTAGGGGAGAATGTGCAGTCAGAAATTCCAAAAGGGACAGATTCAGAGAAACATGAGAAAACTTGTCTGAACTGATTCAGAGTGAATTTAAAAGAACCTGAGAACATTTTTTATTATGCAGAATTTTAAAGGAAAACAACTGTGAAAAACTCAAGAATTATAATGAACACAACAACTAATTATGTCTCCAAAAGACTAATAATTAATTATGCTTCCCAAATCTTACAAGAGTGTTATTGGAGCAGAAATTGGAGAAGTACAGAACAAGATATATTTTCAAGGGAAAAGAAAAAGAGGAGTGTTAAAAATGTCTTTAAAATTGTGAAGTTAAGCAAATTTATCCATTCTTCCAAAAAGACAATACCCTAAACATTAACTTTTACGTATTTATGTCACTCTAAACTTTCTTTGGATTTCTCATGTACATAATATTTTTAAATAGATCTAGTTAATATGTATATACCGTTATGTTATTTTATATGCACAAATTTCCTCACATCTGTACAGGTCTTATACTGTTCTTTAATAAAAAGAAAAGCTTCTCTAATTAGTACTTCATCTCATCACCATGTTTTAATTTGCTTATTGAGCACTAGAGTTATTTTATAAATTTTCACCATAAAACCACATAAAACCAGCTTCACCCTTTGTATTGGTAAGACAGGGATTCAGGTCTCCATGTTTGAAAAATTAACTGTATGACCCTGGGCAAATGACTTAACCTCTTAGTGTCTGAGGCAACTATGTATATCTGCAAGTTGCGAAACATTTACCACTCAGCATTGATGGAGAGAATCTCCTCACCAGGGTGCCCTCAGGTCCAGATCAAATGGCACACTTCCTTCACCTTACCTCTACTTTAGCGCCTTGTGTTGTGGGAGTGATCCCGGTTTCTCAGAAGCTATACTTGTGGAGCTACAACCTTGGATGGGTTGCATGAAATTAGAAATCAATTAGTAAACACCTCCTATGTACTACATGCTGGGATTTCACATACAAAAAGGAAACATTCTTTGCCCCCATGAAGTTTACATTCTACTGGGGTTGGGGGAGGGATACAAAATGTTTATAGGCATATACAAGCTATATACATAACCAGTGATAAATGATTGCTGCCAGCAACAGGGTGAATCAAGAAGAGCCTTTAAAGGAAGATGCCATTTGTGCTGAAACTTGAACAGAGCTAGTAGGTGTTCTTAGAGTCAGGTGAAGAGAAAGAATTCCAGGCATGGAGATGAGCCTGCACAAAGACCCAGACATTGGAGATGTAGTGTCATATGCCCTAAAAAGTCAGTAAGTCAGCTGAGCTGGAGGGAGGGAGAGAGAGAAAGCTGTAGCCGGTTAGTGAATGGCTTTAAAGGCCAAACAGGGAAGTTTGTATTTCATGGCCTACAAGGGCTGGGGAACCTGTGACTTTGAGGCCACATGTGGCCCTCTAAGTCCTCAAGTGCAACTTTTTTTTTTTAGCTGAAGGGCATTTATTGTATTCTCTTAAACCTTTGAGTTTTGAGGACATAACTAAAGTCTGGAAAACTCACACAAAAGGGTAAGTACAGTGAACATTACAAGCAGATATGAACAGCTGTAAGAACTGTAACCAAGTGCTGACTGACCAATTAGCTACTTCAGCTACTTCTTAGTGAAAAAGAAAAAGAAAATAGGGAGGGGCAGGGGCTTCTGATTGAATGAGACAAAAATCTAATACATTCGACCTTGGCTAGGTTATAACAGAACGGAAACAGTACTTCTATAATACAAAGTTCCCACCATAGCATGCTGTACACACCTGTTTTCCAAGCCCTCTTCCTCATCCCTCCAAGGCTGCTGCTTGGATTATTTGTTGGCTTGCTGGGCCTGCCCATGGAGAAGCATGTAGATCTTCTCTTTGATCCAGTCTTTGTTTTAGAGCTGGTGTTTTCTGAGTGTCTGCTAGGTATACAAGGCAGCTAAGATCTGACAGATCATCAGTGAAATCAAATGACTGACTCATGTCATATATGATGGAGGGTTTGTTGGGATTCATTCTCTTCAAATGCTCTTCATACATTTTATAGACTCCTTCCATGCATTCATTCACTGATTCATAATTAGCATAAGTTTGCCTTCTGGCCTCTTGGTAAGTTGTCCTTTCAGCCTCTTGGTAAGTTGTGCCAACAGAATGGTATGAGACTTCATTTCCAAATGTAAATTGCTCCCTTCATTACTAAGCAAGTCATCCCTTGTAACATCATGCTGAGCTCTGCAGCTGCCACGCCAGCTACTGCACATGAGCTGATCAAGTGCAACCCTTTGATTGAATCCAAACTTTACAGAACAGTTGTGGCCTTGAGGCCACAGGTTCCCACCCCTGTGACAGCGGTGAACCATTGAAGCTTCTTAAACTTGGGGAGTATTATAGTCAGACTGATATGTAATATTAATTTGGCATATCTGTAGAGAGTACTTACTTTAGAGAAAGAGGACATGGGAAGCAAGAAGAGCGGTTAGGAGACCTCTTCAATCTAATGATCAGCTCTCTTGGCCAAGTTTGATGTTGCTAATAAAGGAAAGTTTCCAAAAGAATGGAAAGATCAACTTTTATTCAAAAAGGGCAACGACATTAGCTGTCCCTATACACCTAATTTTTTATCCATATAAGAAATTTGACAACTACATAAGTATTAAATGTATGTTATGAAAATATAAGAAATGAGAAAGCAGGCTTTTACATTATATTCTACAGTATTTTCTTTATAGCCATCATACACTTAAAAGTGTAGGGAATACTAAATCCTGCTGTGTTTATTGCTGATTATTTTTTTTAATGTCTTAGTAAAACAAAATGAAGCTTTAGAGTCCCCACCTCCAGCACTGTATTTACTTTACATATATCAAGATTATATAAAATTCTTTGATAGATGTGATAAATGATGCTATAGAGATAATGTTGTTTTAATAATTCTTTGATTATCATCATCAAAGTGTAAAACAGTGTTCCTCAAAGATTTTTTTCCTTGTTATGCAATATACTTTGTGTAGAGACAAGCCTTATAGTACCTGGCTTCCTTCAAGTCTCAGAAGCATTACATGACTAGAGTCATGCCAGAGTAATTGCCCTGACCCATTACATTGCATGTCATAGTGCATCGCTGTATTTGTCTGAGAGAGGCACTGGATCTGGGCCCAGAATTGAAGAGGAGATACTCTGAATCATATTTGGAAAATTGTACAGTGTTTCTGATGATTCCAGGTTGTTTGCTGTGACCAAAAACTGATTTTTAAGCAGCATTATTCCCTAGTGACTCTATGTGATAATAATCAGGGAACACCATACTTTTTAAAGAATCAAAATCATTGGAGTGGCTAGGTGGTGCAGTGAATAGAGTGCCAGCCCTGGAGTCAGGAGAACTTGAGTTCAAATCCAGCCTCAGACACTTAACACTTAATAGCCGTGTGACCTTGGGCAAATCCCTTAACCCCAATTGCCCTGCCTTTCGCCATTTCCTCCCCCTCCCCCCCAAAAAAAGAATCAGAATCATAGGCGACCCAGGGTTTAGCGGAAAGAAGCTTGGAGGACCTAAGTAGGTGGCAGTGTTTTGTCCATGGTGATTTGTTTGAAAAATAGTGTAAAGAACTATTAGATCTAGGAGATGCACAATCAGAAAAGGAGTATGGGTTAGTTGTAGGAGACGCCACTAGGAGAAGGGGTGGAAGGCCTAAGTAATAGTTATAAAATGTTTTTTTAAAATACCCAAAAGAATGCTGCAAACATACTGAATATATTCTCTATGGATGATGTGGAAAAATAAAATCTTAGAGGATTAGAAGTTGTGAATGGTTGTGATTAGCACCTTTGAAAGAAGTATAAACTGTTGCCATCACAATCCATATAAGTACTTGGCATAGTACAGTGAACATTGGACCAGTAATAACAATAACTGATGTTTATATAGTGCTTACTCTGTAGCAGGCACTGTGCTAAACACTATACAACTATTTCATTTAATCGTTACAACAACCCTGGGAGGAAGGTGCTATTATTTATCTCATTTTACAGATGAGGAAATTGAGGAAAAAAGAGGTTAAGTAACCTACCCATGGACACCCAACTAGTAAGTGTTCTGGGGCTGAATTTGAATTCAGATCCTCCTGATTCCAGGCCTAAAGCTCTCTCTTATTGTGCCACCTAGAAAATCAGGGGTCTGTCAAATCTTGGCTTTGCCACTATTTTTAGTCTTGTGCCTGAGCAAATCAGTTTACCTGTCTGGCTTTCATTTTCGTTGTTTACATACTGAAGGAGCTGGTTTAGATGAGCTGAGCCCAGATTCACAGATTTAGAGCTGGAGGAGACCTTAGAGGTCATCAGTATTCATGCTTGTCAGCTGAGGCCCAGAGAAGTGATGTTATTTTTCCAAGGTCATAATAAATAAATAATAAATAATAAAGAGCAGAGCTGAGATTTGAGCCCAGGTTTTCTGACTCTTAAGTCTGCTGCTCTTTAAAAATACACACACACACACACACACACACACACACACACACAGTCATGCAAAGCATATTTCCACATTATCCATGTTTTAAAAAAACCCAAACAAGAAAAAGAAAGAGAAAAAATATACTTCAGTCTGTGCCCTGAGTCTGTCAGTTCTCTTAAATAGAGGTGAGTCCTTTGGAGTTTTATGGATTACTGTATTGATCAGACTTACTAAGTTTTTCAGAGTTGATTTTCTTTAACAGCATTGCTTTTCCTGTATAAATTTTTCTTCTGATTTCACTTTGCATTAGTTCATTCAGGTCTCCCAGGTTTTTCTGAAAGCATCTCCTTCATTCTTACAGCACAGTATTCTATTACATTCTCATATCATAGCTTTTTAAAAAAAATCAATTTGTATATTTACTTTTAGTTTACAAGATTCAGTTCCACAATCCCTTGAGTTTCAAATTTTCTCTCCTCCCTCCCCCTCTCCCCCAAAGGCGGCATGCAATCAAGTATAAGATCTACAAATACTTTCACACTGGACATTAGTCTGGTTGTATAGAGGGATTGTAACTAGTGGAGTGAACAATGGGAAAGAAGAAACACAACCAAATACGGAAAAGAGCGAGAGCATGTAGTTTGCTTCAGTCTCCATTTAAACTCTGTTCTTTCTAGATCTTTCTCTGAATGCAGATATCTCCTTCCATCCTGAGACTTTTAGAATTGTCTTATAACTGTGCGTTGCTGAGAATAGTCCAATTTATCAAAGCTGGTCGTCACACATACGATGTGTCTGTGATTGTGTACAAATTTCTCCTGGTTCTGCTCTTCTCACTTAGCATCAGTTTGTATAAGCCTCTCCAGGTAAATATGAAGTCCATCTGCTCCTCATTTCTTATAGCACAATAATATTCCATTACATTCATATACCACAACTTGCTTAGCCATTCCTACCCTCAATTTCCAGTTTTTTGCCACCACAAAGATACAACCCCAGAAGTGGTATTAATGGGTCAAAGGATATGCAATTATTTATAGCCCTTTGGACATAGTTCCAGATTGCTCTCCAGAATGGTTGCATCAGTTCACAACTCCACCATAAATGCATTAGTGTTCCAATATCATAGCTTTTTAGCCATTTCTTGATTGGCATTCCCTCCTTTTAATTCTTTGTCTTCACAAAAAGAGTTGCTATAAATATTTTTGTACTTTTGGGTCCTTTTCCTTTCTTTTTGATCTCCTTGGGGTGTGGACTTGTTGTGGTATTGCTGGATTAAAGGGTATGCACAATGCCCTTTGGGCATTGTTCCAAAGTGTTTTTCAGAATTGTTGGACCAGTTCATAGTTCCACCAGTAGTGCATTAGTGTACCTATTTTCCCACTTTCCTTCCAGCATTTGCTATTTTCCTTTTTGGCCATCTTAACCAATCTGATGGCTGGTGATGGTTGGTACCTCAGAATTATTTTAATTTGTATTTGTCTAATCAATAGTGATTTAGAATATTTTTTCATGTGACTATTGATAACTTTGATTTCTTCCGCTGAAAACTGCTTCTTCATGTCCTTTGACCACTTATCAATTGGGGAATGGCTCTTATTTTTGTAACTTTGACCTGGTTCTCTAAATATTTGAGAAACAAGACCTTTATCAGAGAAATTATAATTTTTTCCTCCCAGTTTTCTTCTTTTCTTCTAATTTTGGCTGCATTGGTTTCCTTCTCTTTCGACTAAATAATGCTGTTTGACTGTGCCTGTGTAGTTCTTGCTTAGACAGCTATTAAGGAGCTGCGAAACTTCTGAATACAGGCACAATAATGGACTATGAACAAAAAGAAATCATGAGACTGACATTTATACATCACTTAAAGGTTTAGAAAGCATTTGCATATTTGTTTTTTCCTTCACAACCATGTACTTTTTATCCTAATTTGATTTTTATCCTAATTTTACTGTTGAGGAAAGTGAGGCTCAGGGAGCTTGAATGATTTGCTCAATTGGACTGGCCAGATTTGGAGAGGCTCATCACTAGAAAGTTGGTGATGAGGTTTTCGTACCTAACTTCATGAACCTGTCTACTAAGATAAGTGGAGAGTTGTTGGTCTTTGGTGATTTAGGGAATAATCACTACATTGAAATCATGGATCCTTTCAGGTTTGTTAAACTAAGGACATCTTAAAGATGGTTTAAATTTCTGATGAGAAATATGCCTTGGGGAATCCCATTTTTTTTTCTTATTATAACAGCTTATGTCCTTTGATTCCTTTTCTCTCTTAAAAAATTGAATATTGACCATTTGTTGGGTGCAAGGTGATGTAAAGATAAAAAATTATGACGTCCTTATCCTATAGAAACTTTGGTAACTAGCTCTGTTTTGCTGATACTTGAATGCTTCATTAGCAGCTTCATTTCATGACTTCCTTCAAAACTGTAAATTGTAGTAGTCCTAAGGGTTATCTTATTGTAATTGTGTTTTTTCCACTCTAAGTCAAATGAGCCCTGAAAGATATAGGTGCCCTAAAAGGTGCCAGATGTAATAATAGATTATCTTGTAGTTGTTTTAAGACTGTATTGATATGGTACACCTCACATGATGTTTTACACAAAAGGAAGCAGGTTCTGACTGTTGTTGTATGAGTACTTAAAATAGATGTAAATTTAGATGATCTTCCTGTGATAAAAATAGCATTTATATATCTCTTTAAGATGTGCAAATCATACTACATATATTCTCATTCCCATAAGAACTCTGAGAGGGAGTAGGTAGTCTCTTCATTTGACAGAGGAGGAAACTGAGTCAAAAAGACCCAAGGTTTCATGGCTATGAAGTGTCTTAAGGTTATTTGAAATCAGGTCTTTCTGACATTAGGTCCAGTACTCTACATGCTGTGTCATCTAGCTTCCTATAAAGAGGTAAAACATAAATAAGTTGTATAATTAGATCAATGAAATGTATTTTATGCCTAGCAAAAAAACATTGATCACCGAGTACATATACAATATTTTATTATGTGCTCTTGGAAGCATAAACACAGATAAAGCCTTTGGGTATGATTTTGTAATCGCTTGGACACATAAAACAAGTGAGCAAACACTAATCACCCAGGCAGAAAGTGTAAACAAAGTGTAAACTTAGAGCAGAAATGCTGAGGGGAATTTTTAAAGAATGGTCAGATTTGGGGGACCTAGCTTTCTGGAAGAAATGAGTTGAGCTGGATTTTGAATGTAGGACATAGATGAGAGGAGAGCCTTTAATTCTCTCACATTAGAGTATAGTCTGGATAACCACTTGTTGAGAATACTGTAAAAGTGATTCTTAATTGTGAACAGGTTGAATTAGGTGATTCTGAGGTCCTTTTCCAGCTCTTAAATTCTCTAATGTATAATGAAACCTGCATGAATAAACTTAGTGTAAAGGGATAAGCAGATGAATTTGGCTGGATAAGAGTGTAAAAGGTAGAATGATTAAAAAAATGTAGTTGATGAGATAGTTTGGTGGTGAAGAAAGTTAGTAGTTTCAAATAAAAACAGTTGGATTTGATGCAATATACATTAGGAAACCCCTATTGTTTCTTTAGCAGGAAGTAATGTGAGTCAGTGGTATTTCGAGGAAGGTGGGGTTGGAGCAGAGCAGATATGATATCTCCCATCTGTGCTTAAAATAGCTTGAATGGTTGGGATTACCAGAAATACCAGAGGTGATATTTTATAATGGGAAAAATGAATTTTGATTACCCAGTGGTTGTTCAAAAGCATTAGTGGTTCATTAACAAGTTATTTTTGCTTTACAAAGCAGAAAAGTGGAATAAAATTGAAAGATTTACAATGGACTCCAGCACGTAAGGTTACTGTGGTTCAACCTGAGTTCACTTTAATTCAGTAAATATTGATCACATACTAAGAATAAGTAGAAATTGACTAATGAGATATACTATAATATATAAGTATGATGATATGAAGTCCTAGATTACAGCGGTCACTTTAAATTGGGAGAGGAAGGAATAAGTTAATGATGAAATCATTCTGGGTTCCGCATGCTCTTTTTTGGTCAGTTTCTATCCAAGCTCAGACACTATCAAACGGAAATGAAATGTTGGCCATTTTAGTGGTGCAACTTTGGGTCCAAAACCCAACTTCAAACTATTCAACTTTATGACAACTTTAATATGGGAAGAAATGAATGAAAAAGTATTTTCAAGTGCTGTGCTAAGCATTAAAGATATAAATACAGAAGTCAAATAGTTTCTGCCCTCAAGGAACTTCATGCTTACAGAGAGAGACAACTCATTGGGACCTGTGGCCAGGTGTTTTGGTTTCTGAAATTACTGCAGTGATAAGGGGAGTCAGCTGACATACTCTTTCTCCTACCAATGGAAATATTAGATTGATTAGATACCAGCTATAGCAACTGTATGACCCAGCACAAGTCACTTAACGTTAACTCTGTCTGCTTCAGTGTGTTCATGTATAAATGGAAATAATAATAGTGACTATGGCTATCGTGAGAATAAAATGAGATATTTGTAGAGTGCTTTGTAATCTTTAAAGCACTGTATAAATACTAGCTGTTGTTGTTATTTCATCTGGAAAGGGATGCAAGAAGGAAAAACAGTAGGACAGAAAGCAAGAAGATTGCCAGTCAAATGTGAAGATATATTGGTTATGTTACATACTCACTAGTCAGAGCTTTACAGGCCCCATGAAGGAAGTTCCAAAGATAAGAGGGTTAAATGGTTTCAAATCCTTCAGGGTACATGGACTCTGGTCTAGAAGGTGCAACCACAGGACAGAGTGTAAGGTTTGGGAGTTCAAAGGGGTTAGGAACGCCTGTTAAGAAAACAGTTTTGGTGAATATACAATATACTATTCATCATCAGCCATTCAGAATGAAGCTAATTTATTACAATGTGATAAAATGTCAGACTATACAACGTTTGTGTCTGGGGAGAGGGAGAAATGGGGGCAGAGAAAGAGAGGGAAGGATGGAGAGAGAGATTTTTGTAATTTAGTCTTATTTAATTTTCAGCCTGTTTCTCCTTGAGACTAACACATTTCTAAGTAAAGTTAGTTCTTTGTGGAAACTCAGTACTTAATTTCAGATTGACTTTCCCCTTTCTACAATTACTGGAGACCTGATCTGATGGATCAGTCTCCACCTCTTTATCAAGTCCCTAAGGTTCTGTTTGGATAAATTTCTCCAGTGATTCTTCTCTTAATGGTTAGTCTCTTGTGTTTCTGTAGCACCTTACTTGTTAAGAACTTTAAATTATTTTATTTGATCTTTTCATTTGAACTTTTTCATCATTTGTGATGTTTCTATGTACTTCCTCTAGAGCAGCAGTTCTCAACCTGTGGGTTGCGACCCCTTTGGGGGTCGAATGAGGTCACCTAAGACCATTGGAAAACACATATTTCTGATGGTCTTAGGAACCGAGACACTACTCCTCTATCCATTTCCAGGCAGGTCTGCCCACATGCAGATACGCCCACATGTGAGTATTAAAGGATCCCAGCATTAGGAAGGTTGAGAACCACTGCTCTAGAGAGATTCTACCCCTAGGCACTGAAGACTTTTTTTTTATTCTTTTAATGTTTTGGTGATACTAGTTTATCCCTTGTGCTGTTGATTATCATTCTGAGTTTACCTCCCCTTTTCCTGTGCTATCTACTGTCAATAATATTTTATAGTACTTTAGTCATAATTGGTAATGCTTCGCAGCATATACCATTTTTTAAAGTTCCCTTCAGCAAGATGTTGAAAATTCATAGCCACAGAGTGTCTTTGGGACAATTTTGTTATTAAAGAGATGGGATTCTGCAACATTTTTTCATTGTGATCTTCCCCACTCATTCACATTAGATGAGTTAGGGCTGCCTCTCACTTTGCTGAGGCTGGGGAAAATGCATTTTATATCCTTGTGATATCCCATTAGGAATGGATAGACTTACTGCTTGGATTTTTGCTATTGTGGAGGAAGAAATGTCAAAGAGGTGCCTGGTTAGATGGAAGATGATGAATCCAACTTTTATATTCTGCATAAAGTTTCAGGTGTAAGCAGAACATTCAAGTGAGGATGTCTATAGATAGTTAAAAATACAGGAGACTCTTTGGCACTTGTAACTTTTGCAGATTTTTTTTTTCCTTCCTCAAAGCACTATTAACCTAAAATGTCAAAGGCCCAAAGACCCATATCTTTATTCACTTCTTAGGTTATTTTCCTACTATTGTTAATAGAGTAATATAGCCCTAGATTTATAGCTATAGAGTATATAAAAATAATAGATTTTCTTAAAGCAATATTATATAATCAAGACAAGTATTTCTAGACATGCTAAATAATAACCTGAGTTTTTTTTGTTCCTATTAATATTTAAATTAATCTGGCATCTCTTTCTCTCCCTTTTTCTGTTGTAGGTCCATTTTCCTGATACTGAAAGAGCAGAATGGCTAAATAAGGTAAGACTCAAGTCTTCCTCTCTTCCATAAGAAATAGAAAATGAGATGCTATCCTTACCTGTTTGGGATTCTAAAGTTTAGAGCATTAGAAATTGTGCAGCAGCATCAGTTTTTTTGTTTTTGTCTTTGTTATAGGTAACTAGAACTCAGTCATTGTAAGTTACTTGCTATGCCTTGAGAAGAAGTATCCTTTAATTGTGACTAAAGAAAAGCCTAAGGCAATATTGCAGGGATACTTTCTGTTTCTGTGGTCACCTGTTTACTTTACTGTTTTGTTTAAATTTTTTTTATTCTAATACTATCTATACTCATTGAAACAAGAATTTTCGTGTGTGTGTGTGTGTATCTGATGCAACTTGAGTCTGTAACCTCTCTGTCAGGGAATGGGCCACAGGCATCATCATCATTGATTATCTGGAATTATGTTGGTTGTCAAATTGATCGTAGTTCTTTGAGGTTTCAAAGTTACTATTTTTACATTGTTATTGTTATTATTTAAATTGTTCTCCTAGTTCTTTTCACTTTATTATACATAAGTTGATACAAATCTTCTCAGATTTCTTTGGAACTTTACCATTTTTTTTATAGTAAAGTAGTATTCCATTCCACTCATATACTATAACTTGTTTAGCCCTTCCCTTGTTGATGGACACACCCATAGTTTTCAGTTCTTTGCCACTGCAAAAAAGTGTATAGTTATTTTTGTACATTTGGATCCATTTTTTCTTTCTTTGATCTCGTTGAGTTATGACCTTAGTATGTGGTATTTCTGTGTCAGAGGGCACACACATTTTAGTAAGTCTTTGTGCATTGTTCCAAATTGTTTTTTATAATGCCTGGACCAGTTCACAGAAAATATACTGTACTTTGACTTTATGTGACTGATTCTTCACAGTAATGGCCATACTAATGCATGCTTATCCCTGGAACTTTTTTTTTTTTTTGGTTTATGTGAAGGGACAGTCAAAACTCAAAACAAAAGCTTGTCTCAGGGTATGCCTTTTAGTACACATTTGTCTATATGTCCTAAACCTTCTACATCTTTAATAGTTTATAGTGAAAATTCATTATTAAATGATCATCTAAAGGCATATTGTGTTTCTTAGTCATAAAAATAGTTATGTTTGTTTTATAAGGGAGGAAAGTAGATTAAAATGAAAAAGTTTAGTAAAAAGAGCTGACTTGACCCTGAGTTAACTTTAATTCAGATATTAAATATCTATGATGAATATGAGAGAAGCAGAAAACTCATTTACTTAGAGCACTTCTTCCCTGGAACGTTCTGGTTTATTATAGTTGTACTAAGTAGTAACCAGAATCCTTTAATCTCTCTCCTACCCCCTCCCCGCCCCAATCATCTGAAGTATAGCAAACTCTCTGGATATGAAATCTATAGGGAGCATTTAAAAATAAATCTAGTTGAAGGTACATTGTTCTCAATGACTTAAACAGGTTGTATTTTTGTAAACTTTTTTTTAACAGATTCTTATTTTTCCTTCCTAGACCGTAAAGCACATGTGGCCTTTTATTTGCCAGTTTATAGAGAAATTGTTTCGAGAAACAATAGAACCAGCTGTGCGGGGGGCAAATGCTCACCTTAGTACCTTCAGTTTCACAAAGATTGACATGGGCCATCAGGTCAGTGTCTTTTGAATTATTCTTTTGTCTTTCCTAGGCATATAGAGAAAGATATGTGACATGGTAAAATTGCTATTGAGCTACTTCACAATAGAGAACAGATTGCTTCCCATGCTTTCTTTTTTGATTGTCACAGCTAAGGTCTGAGTTAGGTACTATAGGTGTTATTCCCATTTTACAAATGAGAGAACTGATATCTGCTGACTGATGTTCCTTATTCGTTCTTCTTTATCATTTTGTCTCTCCCATTTGTACTGTTATTTATTTGTTAGACTAAGCCCCTAGCAAAATTATGAAGTAAGGGCAGTTTGTCTTCAATTGAAAGATGAAAACTTCCTTTTTTATTATTCTTCTCTCATGTCATAGTGCTTTCACCTTCTCTTCTGTACTCTCATGTTACTCAGGGTCTGACATTTTAGCATTCTACCTAGCTTCCAGTAGTACTCCTTGTGTCAAAAAATCTCTTAACCTCCCATACATTCTCTTCTCCACATCACACTCTGTTCTTCTAGACTTACTTTTGCTGATTCCTTTTTTTAAAATAGCTGTTGGAGAAATTGGAACATGCTCAGTTAGGAATATTGGAATGCTGGTTTAAAAGGAATTCACACTTATGTTAAATAGCTGATAATCAGCTTTATGCTGTATTTCTTGGAGCTATTTACATTTGAACAAAATATTTATTATAAACTTGTCCCAAGAGTTGGCTGTCTCTAATGATAGAGTTTCAAGCAACAATAATAAGTAAGATGAAGGAACTCTTACACAGTATATCCTCAAAACCAAATCATGTAAACAACCACTTACTCCAATTGTATATCATGCTGTATTTTAACTATTCTTTCTAAGGAATATTTTGATCCAGATTTGCATAATTTTGGATGAGATGATTCTTTTTTGTGTAAAATTTTAGCATTCCTACCTTGCATATGTGCTTGCAAATTTCGTGTAACACATTGCTGCAATTGTCATTGATTTAATCAAAATCAATTGATATACCTTTAACAAAATGAGAATTACAAAATATATGTTAGCATTTTATTTTTGATTTTCAATAGAATTCACGGGTTCTTAGAGCTAGGAAGAAACTTTAGAGTCATACTTCATTTTGTATATGAGAAAATTGTGGTCCAGAGAGGTTGAAGACAAGGATCACAGGGCCAGTATTTTCCAGAGGACTGCAAGGCCTCTTCTCCTTTCACTCTGCCACAAAGGTCTTAAAACAGATGTTAAGAGAAAAAGGCAATTGTGTGTAGTTATTAGTATGTTAAGTTTGCCCACAAATAACCTTTTTTTTTTGGAGAGATTCTAAAAGTGAAAATTGTGGGAAATAGTTGGAAGGAAAATATAATAATGATAGTAGCAGTTGTAGCAGCTAATATCTATGTAGCACTTAATATGTGCCAGGAACAGTAATAAGCACTTTTTACTACTATTATCTTATTTTATTCTCACAGCAATCCTGGAAGGTGGGCGCTGGTTATTATCCCCATTTTACAGATGAGGAATCTGAGTCAGACAGAGGTCAAGTGATTTGCCTAGGGTTACACAACTAGTAAATGTTTGAGGTTATATTTGAACTTTAGTCTCTGACTGCAGGCCAAGCACTCTGACCACTGTGCCTCTTTGCTGCCCCTTGATAGTATTTTTCAAGTAGTTTACTACCTTTCACTAGAATCTAAATCTGATTCCAGTGTAGAAGTGACTCTGGATTGTTGAAGACCATGCTTGTGGTCAGCAAGGACTCACAAGGAAGAGACTTCGAGTATGAGCCTATGGATGGTGTGTAAGTTTGTGTATGTAATCTGAGATCCATCCTAGTAGAATTCACAAAGGCTCATTGCCAAAAGGTTGGCTATCAGATGATTCTTCTTTCTTCCACCTACTAAGGTCTGAAGGGATCGTAATTGGCATATCAGGTAGAAGGAGTATCCACACTGATGAAGTACATTTCCTTGGAATTTTGAAACGTTGTCAAGTCTTTGAATTACAGGGAAGCATTTAGGTGGGAGAAGATAAATCTTAAGATACTATCAGTTTGTCTTCTGGATCTCATCTTAAATAATATATATATTAATTTTGATGATCTTAAAACAGAGATATTGATTTCAGAGTTTGAAACAGTCTGTAGATTCAGACCTAATCCTACATTGTATGGAAACTGAGATTAGATGACCTCTTACTCACAAAATGTTAATAATCATTTAAGCATAGAACATTAAATGAAATTTTCTTTTTTCATGGTAGTGTTCATTTATGAAAGGAAAATTACCGAATTGCATATTTATGCAAACCTTCTCCCTCTGGCATCTTTTTTTTTAAAATTTAACTTGCTTAAATAAGAACATCTGTGAAAGAGTGGTACAGAGAGGAAAAGCTAAAAATATAATAAAGTACTAGGATTTGGTCTTTGAGAAATTCTGAAGTCTTACTTGTTTCAGCCCCTGAGGATTAATGGTGTTAAAGTATACACTGAAAATGTGGACAAACGGCAGATTATTTTGGACCTTCAGATCAGGTAATTATTGTTCTGTCCTGTCACTAACTTGGGAGTTACCCTGACCAGAAAAAGGGAAGATGCACCCAACCAGCTTCTTACCCACTGACTGATAGATATAATGCCACCATTTGAACTTCTTCCTTGGTTTGGTGACCTTGTGGGTGTAGGTTTTTCTCCCATGGGTACAGATCGGAATCCAACCATGCTTCACCACCTCCTGCAGTTCTTGCCTGTGGTCTCACATTGATTTTCCCGGGAAGATCAACCCAACATATAAGAGTCCTTCCTCCAGACTTAAAAAAAAAAATTGGTGGTTACCAGGGCAACATGTAGGCTTTCTGTTATCTTGACTGACTGACATCATACTTTTCCTGAGTGGTACTCTTCACACAACTTTTTGCAACTATGTCATCATTTGAAATATGCTACAGCCTACTTATACACATCACACATCTCCCTATTCCTTTTGGGTCATCTACAACATTGATTTTTCTATTCCAAGATTTTCAGCTATGCAGAATCATTGGTAGAAAATTCGGGTTAAAAAAACGGGGTTTTGTGCTGTAGAGCTGCTTGGGATTGTTAAAAGCACTGTATATCTACTCTGATGTAATCCAACTTGTTCTCTTTCTTCTATTCAGATCTTGGTCTAATTCATTGTTCTTCTTTGTTACCCAGTTTTCAACTTTCTAAAAGATAATGCCTATCTTATCAATAAAATGATTGCATCTCTTTATTTTACTTTAATTACATATTTTTCACTGTGACCTGATTTCTGTTTGTCCTGGTTTAATTTCATTTGAGCCCCAGACCTAAGAATATGTAATCATTCATTTGGTTGCAGAAGATTATTGTTAATTGCTCTTCCTTTAAATAATCTATTTTCTTCTTTTAGTTTTGTGGGAAATTGTGAGATTGATTTGGAGATCAAGAGATACTTTTGTAGAGCTGGAGTGAAAAGTATACAGGTAAGTTCTTTTTTTAAAAAAATCTAAATGTTCAATATATAGTATATTAAAGATAGAACTTTTTTTCCCCATTATGTCATACTTTCTTTGAAAGATTTTTTTTTTTACAAGTTGTGGACTGTGGCACAATCTAGTATGTGTCATTTTGGATAAATTTGAAATCAGTAATGTTAGTAATTTAAACTGTAATTTTTAACCAACAATACTTTTTTGTCTTTGTATACTTTGTCCTTTAGGCTTATATAAGTGTATATAACAATCATTTTCTTTATTTTAGATTCATGGTACAATGAGAGTTATCTTAGAACCATTGATTGGGGACATGCCATTAGTTGGAGCTCTGTCCATTTTCTTCCTCAGAAAACCTGTAAGTCCACATTGCTATTTTTTAATCTCTTCACTGACAAAATAAAGTACAGAAGAGCAAATGAAGAAAAAAATGATCCTTATTCTTATTTACCTTCCTTTCTTTGTACCTAAAATGCATCCTAGGATTGCTTCTATATCTCTTTCTAAAGAATCTCTTCTGAAGAGATAATTTTAAACTCTTGTAAAGTTTGTCATGATAAAATTGTTTAAGTAGGCTCAATATTTCCTACATATTAATAATATATATTTTATGAAAAATGATTTTACTTAAACTGCCAGCGTTTGCATGTTAGATGTAATTTACACATTTATTTTATGTATCTGAACGTAAACTGCCATTTTTTCTTAAATCTGGCTGACATAAAAGTTGAACAGTCTATAATTTTACTTTTAGTGCAGTAGACAAAGCTTAATCCTCACTGGTTTCTCAGGTTATCACAATAACTTCCTCAAGGGGCCCCATCCATGATAAACAAGTCTCTACCTGTCCCCCTAGCTGCTGACATAACAAAATAAGGAAAGATCACATAAAGAAAAGTTCAGAGCTGCAAGAGACCTCATTGCCCACTTTGTCTAGCTTCCTCATTTTGCAGATGAGGACTGAGACGCAGACAAGTTAAGGGACTTGTTCCAAGTCACCTGTAGTGGTGAAGTGCAGTAAATAGAGCTACGTTTTGAGCCCAGTTCTTCTGATTCCAAATGCAGCCATCTTTCTGTGCCAGGCTTCCTTCCACTGACATAAATAAGCTGCCTACATCCTTGCTGTGAGTCTCCTAGAGATCAAGATATCATTGTCAAGTTCATCGACTTTTCCTTCTTACGACATATCAGTGAGATTATTAAGCAGCCTTGTGGATATGTACTAGAAAGGAGCTCTGTAAGCTTTACCTTTGCCAAGGTTTTGTACTTGCTTTCTCTTGCTTGGGCTCAAGCTTTCCACTTGGTAGAAAGATGATCGCAGGCCAGTACCTGGAACTCGCAGACGTGGCTTCATGGCACATAGTGTGTCAGAGTGGAAAAGTGATCCCAAGGAGGAGAGGGTGCCTGCAGAGGAGTACCAAATTTCCAAGCTTTGAACTGATTAGGGATTACTGTAGGAGTGGAGTGAGAGAAGGCAGGAGGAGAGCAAGGGAGGAAAGGTGATTCATCTTTTTGGGCTCTCCAGCCAGGAAAAGTTTAACTTACCATAGTTTTTGGCTAGTCCAAATTTCCATACTTTTCCTGGTTTGTTTCTTTGTTTTTTAGCTTGTAATGATGTCATACTTTTTGTGTGGCAAAAACTTACGCAGATTTTTTTAAAAAGAAAAAAAAACAAGTTTATCCTAAATAGCTCAATTATTATATAATAGTATTATATAACTTATGTAAGTTTTTGTATTTAGCAGAAGAAATGATCTCATTTTAGAAATGCAGTCTATAGTCAAACCAATACATTAATGCTTCACAAGTTATTCATTTATCCATTGAAATGCTTCAGTATATGGTGTTACAGTCACATTATTGTGATGTAAGTTTATCTAACCCAAGACTTCTTAATCTTTTTTTTTGTGGGTAAATGGACCCCTTCGGCGGTCTGATGAAGCCATTATTGAAATAGTGTTTTTAAATGCGTAAAATGAAATGCATAGAATTAACAAGGAAGTCAGCTCTATTGAAATATATTTATGTCTGTCTGTCTGTCTCTATATTTTTTTAAGTTCACAAACTCCAGATTAAGAACCCCTGATTAACTCAGGCTTCATTTTTTAAAAGCAGTGCTATATTTCCAGACAGAAGCAGAGAGTTTGTGCTGTTGTCTCTATTTTTTCCACTAAGAAATTCTGTTAATTTTTGAAAATACATCAGTGTATTGATAATTTAATCATTCTGTTTTGGGAGTCAGTATTGATTTGGTTAGATGCAAGGGATATTTAAATGCTAGTAGATTGCTTTTACATTTATGTCTAAACTTGACTGACACAGTAATTTATTTTAAAGGAGGTCCATAATTAGTTACTATAAAAACTATTAAGTTCTCCATGAGTACAAACTGTTGTGAATACTTTAAATTGTTTCTAGGTTAAAGTAAAGTTTAGTAAGTTACCCAGCATTTTAAGTTAATGCTTTATTTCTTGTCTATGAAATTCAATACAACTTGTTTTTTAGTTTATATGATAAGCAAAATTTAGTGTTTTACTCTTTGATTTTTACTTAAAAATTCATTTTATTCTCATTTCACTTAAATCTACCATATAGGTAGTTTACCTGAAAAAAATATATTTATATATTGCTATGAAGACCTTCCAAGCAAAACTTTATAATACTTATATAAAAAGCTGGAAGCTGAAGATTTAAGAGTCATTAATTTAGACAGCTCAGCCATATGTGGGCAATAAACAGTTATCCAACAGATGCTACAGACTGAAGGGAATTTTTGTCAGTTACTTTAAGCTGGAAAATATGAGAACAAAATCCACTCCTGGTTGCCAAGTAATTCTTCCTCTTTAATAAAAAATACTTTGAAGCTTTTTTGGCTGTCCTTATTATTCAGAAACTTGGTGCTAGTAACATTGTTGAACCACTGTGAACTCTGAGCTTTTTAACATTTTCCCTCCTGTTAATAGCATTTGTTTTCATTTCCTCTTTTTCTCCCTTTTCTCAGTTGAAAGTAAAAAAGGAAAGAAAGAAAGAAGACCAAACCCTTCTAACACATAAGAATAGTAAAGGAAAACAAATTTCTGCTTTGGCCGTGTCAAAATATGTCTTATTCAACTTCTTGAGTCCATCACCTTTGTGTCAGGAGGGCTGGTTACATGTTCATCATTGGTCCTCTGGAATTGTGGTTGCTCATTGTGTTGATCAGAGCTCTTATGTCCTTCAAAGTTGTTTGCCTTTATAATGTTGTAATTATAGTATAAGTTATTCTCCTTCATAGTTCTTTCTATATTGTGATTTCTAAAACACAGTAATTACATTACATTAATATACCATCATTTGTTCAGCCATTCCCCACTTGATTGGCATCCTAGTTCTATGCTACTAAAAGAGTAACTGTTAATATTTTTGTATATATAGATCCTTTTCTTCTTTCTTTAATCCCTTTGGGATATAGGCATAGTAGTGGTATCATTGTGTTGGAAAGGTATGCTCGGATTTAGTGAGCTGTAAACTTTGGTTTTGAAAAGCCAAAGAAAATCCTTAGCTAGATTATACATTTTCTGAATATCTCATTAATGAGATTAAATTAGAGCAGTGGTTCTCAACCTTCCTAATGCTGCGACCCTTTAATACAGTTCCTCATGTTGTGGTAACCCCCAACCATAAATTTATTTTTGTTGCTACTTCATAACTGTAATTTTGCTACTGTTATGAAAAGTAATGTAAATATCTCATATGCGGGATGTATTTTCATTGTTACAAATTGAACATAACCCACAGGTTGAGAACCGCTGAATTAGAGGATAGTTTTTCCTGTAAGTGTAGTCTCTTGCTAAAGGCCTAGAGATAAATCTGATTCTGGCGTGAATGATAGACTGATGTTCCTCTGATAGAACACCAGCTCTGTTGGCAATATTGTCATTGGACCTGAGGAATAACTAGGCATTTAGATGCTTTATAGCCTGTGGTAGTGCAACTGACTTGCATTCCCTGGAGTGTGTGACCCTTTCCCACATTCCTGGACCTTTTCAATGACTTCCATATGCATTTCATGCAGGTAGGGCCAATCCAGGGGTGGATATAGGAAACCCATTTCAGAAGTATACCAGGAATTGTCTGTGGCCTGGGAGTGAGGTTAATAATACTGGAATCCACTCATATGGCTGATACATCTCAGAGATATTCTCATAAGATCTACCTAGTCTTTTCAAGTATTGACAATGTAGAGCCATAACATGGGCTCCAGTCTATTCCTAGACTGGAGAAGGCCATATAATATTCAAACCCATCTTAGTTGATGATTCATATATTCATCTAGGGTTTTCTAGAAGAAGAACAGAGATGACCCCACTGACTATTGTCCTTTGGGATAGGGGTTAGGGAAGTGAAAAGTAGTAGATCATTTATGTGGTCTGTAGTTAAGATACAAGGATCACAAATGGATGTTCTACAGACATAAAATGAAGTTGTTTTATAATTATGAGGCAGGATGTGTGGTGATAAAACTTTTTTGACTATGGCAACTCATGAAACAGGGAAAATTTTTTAAAATGGCAGTTTGTGTGCATCTTTCTGCTTCAGTGGTGGTAACAGAGTGGTAGGAATGAGGACAGAACATGGAAAGAATCATAGTTTTTAGACCATCAGCAAATTTTAATTTAACTATTAGTTCTCTAAATTTAATATCCTTGTTCAAGGACTAACAAGTAGACATTTCTGGAGGAAATGAGTCATAACAATCTTGACATTCTTGCTATAAACAAGCCATGGAGAAAGAAAGTAGTATTATCTAAATGAAAGGATGGCGCAAAAGCAGTCTTTGGAGAAGCAAAGAAAAAGGTTGACAAAGTGGATTTTGTAGTATGCCCAAAAGTTGGAAGCACTCTTATGTCATGGGATATTTGGTTATAACATAGTCAATTAGTAAACTTTTATTAAGTGCTTTCTATCAGCAAGGCACTGGGAATGCAAAGAAAGATACTTGATAGTCTCTGTCTTCAAGAAATTCACAATCTGATGGAGGAGACAGCAAGCAAACATGTACAC
Organism: Pseudochirops cupreus; assembly: GCA_028627135.1. NCBI lineage: Eukaryota > Metazoa > Chordata > Mammalia > Diprotodontia > Pseudocheiridae > Pseudochirops > Pseudochirops cupreus. Next base: position 518,189,443 of record CM053581.1, on the reverse strand, counting down.
AGATAAGCTGTATGCAAGATAAAGAGGTAATAAACAGTGGAGATGAGGCACTAGAATAAGAAGATTTGGGAAAGGTTTTCTATATAAGGTGACATTCAAGCTCATCTGACTTGAAGCACTTGAAGGATGCCAAGATGGAGCAGAGAGCATTCCAAACATGAGGGACAGCCAGAAAAAAACATCCAGGTCCGAGAGATTGAGTGTCTTGTTTTGGGAGCAGCAAGGAGAGCAGTGCTGCTTGATTGAAGAATATATTGGGAAGTGTAAGGTATGAGAAGATTGGAAAGGGAAGTGGGGCAGGTTATGAAGGTCCTTAAACATCAAACAGACCATTTTTTATTTGATCCTGAAGGTGACAGGAGCCATTGGAGTTTATTAAATAGAAGACTGACATGATTGGGCTTTTGATTTAGGAAAATATTACAGTACTAAAAGTATGATCAGTATTTCCAAAAATAAAACATGAAAATAATTGCAGCTTAAGCATAACAATGGTTTTTAAGGATAAAATGGTAAAAAAAATTCCATGAAGAACTGGATAAGACGCAACATGGGCTCTGGTAGTTGACTTCTTTGCAAAGATGGGAAAAGTTGGAGATGAGGTGAGAAACATGGAAAAGTGGTTCAGAGAAGCCAAAGACCTTTAGGTTATACCAAAGTGTCACATCTCTATATCATGAGCATTTTCTTCAGAATAAAAAGAATTGGTAGGAACTAGACATGGCCAGGACTAAGTAATATCAAAAACAATGAGAACTTTTAACGGGCAGAGAGATATTTATTATGGACACAGAAATTATCCCTGAGTCAGCTGTCTGCATTCATATCATCAGAATGAAGAACATACTTTATTATAAACTAGAATGTCAATGAAAAAATGTATAGAATACAAATGATTTAATCTTCATTAAATAAGCTTTTGAAAATTAAAAAAAATGGGAAGTGGACAAAAAAAAGATATCAAAACCAACTTTAGTAATGTCATCTAGAAGTTAGACCATTATAATTGGTAAAATGAGAAATTGATAGAAGATTAAAAGAACTCGGAAAATATTTTATAATGCTAGCTAATAATAGCTGCCATTTTTGTATAGCACCTGCTAAATGCCTGGTATAGCATATTATAAGTATTTTCTTATTTGATCCTTACAAAAACCCTTGGAAATAGGTGTCAGCAAATATTTAACTTATTAGGCAGAGAAATCACTGCCACAAACAGTGGATTAGAATATAAATTAATATGTAAAATCTTTTAAAAATCTTTTTCCCAATTACATGTAAAGACAATTTTAAACATTCATTTAAAAAAATCTTTAGTTTCAAATTCTCTCCCTCCTGTTTCCCCTCTCTAAGATGGTAAGTAGCTTGATATAGTTTATACATGTGAAATGCAAAACATATTTTTATATTAGTCATGTTGTGAAAGAAGACAGACTAAAAAAAAACTCATGAAAAAATAAAGTGAAAAATAATATGTTTTGATCAGCATTCAGAGTCCAGTTCTTTCTCTGGGTGTGGATAGCATTTTTCATGATGAGTCCTTTGGAATTGTCTTAGATCATTGCATTAGTGAGAAGAGGTAAGTCATTCACAGTTGATCTCTAGACCCTTAAGGAGACAAAAAATGATGGATGATTATGAGCAGCATTTTCTCATAAAATGAATGGAAGCAGTGGAAGACAAAACCAGTCTAATGAAAGCTTGACAGGCCATCTAAATAAGCATAGTCATCTCAAGGGCATTTGTAAGATGATCACCAGAAAAATAACTGCAGCTTGTGTGCCATTATCTTTTGTAGATGAGGAGACAGACAGACTCTACAAAGAACTTTGTAATACAACCTTAAAAGCTCTCTTCCAGCAAGGTATCTTCCATGCATATGAAATAGCAAGACATCTTGAATGAAAGAAGGGGCAATATGTACTGGATGGATGGGTCCCTCACTCACACCGCCTAGACTACTGCCTCTCCTAAGACCCCAGTACAGAAAGTCTAGGACTCTGCACCTAACAGCTGTAGGAATAGCAGAGATCAGCAACACCACTTCTAACCAGGCCCTAGCTCTCATTTAGAGGAGTAACATTTATGTAGATAGAACCTGGAAACTACCTACAACCCTGCATTCCTTGGCAGCCACAGCTACTGAAGACCCCAAAGAGACAATTCTCATCACCAAAGTACTTGACACTTTCAAAAAGTTCAATGGGTATGATATTTGCAGTGGAAATGGCATTTTTTTTTTTTGTTCAGTCTTTTTCAGTCATGTCTGCCTCTTCATTTACCCCATTTGGTGTGTTCTTGGCAAGGATATTAAAGTGGTTTGCCACTTCGTTTTTCAGCTCATTTTACAGATAAGAAAACTGAGGCAAGGGTTAAGTTTTGTTTTTGTTTTGTCTAGGGTCACAGAACTAGTAAATGTCTGAGGCCAGATTTCAGCTCTGGAAGATGAATCTTCCTGACTTCAGGCGTAGTACTCTATCCACTGAGCCACTTAGATGCCCTTAGGAAATGGCATTAAAAAAAAATGAATTACTGTCTGCTTGGCTTTTGCATACTGATACCATTGTGCCCTTCAATAGGCCTTGAAGTTAAAACTTCCTATATGTGTTGTCTTCCTTTATCAGAATTTGAGGGTTTTAAGAGCAGGGATTATTTTTTCCTTACCCTTCTAATTATAAGATATGAACCTAGGTATTCCTGACTTAAAATCCAGTGTTCTTTCAATTTTATCATGCTTTCTCATTTTAGAGATTTTTCATTCTTATTTCCATGTATGGATATTATAGTATATTTAAACTACAGTTTGGAAACTGCATAGTTTCATTTTTTTATATGCTAAATTATATTAAACCTGGACTATTATTTCCAGAGTGACTGAATCTAGTATCTTTAATTATAGGAGTAACAATGTGACACACATTTTAAAGTGTATGGTAATTAAGAAAGTATCTTTAATGAATTGTCCCTCTTCAAAGAACTTCAGTCAGATTTATGGAAGCGTATAATTAATCAGATAAAAATTATAGTACAGTAGAAAAGAGAAAAATCCCAATGGAATGCTTCATAGTCTAATTTCCAGTGTTTCATTAGAGCTCTGGAGTTGTTTGCAGTGACAAACCTAACATTTTGCATCATAAGATGTGGCTTTTCCAAGCGAAGCATAACAGTTTTTGTGGAATGAGTTCATGGCTTTCAGAAATGCAAGTCTCACTGGCTCTACAGCTTCCCGAAATAGAAGTCTTACTCATGCAGTTGCATTGGCTTCAGTTGCTCTGAGGCTTATTCTTTTGTGTGGGAATAAGCATCCTAATTTTAGTTGCCTTTCAAGAGCTTTTTCCTAAAACATAGATTTTATCATGTTCCTCTACTGCTCAAAATCCTCCCACCCTGATTGATGCCTTTTGCATAACCTGTTTCCTCAGCTTGGAGAGTCTTCTCTGTAAAAGTCAAAATGCTGCTGATTTTTCTTCGGCTCTCATTTCACTCTGCCTTTTCAGCCTACTGCTGTTCCAGCCCACGCAATCTCCCCTTTCTCTGACCACAGTCTGGCCCACTCATAGGGCACTTGATTAAATTCTTTGTTTTTAATTCTTGCACATATGTATGACCTCAAATGCAGGCTATGAACTCTTAGAATAATGTTTTGTAGTAATTTTCAAAACGCAGAGCCATGCTGAAAATGTGTTAAATAAATACTGCTAAGAATATTCAGGTAGTTAGCTAACTCTAGAATGGTTTTATTACAAATATTATTACATGGGCTTCCAGAAAAGTTCATCCATTTCTCTATGTGATTCTCTATGTGGTACCAACCCCTGAGCTTCATCCGCCTGTACCTATTTCATTTGAAATCTGAGCAGGATATAGGATCTTCAGAAATAAAGGTGTTTAGTTCATAGTACCTGGGGCCCTAAGCCATGAACAACTGCTTTTTCATGGTGATGGTAATAATGATAATTTCTCTAAATCATCTGTTGCAGAGATTCTTAACCTTTTTTTGTTTCAGAAACTCCTTTTGGCAGCTCTCTATATGCAGCTCCATGCCATACATTTTCAAGGCAGCATAGTATAGTATGGAATCAGAATCCTGGGGTACAAATCCTGTATTCATGCTGTGACTCAGGAGTAAGTCATTTCACTTCTATTAGCTTCAGTTTTCTTGGAAATCAGGTGGAGTTGGACCTTAATGGGCCTTAGTCCAGCCTTCTCATTTTACAGTAAGAAAATGGGTTGCAGAGGTTAAAACCTATCTAACGTCACCCAAGGATGTGATAAAACCAGGATCTGAATTTTGGTTTTCTGACTCTAAATACTCCCGTGCTTTTTGACCTGCACCCTATTACCCCTCTTTATCTATAAAATTGAAATAATGTTTTCATTTCCAATGTTCTGTTGCTCTGGAAATTTGAGTTGTCAGTAAAAATGAATAATAAAGTACTCTTTAAAGTATAACTACTGAAGCTTAAAGAGAACTTCAAATAACCTTTTCTTAAAATGTCTTTGTGTTTACATTTTTATGATTGGTTAATATTAATATTCTTCTAAAAATGAGGGATTATAGTGCAATAAAGAGAATGCTGGACTTAAATAGGAGACTAGGACTCAGACATGGCCTATGACATTTTCTTCTAGGTGTAACCCACAGGTTAATTCATATAATTTTAAAAACCTGTTTTCTTGTATGTAAATAAGTGTATATAATACTTCATGCTAATAAGGTCATAGAATTATTGTGAGGAGCATGCTTTATAAACCTTAACTGCATCTTCAATCTATAATTTTGTCATTTGAGTAAACCTTCAACTGATGTAAATCTCTTTCTTTCAAACTGCCCTGATCATTGCTGAGGCTGAACAATTCATCACCTCATAGCTCTCCTAGTGATGAATCCCTTTGAACCAGGTTGGACTCTTACTCAGACATCAACATACATTATCAAGACATTCTTAAAATATTTCCAGCTTGGTGTAGTACTTGTCAGAGTTTATATTTCATTGGTATAGCCTTCAGGAACTTAGCATCACCTCCATACTACAGTGAGGTATTATTGCAGGACTTCAGTGGAGGTATAAAACTTTCAAGTTTTATATAAATGCAAGTTACTGTTATTACCCTCTCTTTATCATTCAGCAGGGATTTGCTTAACCACTATCATAATAATCATGTCTTATTCTTAACATGCTTCCTTTTAATCTGTAAAATTCTTTATATATTTGAACATTATAACAGTCAAGCTATCATACCATATTTCTCCTTTTCACTACTAAACTAGTATTTAGAAAACATAGTCTATACCTGTAGCCTTCATTTACTCACTACTAATTCACTTCTCACTCTCTTGAAATCAGGTTTGATGTAATGAAAAATTTCACAATAATCATAAGCTATCCAAAAATGGTATGGAGTCCATTTGGAGTCAATGGGTTCTCTCTTGGAGGTTTTGAAACAGAGGCAGTATGATCACTTGTGAAATGTTGTTCTTAGGTTCTTTGATCACTCTCCCATTCTCAGCTAAGAAAGTTATTTCTTCAAGGACTATTGAGATTTTTTTCCTTACCCATCATTCCCTACAGCATATCCTATTAATTTTTGTTCATTGTACCAAATACACAATATTCTTTTTGAGTAGTAACCTGTGTAATTTTTCTCTTCATATCTATGACTTCTAGCATGTTGCTTTCTGTGTTGTAGGAACTTAATCAAAGTTTACTTAATCAGATGAGTCTTCTGAGGCAGCTCATAGAAGTATTGTCATCCAAGTTTTAGGGGATAAGGAAATGAGAATTCATTGTGGTGAAGTGACATGTGTCAGGTCCCACAGTAAATAGAAGAACAAGTCTTGGTCCACTCCCATTGTGTCCTGCCACTAACTAGACTTTCTTCTACATAGCACTGATTTAAAATAATTGAGAACTGGTCTTACTGGTGGCTTGTGACAAGGTCATTTTAAAGAAGGAGGTTGCCACAAAAAAAAAAACTTGGAATTTAAATACCTTTGCTTTCATTTTACAAAAGGCAAAATTTGAAGTGTTGTGTTTGATTTTATAATTTTTGTTTCCGAATTCAGTAGGAATATGACAGCCACCTTGTTTCTTTGTTATGATTCCTTTGTAAGTAAAGTCAAATAAATGGATGAATGGGGGGGAAAGTTTATTAAGCACTTAACTATATGCCATACATTGTGCTGTGTACTAGGATTACTAATACGAAGGCAAAGACAGCCTCTGTTCTCACAGACCAAATATTCTAATGGAGGAAGACAGTAGATATGGAGGAAGTATGTCAGATCTGGTTTAGAAGTCACTTAGACTGTGTGTAAAGGGGAATAGGCTGAAATATCTTTTCTGGAACAATGACAGAATTGATTTAATTATGAATCTAAAATTGGGAGGTTGGAGCCTGGTTGGAGCCAGGCCTTCATGTCATGGGTAATGTGAGGTCTCCATGAGTCAGGACAGCAGGACTCCACAGTGAGAGGTCTTGAGTTGAAAGACACCTGAAACATGGTGTCTAGTTCAGGTGGCTTGTGAGAAAATAGAAGAAACTATTGGTCCTTGAAAATTGAAAGGACTTTAAGAAATCATCACTTTGGCACCAGAGACCACAGTACAGAAATGATTGACATTCTAAGTCTGCATTCCTCTCTGCCCCACCTGGACTGCTTCTTACTCCCTCATCTCATGTTTCCAGTTGAGATGGTGACTCAGAGGATATTGAAGAGCCCAGTTCTCCCACATAAACAGAATAGCAAAACAAAACAAGAAATAAGTTCCTCTATTGAGTCAGGAACTACACAGTAAGATGACCAGATTCCAGAGGAGACTGGGAAAGATTTCATACCACAGAATATAGTACAAGCTCTTGTAAAGAATCCTGAAGCCTCTGAAACCTGAAAAAGGAGAAATACTTGGGAAATTATGAATAAGCAGAAGAAAATACTGAAAACAGTGAGGGAGTATTATGGATGAAGAGAAACCTAAAAGTTAATGCTAATGAAGAACAATTTTCCAACTGTGAGCAGAGCTAGAGAGGGGAAAAAAAGTCATTTGACCACAAAGATGATAAGAATACCTGGAAGAGGGGAAGAGCCAAGATGATAGAGTAAAAGCTGAGACTTGCTTGAGCTCTCCCAAATTCCCCTTTGAACAACTTTAAAATAACATCTCAAAGTGAATTCTGGAGTGGCAGAGCCAGCAAAAGGATGAGGTGAAACAATTTTCCATTCTAGGACAACTCAGAAGGTCAGCAGGAAAGGTCTGTCTCACTAAGGTGAAAGTGGAGTGCAGTCCAGCATGGGCTGGGCCTTGTCAAGTCAGAAGTGGGCTTTGGGGGTGACTGAATCAGCAATGGTGGATTCTGGAACTCTTAGCCCATAGATGTTAAGGGGGTTGGACAGCTCATCATAAGGATATTGGTGGCACTGGGTAAAGGACTCTTATCATGTTACTCATACGTGGTTCAGGGTTGAAGTCCCAGGGTGAGGAAAAGCACTACCACACTAGTGTGTGCAGTCTCAGAGGAGTGGGGACCCTGGTGACAGTTCCAAGGCAGAAAAGAAAGCTTGTGTTGGCTCAGACACCAGAACACATGCCAAGAAAGCAGTGACCACACTTCTCCTTAGGTCATACCATCTTGGAAGAACTGGAAACTTATGGATCCCCCAAACTATCTCTGAAAACAGCAACACAAAAAACTTGGGACAGTGTTCCCTCTAATCTGGGGAGCCGAGCCCACTCTAACATAAAGTTAAAAGTAAAAAAGTAGACTAGAAAAATGAGCAAACAGCAAAAAAAGAAGTTGGCCATAGAAAGTAACTATGGTGAAAGGGAAGATCAAAATACAAACTCAGGAGACAACAAAGTCAAAACAGCTTATCCATAGCCTCAAAGAGTAAAGGTAAATTGGTCTCAAGACCAAAAAGAATTCCTGGAAGAGCTCAAAACAAATTTTAAAAATCAAATAAGAGGGATAGAAGAAAAATTGGGAAAAGTAATGAGAGTGGTACAAGAAAATCATGGAAAAAACAGTCAACATCTTGGTAAAAGAGGCACAAAAAATATTGAGGAAAATAACGCCTTAAAAAGCAGAATTGGCAAAATAGAAAAAGGGGTACAAAAATTCACTGAAGAGAATTCCTTAAAAAGCAAGACTTGACCAATTGGAAAAAAGATGTGCAAAAACTCATTGCAGAGAAAGATTTTATAAAGCAGAATTGGCCAAATGGAAGGAGACACAAACACTCACTGAAGAAAATAATTTCTTAAAAATTAGAATTGAGCAAGTGGAAGCTAATGATTTTATGAGACATCAAGAAACAATAAAAGAAAACCAAAAGAATGAAAAGCAGAAGAAAATAGGAAATATCTCATTGGAAAAATAATTGATCTGGAAAATAGATTAAAGAGATACGTTTTTAAAATTTTGGATTACCTGTAAACCATGATCAAAAAAAAGCCCAGATATCATATTTCAAGAAATTATCGAAGAAATCTTCCCTGATAACCTAGAATCAGGGTGTAAAATAGAAATTGGAAGAATCCATTCCTGAAAGAGATCCCAAAGTGAAAACTCCTAGGACTATGATAGCCAAATTCCAGAGTTCTTAGGTCAAGGAGAAAATATTGCAAACAGCTAGAAAGGAAAAATTCAAATATTCTGGAGCCTTAGTCAGGATAAAAAAAGATTTAGCCATTTCTACATTAAAGGATTGGAAGACTTAGAATATGATATTTGGGAATTTCAAGATCTTCCCTGCCCCTTAGTAGGCCTAAGGAATTTGAAGATCTTCCCTGCCCCTTAATGGGCCTCACTTGGAGCACAACAAGAGAAACTAGCTTAGGGGAGGCTTTTTTTTTTCAGGAAGGCCTACCTTTTGTTACTTTGTCATTAGGCAGTGGATCACAAAGGTTGTGATGTTATCTGACCCTGGAGAAGGCTATATATACTTGTGAGGTGAGGTTTTGCTTTGGTGCTCACTTTGGGAAGAGTTTTGTGATTTGGTCAGATGAGACTCTGGGCAGCGATTGAGCTCCCCAGCTTTGAAAACCCAGATGTTGGTGTTTTTCCCTCTGCTAACTAACACTGTATGTTTGTAATGATCAGAGAGTTGCAAGTCCTGTCTATTGGTCTGTTGAATTGTGTTATTTTCTCTGTCTGTGCTTTTTGTCTGCTTGTAATTTATGTTTGTATTTTCTGAAGTTCAGGGTGCTGACTTTTCCCCCTGAACTAAGTGAATTATATGTGTGTATGTACATATGTATGTATATATATATGTATATATCTATATATATCTATCTATATCTATATCTATATCTGTATCTATATATATATATGTTTGAGTAAAGTAAGATTGTTAACCCTTTTTGAGTTGCTTTCCTTTAGAAAAGCAGATCAAAGAACCTGTGCTACCAGCCATCCTGAGTATGCTAGGGTGCTTGCTGTTTCAAGGAGCTAGGATTACAACCAAGAATCACCTACCCAGCAAAATTATGTATAATCCTTCAGAGGAATAAATGGAAATTCAGTGAAATAAAGAACTTTTCAGCATTCCTGATGAAAAGACCAGAGCTAAATAGAAAATTTGACTTTCAGATACAAGATTCAAGAGAAGCATAAAAAGTCAAATAGTAAAGAAAATAATAAGAGATTAAATAAAGTTAGGCTGTTTACATACCTCCATGGAAAGATGATACTTCTAACTTCTAGGAACTTTATCAGTATTAGGGCATTGAGAAGGAGTATACATATGTAGATCGCAAGAGTTTGCATTGACTATGATGGGATGATGTCTTAAAACATAAAATTAAAGGGTGAAAAAGAATGCAGTGGGAGAAGGGAGAAGAGAGAGGTAGAATGGGGTAAATTATCTCACATAAAAGAGGTCATTTATAGTGGAGGGGAAGATCACAGGATGGCAGACAGTGCTTGAACCTTATTCTCATCAGAATTGACTAAAAGAAGGAATAACATTGCACACGCAGTTGGGTGTAGAAATCTGTCTTACCCTACAGGGAAGTAGGAGGGAAAGGGTAAAAGAGAAGCAGGGGGCTGATAGAAGGGAGGGCATATTGGGGGAGGCAGCGGTCAGAAACAAAAACACTTTTGAGGAGGGATGGGGTGAAAGGGAAAGGAAGGATTAAATGGAAAAAAATAGAAGAAATACATAGCAATCATAACTGAAAAAATTTTTACATCGAGTTTCTCTGATAAATACTTCATTTCTCAATTATATAGAGAACTGAATTTAATTTATAAGAATATAAGTTATTCCTTAATTGATAGTCAAAGGATATGAAAGGCAGTTTTCAGACAAAGAAATTACAGCTACTTATAGTCATGTGAAAAAATGCCCTAAATCATTAAAGCAAAATAAAACAACTTTGAGGTACCACCTCGTACCTATCAGATTGGCTAATATGAAGGAAGAGGAAAATGACAAATACTGAATTAAATATGAGAAAATTGGGACACTAAAGTGTTCTTGGTGTTGTGAACTGAACCGACCCAATGGAGGGAAGTTTGGAACTATACCAAAAGGCCTATAAAACTGCACATACCCTTTGACCTAGCAGTACTGCTCCTAGGTCTGTATCTGAAAGAGATTTTTTTAAAACAAGGGAAAAGGACCTATTGCTGCAAAAATATTTATAGTAGCTCTTTTTGTGGTGGCAAAGAATTAGAAATGAGGGGCTGTCCATCAGCTGGCAAATGGCTGAACAAATCGTGGTTTATGATTGTGATGGAATACTGTTATGCTATAAGAAATGATGAGCAGGATGCTTTCAGAAAAATTTGGAAAGACTTACATAAACTAATGCAAAATGAAGTAAGCAGAACCTGGAGAACATTGTGCATATTAACAGCAATATTGTATGATGATCAACTGTGAATAACTTAGCTGTTCTCAGCAATACAGTGATCTAAGATAGTTCCAGAATATTTATGATGAAAGATGATATCTACCTCCAGAGAAAGAACTGATAGAGTCTGCATACAGAGTGAAGCATACTTGTTTTTTAAAATTTTCTTTTTTTTCTATTTTTTTCCACATGATTAATGGAAATATGTTTTGTATAAGTGTACATGTATAACATCAAATTGATTGCTTTTTCAGTGGAAGGGAGGGGAGGGAGGAACAAAAGAATTGGAAACTCAAAATTTTTAAAGATGAATGTTAATTGTTTTTATATCCAGTTGGAAAAAAATAAAATATTTAAAATAAGTTACATGTTCAAAATATTATATACTTTAAAATAAAAATCAAAATCTACATAAAAGAGATTTATAGCTTCTTATACAGTCTTTTTGCTTTTTTTGTATATGAAAATGCTCATTTTACTTGGTGTTTTTAAAATTCAGAATAAAAATTTTAATGGTTTACAGAGAAAGAAAAAGAATGCCTAGAAATGAAATGGAAGATTTTAGAATAAAATTAGAATTTAAATAAGAACTCTGGAATAAAAAAATTGGAAGTGGAAAAAATCACTTAAAAAACAAGGTAGAAAACTTTACCCAAGAAATAGACTTCCTAAAGTACAGAAGAGAGCTATCAGAAATAAATGACATAATAGACAACAAGGAATATTAGAACAAAACAAAGCCAGAAGACTGGGGAAACAGGGTGGGAGTATGGGGAGACAGAAAAAAAATATAAGGTATTTACTTTCAAAGAAAGTTGAGAAGAATTTAAGAATCATCCAACTCCCCTAAAAAAAACAACCACCAGAAGACAAAAGAAAACTGAGAAGAAAACATTGGTACTAGAGCTGAAAAAAAGAAAACTGCACATCTTTTAGAACTAGAGGGCAGCATGAAAATAGGATATCAGCTCTAGAAAGATGAACCAATCTGAAAATACTTGTAATTGTGGGCCAAAATCCAGGTCTTCAAAGATAAAATATTTCAAGCAGCCATACCAGAAAGTGCCAACTAGTTATTTATATGCCAGCCAATTTAATAAGTGAAATGGATGAATATTTACAAAAATATGACATTATCAGAATAAGAAATAGAAGGATGAAATAACACAATATGGGGGCGGAGGGGAATTGAACAAAGCTGTAAGAAACTTCCAAAAGAAAAAAAAAACGCAAAAAAAGATTTTAAAGTGAATTTTATTAAACATTCAAAGAAAAGTTCTAATGTTGCTTACATTGTTGCAACAATAGAAAAGTAAGACATTCTACCACACTCCTTCTTTCAGTCAAATACGATCCTGATTGTTAAACTAGAGAGAGAGAGAGCAGAAAAAGAAACTATAGACAAACGCTTTTTCAATTTAGAGTCTCTGAAGTTAGTTTTAAAAAGTATTTTGATAGCTGTATTTCATTATACTTGGTTTTCTTTGTGATCCTATGGGTTTAATTTTATGGTTTTAAAAACATTGTTCTGAGAAAGGAATCAATAGGGTTCATGCAAAAAAGTTGAGTCCTTGATGTATACTAATAGCTCTAGTGCATATTGATACAAAAATATTTAATGAAATATCTGTAAGTAAACTTCAGCATCAGTTAAAAAATATTATAAACTATGGCCAGATTATATTTATATCAGGAACACAGAGTTGATTCATCATTAGGGAAACTACATCCATAATATATCATTAATAATAATAGTAATATTTTAAAAATTTAAACAAAAGAGCATTAATGGAATATTTTAAGCATTAAAAATACTTTATGGGGGCAGAGTCAAAATGGCAGCATAGAAGCAGGAGAACTCCGTGGCTCCCACCATAACCACCTCAAATACCTATAAAATATGACTCTAAACAAATTTTAGAGCTCCAGAACTCATAAAATGACAGAGAAATAAGGCTACTGCTGAAGGCAACCCAGCAGACTGACAGAAAGGGCTCATTGCAGCATGCTGGGAGCAGAGCCCAGCCCCATGCAGTTTTAGCCCCAGGCCGTCCAGGAGAAGCCCTGGCTAGAGCTTTCAGGAGAGCAGATCACTGGTAGCCATGGCAGTTTCCAGAATTACCAACTGATAAGAGCCAAGGATAAAGGGAAAAGGTCAGTGGAACTCAGCTAAATTTGGGGGAGAAGGTCTGGCCGACTGCCACCAGAGCTGGAAGCAATCTGAAGCAGTGGCCCTGCAGCTGCCCCCATGTGGCTGCTTCAGAGCTTGTGGGCTGCAGATTGCAGGGGGGCCAAGCAATCATTCAAAGGCTCAGTGCTTTTGCCTTGAGCTGCCTGGATCAGGATCACAGTCTTGGGTGGTGGTCCTGAGGTGTGTTTTCAGTGAGCCGGCTAGTGGGGGCTGCAGAGACTGTGGCTTCCTAATAGCTCTGGTAGCTGCAAAAACCCCAGTGATTTGGGACAGAGCTCTCAACTGAACTCAAAAGTCAAGTAACTGACTGGCAACATGAGCAGGCAAAGGAAGCAAAGTAAGAACAGCAATCACACTCTAGATTCCTTCTTGGGGGACAAAAAGGATCAAAGCATGGAATGGGAGGAAGACAACATGGTCAGAACTCCTGCACCAAAACCTTCCAAGAAAAATGTAGACTGGTTACAAGTCATAGAGGAGCTTAAAAAGGATTTTGAAAACCAACTAAGA
>CM053581.1:518117516-518175383 GCA_028627135.1 Pseudochirops cupreus | reverse complement strand
GAATTAGAGTGGAGCAAATGGAAGCACATGACTTTATGAGAATCAAGATACTATTAAACAGATCCAAACAAATGAAAAAAATAGAAGGCAATGTGAAATATCTCCTTGAAAAAACCACTGACCTGGAAAATAGATCCAGGAGAGACCATTTTAAAATTATTGGACTACCTGAAAGCCATGATCAAAAAAAAAAAAACCAACCTAAAAATCATCCTTCAAGAAATTCTCAAGAAAAATTGCCCAGGTATTTTAGAACCAGAGGGCAAAATAGAATTTGAAAGAATTTACCAATCACCTCTTGAAAAAGATCCCAAAAAGAAAACTCCTAGCAATGTTATAGCCAGGTTCTGGAGTTCCCAGATCAAGGAGCAGATATTACAATCTGCCAAGAAGAAACAATTTGAATACTGTGGAAACACAATCAGGATAACACAGGATCTAGCAGCTTCTTCTACATTAAGGGACCAAAGGGCCTGGAATATGATATTCCAGAGATCAAGGGAGCTAGGATTAAAACCAAGAATCATCTACCCAGCAAAACTGAGTATAATGTTTCAGGGAAAATATGGTCATTCAGTGAGGTCGAGGACTTTCAAGCATTCTTGAGGAAAAAACCAGAACTGAATAGAAAATTTGACATTCAAACACAAGAAGCATGAGAAGGTAAACACGGAAAAGAAACCATAAGGAACTTATCAAAGTTGAACTATCTACATGCCAACATGAAAAAATGATCATTGTAACTTTTGAAACTTTTCTCAGTATGAGGATAGGTGAAGGGAATATAAATGTGTTTGTGTGTGTGTGTGTGTGTGTGTGTGTGTGCATGTATGTATTTACACATATACATATATTTATATAGGAGGGTATATATGCATATGAATACATATGTGAGCATGTGTATTTATGTGTACGTAGAGGGCACAGGATCATTTGAATAGGAAGGGATGATATTTTAAAAGGTAAAATTGAGAGGTGGGGGAGGAATAGAAGGAGAGGAGACAGGGCGAGACAGGATGGGGTTAATCATGTCATATAGAAGAGGCAAGGGATAACTTACAGCGGAGGAGAAGAATGGGAATGGGTCAACCTTACTCTCATTGAATTTGGCTTAGGGAAGGAATGACATACACTCTAAATTGGGTACCTTGCCCTACAGGAGAGTAGAGGAGAAGGGGACAAGAAGGGGGATAATGGAGGGGAGGGCAGGTTGGGGGGAGGGTTGTTAGAAGCACACACTTCTGTAAAGGGACAGGGACAAAGTAGAGAATAGAACAAAGGGAGGGTGGGATAGAAAGGAGGGAAATATCGTCAGTGTTATACCGTATGTCCATTGTGGAGATGTTCTGCGTAACTACACATGTACAGCCTGTATTGAATTGCTTGTCTTTCTAGTGGGGGTGGGTGACAAGGGAGGAAGGGAAAAAATCTAGAATTTAAAGTTCTAAAATCATATGTTAAAATATATATATATTATTATTATTACTACTACTGCTTACATGCAAATGGGAAATAAAATATACAGGCACTGGGATAGGGAGATCCGTTTTGCTCTACCAGAAAGTCAGAGGGGTGATAGAGGAGGATATAGGAGAGAGCAGATTGGGGAAGGGGGTATATAGTGGGATCACTGTTTTGGGGTGGTGGGTAAGGGAAAGACAGGGAAAAAATTTGTAACTCAAAATCTTGTGGAAATCAATGATATAAACTAAAAATAAAAGTTAATTAAAAATATTTTATGCACAAAAGAGCCAAATGAAGTTCAGAAACATACAGAGACAAATAGAGCAAATACCATGTTGAATTTAACATGCCCTTTAAAGAAAAAACCATGAGTAATAGGTATTTACACTATTTTATATAGCTCTCTTTTTTTTAAACGTGTAAATGTTCATGTGTGGTAATGTTTGTGAAGTTTCTAATAAACATGTTAAAACAAATTTAAAAGAATTATCTAGTCCCACCTTATCATTTTACAAATGAGAAAACTGAGTTCCAACTTAGACCAGTGCAATAACTTACCAGCTAACTAGTAACAGAAGTGTAAAGGGCACAAGCCCCAGAACTTGAGGACATTACTGTGGCTCTGACACTCCCTGTGGCTTTGAACAAATCACTTGACTTCTCTAGGTCTCACTTTCCTCAGCTGCAAAAGAAGCAGAGTGTGAGAGAAAATAGTCTTTAAGTTTTTTTTAAAGTACTTTAACTGGAGGTTATTTACCATACTTTAAAACTTGTGAAGTAGAAGGTAGACAGTTAATTTAAAAAAATATTTCATCCTTAATGTGGATTTAGTTCTCCATATACGTTATCTCACATAGCATTAACTTGTATTATATACATTAGTGTTTATTAGTGGTAGAAAAAAAGATTATAGCAAATTTATTTTGAGGTGAGGATAGCTGTAGGGTGGGTGGAGGGAAGTAAGGATTTTGACTTTTGTTGTTAGTGCATTGAATGTCACAAATTGTTATTACTTCAAATGTCTTAGTATTAGGGGTTTAGTGGAAGGAAGCATTGATTTGTGTATTTTTTGCTTGACTGATTATTTCTGTTATAGAAATCTGAAAGTTTTTTTTTAATTTTTGTCAGAAACAGTGTAAAAGTAATAGGCTTAAAGTACTAGTAAAAAAGATTTTCACATTTTAATTTTATTGAATTAAGAGCATCAGAATATAACATGGTTTGTTCAAGAGTCTCTTGTTGGTTTTTCTGTTTAAGGAAGGTAAAGTTTTTTTAAAAATTATGTGTGAATTCTCAGCAGCTTTGAACAGTCTGACATAGAAAGTGGTATCTTTTTAAAATGAGTCACACTCTAATATTTTGAGGAACTTCAAATGAGATTGTGTTTATTATTTTTTATTACTGTAAAAGATGTTTCTTACAAAATTTCCTGGATGATGGACACATCTAAAAATTGAAACTTCTCAGTCTGAATGATAATCATAACGATGCTTAGGCCAGCTAATTGAGCATATCTGTGCTAATTTGCTTTTGTTATTTCTGCTTCATGGCTCAGTTATTCCTCCTTTTAATATTGTGTAGGAATCGTGAATTCAAATGTATATATTTTTTTATTTTAAAGAGGGACCCTGCCTTCAACTCCGTGCATTAAGGGATAAGACTTCTGTCACTTTTCAGTTTCTTTAGCTGGTGTTGAACACTGTCAGTCACACTGGTGTATATGGACATTTTTAGGTCAGCAGGTCAAGTTTGAATTTTTTTGGAATGCTTCTCTTTTTCAGATGAGTTTTTTTCTTCTGTTATTGAAATACAAAGCTTATTTGAGATTGTACACCAAGAGCAGTTTGCATGCATTATGCCAATATATTAGAAAACTGATTTAAGGAAATGCATCTGGAATTCATTTAGGAGGAAGAGAATTTATCAAATCTGAATTATGCAGCATAATACAGAATCAGATCTACTAAACTTCTGTGGAATGAATAATTTTAAGTCTAAAAATAATGGTTTTCATCTTGAACATATTAGGAATAAACATTTTATTATTGAATTATGCCAGCAATGTAACAGACTTTGATTTTACTTCTTTTTGCCTGAAAAATTACATGTTTATTTTCCCCTGAACATAGAAAATAAGATTTTGGTATATTTTCCTTAAGTCTAGAATTCCAAATATCTGTGAAAGTAGTTTTTGTTAATTGTTATGTATTACATATAACATATTGTGTAAAATAATTAAAGTAGTTTTGCTAATTGAAATAAACCGTTTTGAAAAATTTGTTTTGTTTTAAATTATTTCTAGGTTTAAGAGTGACTTGTAGCTGTTCATTGTGGCACATGTCTGTAATTCCTACTATAGGGATTACTAAATCTCAAGAAACCCTTGAGTTCAGGAGTTCTGAGAAGCAAATATTGTTAAAGCTTGTTGGATATTTGCCCTACTACATAAATGTGGTTAGCCCTGGGCAGCAAAGAGTCACCAGGCTGCTTGGAGAGGGGTGAACCAGCCTAAGTAAGAAAAACCCAAGTATGTCAAAGCTTCTTTGCCTGAACTTTGGAATTCTTGGACTGTAAGTGACCACTGCATTTCCAACTTGGGCAAACTAGGGAGACCCAATCTTCCCCTTCCTAATTCCCTTCCCAAAATTAACTCATAGAAGAGAGAAAATGTAGCAGGCCTTATTTAAAAAAAACAAAAACCATCATAAACCAAAAGTTACACATTTATCATCTTTATTTTTTTAGTATCAGGCAGAATTTTGTTTCTCTGCCTTAAAATTTGGACACATTATTCATTTTCATAATCTGACACTGAATCATGTTATTCTTTCAACTCTGAAAAAGATTAAAATTTGAGCAGTATTGCTTAATTATTTCCTGCAACAGCTAGAACACATAATTGAATTTAAAGTTTAATGCTCTGTAGTTGACTCTTCCATTTCACTGAATCCCTAGATCTGCTTCTGTAATATTTTCTACATTTTCTGCTTCTTTCCTTCTCAATGCCAACAGCCTACTCTAGACCCTCTTCACTTTTCTCAGTAGCTTCCTGACCAGTCTCTGATTATCCCCTCCAGTTCAGCATTCACACTACTACCAGATTGTTTTTCCTTTTGTTACCACATAGTTCCTCTACTCAGGATCCTTCAGTATCTTGCTATTATTGAAATAAAGGACAAATTCCTCACCTTTCCCTCCTGTTTTCCTGTGGAGTGAAATGCATTTCTCCCTCTCCCCCCCTCCAACCTCCCCCTGCTGTGTGTGTATATTCTTCCCTCCTTTGACCAGTTCAAATGAGAGTGACATTCTAATGTCAGTGCCTTCCCCTACACCTTCTTCCTCGTTTATTTAAACTTCTGCTGGCTTGCTGGACCATTTCAGATAATCTTCCCTAAATTTCCTCTCCCTTTATTGTCTCTTGGACTAAATTAGAGTTAGAATATAAACAGTTTAGTCTATTTTAGTCCCTTATGATTATTCATTCTTGTTTACATTTTTATGTTTCTTTTTACTCCTCTGGTTGTACTTCAGAGTTTCTGTGCAATTCTGGTCCTTTCATCAGGAATGCTCAGAAATCCTCTGTTTCATCAAAGGTTTGTTCCCCCCTCCCCCAATTTTAGGATTATACTCGGTTTTGCCAAGTAAGCTATTCTTGGTTATATGTCTATATTCTTTGCCTTCTGAAATATCGTATTCCATACTTTGCTCCTTTAAATTGGTGGCTGTCAAATCCTGAGTGATTTTGACTAATTTCCTGGTACTTGAACTTCTTTCTGACTAATGGCAATATTTTTTCTTTGATCTCAGTTTTTGCTATAATGCTCCTAGGACTTCTCATTTTGGTTTCTTTTAGGAGGTTCCTGATAAATTCTTAACCTGGTTTTATATCTGAATAGGGAGCTTTTGGGCTTGCCTTTTCGGAGATTGCTTCTGAACTTAGCTGCTTTCAACCAGTGAAATGCTCTGAAAAATCTGAGTGGCAGAACTTCAGGCTCCCCTTTACTTTGGGATTTCTGTTCTGATTATTCTGCTTAAGACTGGATTAGAGGCTGAAAATGAGTCCCTGCTCTGCTTTTGGGAGTGAAAGTCATACAGTTGCTGCTTGCTTCTGAACTTGAACCTTTCTTGATTAACAACCTAGGTCTATGACCACATCTCATTCTGCAACACCACTGCCCCCTCCTTAGGAAACCTTCCATCTATGACTTGGAAATGGATAGAACTGCCAAATATCTGTTCTTATACCATATGCAAATTTAAGGTCCTTGTGCTGGATCTGGGACCTTCTCTTTCCTTGGTATACAACTTCTTCCTTCAGTTTAGGGTTCCATACTTGGCTTCTGGTCAGACTCCATCCCCATTGCTTACAGACTTCCATTTCCCTTTCCTTCTGTCTACCTGGCCTGGAAAAATGACTCACTTTGATTTTTTTCTCAATTTCATGATAAGTATTCAGTCTGGTGTGTTTTCTAGATCTTTTTGGAAGAAATTTTCTTTTTTTGAGGGGTTTTGAGATTACTGCATTTCTTCCTGCTACTCTGCCCTCTTTACTCCCAGAAACAGTTTCAGTAGAAGTAGCAGGTGGACATGGAAAGGAAGAAGCCTGGCTGGCAAGGAATTGAGGAATTAGTAGGTCATAAGTGTAAATTACTGTTTAGAGGAATTTGTCAGCAAAGTCAAAAATGAAAACCTTAAAGCAGTGGTTCTCAACCTGTGTGTCACGACCCCTTTGGGGGTCAAACAACCCTTTCACAGGAGTCACAGGGGTCGCCTAAGACCATCGGAAATATGTATTTCCGATGGTCTTAGGAACCGAGACACCAAGACATGGCTCCTCTATCCATCTCCAGGCAGGTCCGCCCACATGCAGATATGCCCACATATGAGTATTAAAGGGTCGTGGCATTAGGAAGGTTGAGAACCACTACCTTAAAGAGATAGAAAAAGAGGCAGTGCGGGGAGTTGAGGGGCTTTAGTCCCTGCTGCTCTCTAGTCAGCTCTTCTTCTACTCTGCTAGACCCACTGTGGCAGACAGCCACATGGAAGGCATATGGAATATAGAGGCCCTATGGAAGAAAAGGCTGGCCAAACTGCAGGCAAAGCACGGGGACCCTTCTGGTGACCCAGCACAACAGGAAGTGAAACATAGAGAAGCAGAGATGAGAAACAGTATTTTAACTCAAGTTCTGAATCAGTAAGAACAGGCCAGGTTAAGTAATTTAACTCTTAAAAAGCCAGAAAAGGCTAAAGCAGAAGAGAACTACCTCATACGGATGGCAAGACATGGACAACTGAGTGGAAAGGTATGAGAGCAAGGATTGGAAGAAATTCTTGAAAAAGTAAGCCAGCAAACAGAAAAGAAAATAACAGTTAAGGTCAACGGAAGAAAAGTAATAGAGTCTGATAAAGATGATTGATATTGAAATCTAATGTTTAAAGACTCATAAATTTCTACAAAAAGATGATACTTGGCAGAAGTGGAGATTTAATTAAATGGTAACTGCTTTCTGTGTACATTTTGAGAAAGAGGGACAAGTGAAAAGGACTTGTTTATGTTTTGTTTTTTTTAAAAAGAGGCAGTGGAAAGAACGCCAGAGATAGCAGGAAACCTAGGATCTCATCCCAGCCCTGCCAGCCTAGGATTTGTGACCTTGAGCAAGTTATTAACCTCTCTTATTTGTTTCCTTTTTCCAAGGGAGAGCATTATACTAGATGATCTCGGTGGCCCTTGAAGCTCTAGAACACTTTGATCTTGTTACTGTGAAAGTTCAGAAGTCAACACACTTGAGGGAGGGTTTTTTTTTAAGGATGAAATGAAAAGATTTTAAAGGACAGGTGGACATAGGAGAATGAGGGAATAACTGATAGTTATTAGGATCAAGGACACAGGGAGCCTTGCCAAGGAAAGGACATGGTAATTCCTGAGACAGGAGAAAGGAAAGGCCCATGAACGTAAAGAGATTTGTGTAGAAGCTATATGGAAGAGGATGGAAAAGGAGAACTCGTGGGAGCTCATCCTTCTCAGTACAGTAAGGAAGTGAGGAGTTCTGAGTGAGACTGTGAGGAGTGTACATTTAGGTTTGGTAACTTGAGAATGGAAAATTTCAGAAACAGCCACTGCAGGGAGAATGGTAGTAGGCTCTTTAGGCAGCAGTGAAAATGTTCCTTTTCTTAGCCCTATGGAAGATTCTTCTGGCATTGTGCTAACATGGAAAAACTGAGATTCAACTTACTTGACAGAACTTCAGAAGTGATGGAAGTGGGGTCTTGTTGCTTTTAGTCTTAACTTTAAACTACATGGGTGTGAGATCTATCAAAGTGCCCAGGGACATAGAGATTAGAAGCATTCAGTTGAATCTTTATTTCAGTTTGGTAAAAACAGCTTTCCCTGTAATGCTGGTGTGTACTGTTGAGTTTGTTTTATTGACATTTTTCTAAGTTTTCGTGGATGTACTTTGGATGTACTTTTCTTTGGATATATTTTTTCCTTTCCCCAAAACTCTTATTTTGGTACTACATATATTAGTTCCCTTAATAAAAGGGTTTGTTCTGTGAAGTTCAGATTCAGTCAAAGGGCTGCACTCGAGGACTTAGAGGGCCACATGTGGCCTCAAGGCTGCAGGTTTCCCACTCTTATTTTAGGTGATTTCTCAGATCCCTTCCAGTTTTATCATTTTATAATTCTAAGAAGTTTTGTCTATAAAATGCTCATTGAATGTTTCCTCTCCTAAGAAAGATCTTTCCTATTTACTTTATAGTACTCATTTCAAATATATTACCCAGTAGTAAAGTAGATTTCAGCTCATGTACTTCAGACTTATAGTGAAGACATAGTTGGTAGCAGCATGAATTAAGAAGTGTGTGTGTGTGTGTGTGTGTGTGTGTGTGTGTGTGTGTGTTTGTGTGCGTGTGTGTGTGTGTGTGTGAGAGAGAGAGAGGGAGAGAGAGAGAGAGATACACATAATTGGATGTTGACCCTGCTATTATGAATTTTGTAATTGTTTATTTTCCATTAAATTTAAAAATGAATAACATGTAAAATGAGAAGAATGCATGTTGAAGTCTTATTAATAAACTTCTTTGTTTTGTAGGAAAGTCTGAGTAATAGTTTTTTCTTTCTTGTCTTTTTACAGCTTCTAGAAATTAATTGGACGGGACTAACTAATCTTCTGGATATTCCTGGACTAAAGTAAGCATTAAATAATGTGGTTTAACAGCTAATTTACTAATAGTTTAATAGATTTCGTTTTTAGTAATTTGTTGCTAATGTATTTTGCTAATAATGTTGAATAAAGGGATTTTTTTCATATAATCTTCTGAAAAAGGAGGTTGCATCATAACAGCTATGCAAGAATATAAATGCCTTGAGGATGTAGTAGCATACAGAGGGAGAAAGGGCACTAGAATTGTCAGAGCCCTAGATTAGAATTCAGGTTTTGCTACATGCTACATGTGTGACCTTGGGCAAGCCAGTACACCGTTTGGGGCTTCAGTTTCCTCATCTGTAAAATGGGAGGCAGGGGGGGAGGGTTAGGAGCTACAGTAGATCATCTCTGTGATCCTATTTAGCCCCAGGTTTGCTAGAATTATAATAGTTTCAGAAAGTCTCTAAGCCCTATATTTTCCCCCTTTTAAAAAATCTATTTAAGTTTTTTTTTCATCACCATGTCTTTTACTGCAGAGAGGAGGTATGGTAAAGTGAATGGGTTTCAGTGGTCCCAGTTTGAGCCCTGGCTACTGCTCACTTTGTTACCTTGAGCAAATCACCAAGGCTTTGAACATGAATTTCCTCATATGCAAAATAGGGAAAATTATACTTGAACTGCTTACCTCCAAGGGTTATTGGGGGAATGTGCTTTGTAAATTATAGAATGCTAAATGTCAAATATCATTGTTGTCATTGTCACTATTATCACCTTTGACCTGACAGTTTAAGAAAACAGCTTTTCAGCTACAAATACCCACACCTCTACACATATGTGTTTGTGTACATACATATACATACAAGCACACATGTATAAACACACATATATATTTATTTACATTTTAACAAAACAGAAACCTAACATTTGAATGTCGTCAAAAGATAATCCATTGGTTTCAGTTTGCATTTCAAGTTCCTTTACATTCAGGCCTTTGCCAGATTTTATAATTTAAAATCATTGATTGCCAAAATGATTGTGTAAAGGCATTGGACGCAAATTACATTGTACTCTCTGGAATTTCAGAGGGGGGGTGGTATGAAGTGAGGAACTTGAGAGGTCATGTCACCTATTTGGAGTCTCTTCACTAACCTGAAGCAATGAAATGTTGACAGAAAGTGCAAGCCGTTTCATGCGGTAAGCATTTGTAAACTTTCCAGAGAACACACCCCTTCCTGGTGAGAAAAATGTAACCAATCTAGTTCTTTTGTTGTCTGTCAGCCCCAAGCTTTGAATGGTGATTATTTATGACAAACCTATATAAGTCATTAACCAGAAAAGGAAGTTCTGTAATTATGAGCAACAGTTGTGAACTATTTTGTGGTGCTGCTTATATCTGAAAGTTAATACTCATTATTCAGTTTACATGTATTTCTATATTGTATCAGTGAAGGAATTTTCTTGTCCATTACTTGCATTTTTTTTTATGTTTTTGAATTTCCTCTTTGAAAGGCTTTCAGGTATGATTCAAGTATGTTACTGTTACATAAGTTAGGAATTTATGAAGTATTTAAAAGCATAGTTATATTAGTACTAAACTATTTTATATATAACTTTTTTCTGATATTAAACAGACCATTATTTTCTTTCAAAATCTATATTTTAGGGGGAAGGGGAAAGGTCACTTCTGTTTTCTAAATAAATTGGTACTTTCTGCCTAACTATACAGTGAGTGAATAAATATTTGTAAAAAATGTACTCCATATGTAGCCTTCTGCTGTGACATTGTAAGGGGGACAAGAATACCAGAATTAAAAGAGATCTTAGAGACTATTTGATAAACCTGCATATATCAGAAACAGAATCTCTTCTTCACTCAAGTAGGATAAGTGTTAATGTGATCAGAGCCTGAAGACCTGCCTGTGCTAAGATACCACCTCCTGAGATAACCCTTTCCACTTTTGGATAGCTCCAGTTGTTAGAAAATTTTTCCTTACGTTAAACCTAAAATTATTTCTTTAAAAATTTCCCATTGTTCCTAGTTCTTTCCTTGAGGACCAAGCAAAGTTAAAAATCCTTCTACATGACAGCCTTGGAAGTACTTGAACACAGATATTATTCCCTTTAAGTCTTCTTCTCCAAGCTGAAGATTCCCAGTTCCTCTGCCAATCCTCATTTGACATAATCTTAAGGTGCTCTGTATCCTGCTTTCCCTCCCTGGATGCTCTTCAGATCATTACTGTCTTTTTTTGCATTTTTTTCAGGTCATATTAAGGCTTAGAGAGTTTGGATCATGTGCCCAGTATCACAGTGGTTGTGTTGGAGGAGTGATTTGAACCCACACCTATGAAGTCCAGAGTCAGTGTTCTTTGCATTGACAACTACCTTTTTCACTTAGGCAGTTTCTGAAAATTAGGTGGCCTTACTTATTAAGGCAAATCCCCTTCTGTATGTATATTTGATCCTGTCCCCTTCCATCCTTTCCATCAAATTGCCCCTTCAATCATCTCCTCCAGTTTTCTCTGTATCTACTAATTCTTTGCTGTTGCCTTGAAACATGCCCAGAACTTCTTATCCTTAAAAAAATCTTCATTAGACTTCAGTTACTCTATAAACTATCTTTATTATGTCTTTTTATTTATCTCACTAGCCTTTCTCAACTGAAGCCCTGGAAAAAGCTATCAGTGCTAAACTACATTCCCTCTCTTCTCAGTCATTCCTCCAGTCTGCCTTTCAACCCTATCAATTAAGTGAAACTTCCTTTTAGCATTACCTCTTAATTATCTCTTAATTGCCAAATCTGATTTCTTTTGTCCAGTTTTCATCCTTCTTGACTACCTTGCTACATTGGCACTATTAACCATCTGGATATTCTCTCCTCTCAGTTTTTTGGGCAGTTTTGGACAGTACTTTCTCCTGGTTTTGTTCTTATCTGACCAGTTCTTCTCAGAGGCCTTTGCTGGTTCAGCATACCCTTAAAGCTCTTCAGGGTCCCTTCATTATCTCTCTCTTTCAGTGACCTCATCAGCTCCCATGATTTTATGTATCATCTGTATGTTGGTGACTTAGTGATCCACATATCTGACCTGAGACTCTGTACTGAGCCCGATTTCTATAATACCAACTACTTATTGGCTATTTAATTTTTTAATTAAAATTTTTTTCTAGTAACAAGTGTAACTTGCCCTAGCAGGGGAAAAAAGTAATCAAACTGACTGTCTCATAACCTTTGTAAAATCACAGTGTCCAGAATAAAGCTTATCGTTACTGAATTTGCCTATTTCTGTTGAAGATTCCACCATTCCTCCAGCCTCCTAGGCTCATAACTTTGACCTTATCTTTAACTCTTCACTTTTTCTTGTCCTCTACTCCCCCCCTTCCCTGCAATCTGTGATTCAGTTATACTGGCCTATTTGCTTTTCCTCATACGTCTTACTCCAGCTCTCATTCTGTGCAGTAGTGCTGGCTTTCTACCATGTCTGGAAAGTTCTCCTTTCTTTCCTCTGACTCTGCTTCCCTGATTTCTTTCTGAACTCATCTAAAATCCTGCCTTCTTCAGGAGGTCTTTCCAACCATTAACAAGGACAGTAGAGTTTGATAGTGGCTTAATAGCGTCTTATTATTGTAAGGCAACTGGTAACCAAAGTACTTATATCAGACAGGGTTGGTTTTTTTCCTTTCCTTTTTTAGGAAAATTATTGCATTTCTTGTGCCAAAATAGATAGGGAAAAGAACATCTGCTTTGCCAGTATGTAATGTAGAAATCACTGTAGCAAATAAGGGGGTGAAAGGAGAGGGAAACAGTCACTATGAGTGTTGGATTAATTATCAGTGAGAGGAGAGATGTGGGAGATACACTATCATGTGAGTATTTAATAACATGTATAGAGCTCTATAGTTGGAAGTACTAAAGTATATTAATTATATATTAAACATCTATGCCCAAAGGGTACTATCAAGGAGTGCCTTTCTCTTTTATATACAGGAAAATTGAAAATGAAGGGTATGCTATTATACATCAAAGAATAATGGCTTATATATTGATATAGCATTTTTCAGGTAGCAAGTGCTTTCACAAACATAATTTCATTGGATATTCATAACAACCCTATATAAAACCAAAGCAGGTATTATTAAAAATGGAGGGCAGGATGGTTGGAAATACCAGTTCAAATAATTATTTTGTTTTTACCTGTAATTCACTATAGTACTCAAATTTCCATGGTTGTAATATAGTAGATAATGACAGTTTCTATTCCATACTGACATCAAAAGTTGATTGTCTTTTAGAAGGATTCATGTGTAGAATATTTACCTCATTGAGAGTGGGAGATAGAAATTTAATGAAATATATTTTCATTTTGAATGTGAAGTATTTAATGATAAAATGAGTAAGTTATCTTGGGAAATTACACAGTTTAATCAAATTCTTTTATGTTTTCCAACCACAACATAAATTATAGCGGCTTTAGTAGTGAGCATGTTTAAGTCTTCCTCTTCACTAATTCTGAATGCTATCTTTGAAAAAACTAGACTATTACCTGAGTGAGCAAGGGAAATTTTTAACTGTCACTGTAGTGTGAGTTAATTATTACCTATGGAAACCTATTTTGATATATAGCAGTTGTTTTTCTTTTGCCTAACAGTGGTTTATCAGATACTATCATTTTGGATATAATATCCAATTACTTGGTGCTTCCTAATCGAATCACAGTTCCTCTTGTCAGTGAAGTTCAGATTGCTCAGTTACGATTCCCTATACCAAAGGTAAGACATTCTGTTCTTATTTACAAACAAACGAAACCGATTTCTTTCTTTGAAATTAATTGATTAGAACCTCTTCTTATGTTAACATTATTTCATGTTGCAATGAGACCATTTCTTGCTGTAGGAATACAAAATTAACTCAGTCATGTTGGGGAGGAAGATTTGAGCCAAAAGTGTAATGCAAAAATATTAGGATGATTTATAAATGTGTGATGGAGCTTCAGTAATTCTTAAAATAAAAAAACCTTATTACCAGATGTTTAGTCCAGTGAATGCTATATTTGAAATAAGGTAAATTAGATGATAGCTTTGGAAGTGACATTACTTATGTGATATCCTAGAAAATGTGTCTAGGAATCCAAATTAAATACTTTGTTTCTACATTTACTTTTTCTTTTGATAAGGCATTATAAGAAACAGTGCTAGTAGTAGTTTATTCAAGACGGAGCGCTTTTCCCTATGTTGTGATTTTAACAGTTGTAACCTTAGCATTAGAACTTAGTTCTTAGTTGAGTCTGAAAGAAGATCAGGTAACATGTATTAAAAACTTAAAAGTTCTTGTACTGCAATTCTCTGAGCTCAACTTAGTACTATTAACAAGATAAGTGTTTGTTAGGATTTGAAGAGATTTTGTCGTTTCCGGTAGGAAAGACACATGTAGCCAATGTATTTATGGTAACATTTTTTGTGATGGCAAAGAATCGGAAATGAGATAGATGGATGTCTGTTGATTGGGGAATGGCTAAACAAATTGTGGGATATGAATGTAACAGAATACTACTGTGCTGTAAGAAACGAAGAAGGCGACAAATGTGGAGAAGCGGGAAGGACCTATAAGAACTGTAGAATGAAGTAAGTAAAACCAAGAAAACAATACACACAGTGACTGCAGCAACGTAAATGCAGCTACACACACACACTTAAATGTAAGAAAATTCCAAAGAACAAGCACGCTTCAGAAAGAAGAAATGCTGAGCTGGGGGGTCCACAACACAGTATGTCCATCACACATACTTTCAGACTTTTTAGATGCCTTGACCACTATGCTCATTTTCTCTGTTTTTCTTTTTTTTAATCTTTAAAAAATAATAAAAAAATCATCAAAAAATATTTTTTTTAAAAAAAGAAAGGATTGATGATACTCTCCCAGAGCTACCAAAACCATTCTACAAAGTTGATAAAAATACCTTTGTAGGTTTTATTAGTTCACCATAAACTCTTTCTGGTTTCAGAGAAATAATCCCTTTGATAAGGAACTAATATGTAGTTAATTGAAAAATAAGATGTAATCATAATTTTATTTAAAGTGTACTTGAAATTTCTTCATAGGTTTCTTAAATACTCTATTTGAGGAAAGTATACAAAATATATTTGTACATTTATGCTATTTATTAAACATTAGTGACATAATGATTCAAATATACTCTTTAGCTAATTAATTCAGCAGTGGTTACATTAGCTATTTCTAGTTTGAAAAGGAAAGAATTTGGCTTAAAATGTACCAAAAAAATTCAGATCATATAAGAACTTTCTCACAAAAATATTTAAAGTCTAAAAAGTGATCTTATGGGGAAAGGTAGAAAAGTTGTCCTCTCAGGCGTATTCTATCTCCTAAAGTTTTTATGTTTTTATAAATTTGATATCCTTTTTCCATAAATTCAGGAAGTTGATTTGAATTCTCCTTTCTTGTAATGGAAAGGAGCCTCTTTATTTCTTTAGTAGGGTTGTTATAATACACACCTTTCTAGCAGAAGTCAATAATCTCACCTGCCACCTCTCTGGATTCTGGAATGATATGTGATATAGGCTATCATACTCAGAATCCATTGTTTTCAATAAGATCAAAAGAAATTCAATCCCTTTTTGGGGGGAGTAGAAATAATGAATGCTTCATTGGATCCTTCAGGTGCCCTTTATATAAGTTGATTAGCCTATGTAAATATTTTAATTTGATCCAATGATTACAGCAAGGAGTCAGTGAAAACCATGAGTTATATTTTGGGGATGAGAAGGGGTAGTTTTATATCAGCCATGTCAGACCAGGTAAATTCATGTTAAGAATCAGTCAGACAACAAGCATTTATTACATACTTACTGCATACTAAGTACTCTGATAAATGCTGGAGATTTCAAAGAAAATAATGAAAACAGTATGTAGTTTTGCTTTATTCAATAGAATTAGTGTAGTAGTACATTGCAGAGAGCAAGATAATGTTTTAACTTGAAATTTTCATCATTGAAAAGGCAAAAATTCACTTAAATTTAGAAATTGTTTCCTGGCACCATTTTAAATATACTGACTTTAAGACTAGGCACGTGTCTACAACTTGTTTTTCATGTACCTGAAATTTACAAGTATAAAACTTGAGTAGCTGTATTTTTCTCTGGGTAAAATGTGAACAATTTAATTAAAATTGTGCCTTACCCTTTTAGATAAAGCTAAAGCCACAATCTTGAAAAAACTAATGTTTAAAAATAATACAGGAGTCTACAAAGTAAGCAACCATTTACTACTTTTATTTTTTGTACTCATTCTCAGGGTGTTTTAAGAATACATTTCATTGAAGCTCAGGATCTGCAGGGTAAAGATACTTATCTTAAGGGCCTTGTCAAGGGAAAATCAGACCCTTATGGAGTAATTCGGGTTGGCAACCAAATCTTTCAAAGCAAGGTCATCAAAGAAAATCTCAGCCCAAAGTGGAATGAAGTTTATGAGGTAATTGTATACAATGCATTTAATTTTACAATATTGATTCTAATGCCTCCAACTTAGGCCATCAAAGTAGTTTGGTTTAGTGAGAGGAGTACTAAACTAGCCAGGGGTGTGCTAGAGCACATTCAGATGAGCTAGTTGTTAAATTTTCATCGTAAGAAGCATTTATACCGTGGAAACTGGTAAATATTATGTATCTTGGCTTGAGATGTAGTCTTGTTGAGGTCTAGCCTTAAGAAAGTGATGGAGAAAATGTTAGTAGTGCAGATTAAACTTAAAAGTGTGTCTTTTTCATTGTTGTTGCTGATTAACTGATTGTTAAACATTTGCCATCACAGCCCTGGAGCTGGTAGACATAAATTCAGATTCCTGCCCTGCCACTTGTAGCTTTGTGAACTTAGATAGCCAGTCCTTGCCTCATTTTCTTTTCTGTAAAGTGTAATTAATTTCTGCCTTTCCTACCTTGCATTTCTCTGTATGTTTGTGCAGGGAGGTAGCAATATAGAAACAAATTTTGGAATGCTGTTTTGCATGTTGCCATTGTAATGCTAGTTTATTTGAAATATATTTTGGTTTAGTGGCAAGAAGATTGGACTAAGAATTGAGACCTGATTGTGACTCTGCTTCTCCCATGCCATTATCTTGGACAATTACTTAAGTTTTGTGGTGCTCAGTTTTCCTCTTCTGTAAAACAGTGCCTGCCTGTCCTATTTAAAAAGGTCATTGTGAGGGTTAGAAGAATGGATGTGTAAAAATTTTGAAAATTTTGAAGTTTTTTAGAAATGTATTATTACTATTAGTAATAGAAAAAATAACAATTGATGTTTTATTTTTCAGGCTTTAGTTTATGAGCATCCTGGGCAGGAGTTAGAAATTGAGCTCTTTGACGAAGATCCAGACAAGGATGATTTCCTTGGAAGGTAAATTCCTTGTGTATATAACATTGGAATGTAATCTGTTTAATTGTATTGTGATAAAATACCCTATTTAGGTTCCTTTACTGTACAGATGAATAACTATAACAAATACACATACTGTTTGGTTGATTTAGTATCTCTTAAACATATTATTATTGTTGAATGGGAATGTGTTATAGTAGTCAGAGAGCCAGTGTTAAAGCCAGAAAGACCTGGCTTCAAGTATTGCCTCTTGACATATCCTAGCTGTGTGACCCCTTATTGCTCTAATAAACCTCTAAGATTTTAACTTGAAGAGAAGATATTGCCATGCATTAGTAGAAGCACTTTCTAATCTGGGAGTTCTTTGTATCAGTGAAATAATAAGTTGAGTCCCTGTCCCTATTATTGTCACTGTTGTTACTAAATAATAATTTCATTAAGTTGAAATTTATAGAGAAACTCAATTGAAGAGTAATTTGGAGGGAATATTCCAGAGTGTGGAAACAATTTTACAACCAAATGAACTGCTTCAAAGCAGTCTTATAGAAAAGGATCTGTTTGTGTTTATTGCACTAGGTGCTTCGATGCCTGCCATGATGCCAATAATTCATAATGTTGGAGAATAAGTGATTGATTCAGACGATTCAACTACAAAGTTTTTAAAGCAGAATATTCTGTTAGTATAGTACTAATATAGCCTGAATAGAGGGGTATTCTCCAGGAATAAAATTCTAAATTGTACAGTTCAATTTAATGAGTGCATATTACTAAAAAGAAAAAAAATCAAATTATGCTTGTTCAATTTTTCTAGGAAGAAGTTTAAATGTGCACAAAGCCTGAATATCTTTCATTTTATTTCTTTTCCTTCTTTACTTCTGTTTGTCATTCTTCTATGTCTTAGTGTCTTGATTTTCTAATTATCCTTTTGTAATGGCCAGCAAAGTAGTTCTTTATTCAAGTGCCTTTAAGCCTCAAGTTTGATTGTATCAAGAGTCTGTTGGAAACAGCATACTTTGTGTTGCCCTTAATAGGCCTAAGAGAATTTGAAGACCAATTTGATTTGAAGATCAAAGGTGACACTTAAAGGCACTTGAATAGCTAAAACTAGCAGCAAAGTACTACTTTGCTTGCCATTACACCTTTTCCTAGATTTTTTAAATTTGAATTTATTTTTACCTTTGCTTTGCTCCTAATGTCACATGTTTGTCTCTTCTGACTTAAGTTTTCTGATGCTTCACTTACATATGAACTATATAACATTTTTGGAGCCATCTTCTACTACTCAAAGAGTATTTTGTATGTTTCAATTCTTTTTCTGTTCAATTTCATCTAAAACCCAATTATATCCTAATTCCTTCTTCATATCCTAGGGCACTCTCTTTTGTTTTCTAGTTTCTGTTTTTAAAATGTTGAGTTTGTAAAAATTTTCAGGTGGTCTACTCTTTCTAATCTGGGAGATGAGGTGAAAGATACTTCTAAATAGGAGTGCCCTTATGGCAGGAAAAAAGTTGTAATTTATATGAACAATGTGGGCTTTTTTATTTTGAGGAGCTATAACAACTTTAAAGTAATATGTAGAGCAGTAACACTTAAGAGAAATTTAGCTTTCTTATAGCTGCTTGGATTTCTTCCCCTTCTGTCCTACAGAGGATCCCATCCTTGCTCCCTCCTCTTTCTCTACAGCCACTATATTACTGCTTGGACATGTCTATAAGGTTGTATATAAACACCCAGAATTGAGGTGCATACTCATTTCTTTAACATAATATTTAGTAGCTTTCTTATTTTGATTGCATTTCTGTAATATTTGACCTGTGCTTAAGAGTGCTCAATTTGAGGTCAAAGCTTTTGCTACTTTATAGTGTCACCAACTGCCAGTCACTTAATGTCTACCTCTAGACCTCAGTTTCCTTATCTATAAAATGAGAGTTGGATTAAATAACCTTTAAGATGCCTTAAACTCTTAATCTATGATCTTAATATCTTATGATTGCTTCATTTGTTGAAAAAATTGTTTAATTCATAGTGCTCTGAAGCTGTGATGTTATTGTTTCTTTAGTCTTATGATTGATCTGATTGAAGTTGAGAAGGAACGCCTCTTAGATGAAGTAAGTTTCCTTTTGTTGGTTAAATTCTTTGGGCACATTTCTAACAGTTTTGTCTTAAACTTCTTGATTTTATCATGTAACCTTTACAGAGAAACACTCCGAAGCAGAATTTAATGAACTAAGTACTTATATTGATGTTAGCAAATATACTAAATTTACTACAGCAAAGTTGAATACAGATCAATAACATTTTTGAATGCTTTATGCAAAGGCATAAAGGGGATAAAAAGAAGTATATGTAAGTTAAGTGTCTCGCCCAGGGTCACAAGGCTAGTAGAGTGTTGAGTATCTGTGGCGGCATTTGGACTTGGGTCCCCCTGTCTCCAGGGCAGGTGCTCTGTTCGCTGCACCACCTAGCTGCCCCTGTATATGTAACTTTTACAGAGAAACACTCCTAAGCAGAATCTGATGAACTAAATATTGTACTAAGTACTTATATTGTACCAAGTACATATATTAGCAAATATATTTCTACATATAACTAAATTTACTACAGCAAAGTTGAATACAAATCAATAACATTTTTGAATGCTTTATGCTAGGCACTATAGGGGATAAAAAGAAGTATATATAAGAAGGTTTGGGAGATAAGATGTAAGTACCCACAAAGTTAATAGAGATTTAATTAATAGCTCGATTCAATAATAGATATCTTAAGGCCATATGAAAAGTATAGGCAGTAAGGTCTATAGGAGAGAAAGAAACAATATTCTGGAAAG
Organism: Pseudochirops cupreus; assembly: GCA_028627135.1. NCBI lineage: Eukaryota > Metazoa > Chordata > Mammalia > Diprotodontia > Pseudocheiridae > Pseudochirops > Pseudochirops cupreus. Next base: position 518,155,571 of record CM053581.1, on the reverse strand, counting down.
TTTAATGGAAAAGTTGGGATTTAAATTGGTATTGTAGGAGATAAAGGATTTGGCTAAGTAGAAAAAAATACATTTATTCCACACTTGTAATAATATTATAAGCTTTTATTTTTCACATTATACTTGATAAAACAGGAGTGAATAAACTTTTACTATGTCATAGTCAGTAAAAGAAATTATAAACTTAGTTTAAAAATAGAGCTTTCTAACCTTTCTTTGCTTGTAATTCTGATTTTCAGGGCTGTTATTGTTACTAGGACAACGTAAACATTTAAACATAAGTATAGACACTTGAATTCTTCAAATTGTGTCCCATAAAGTAGTGATGCTTTGGTGTAATGAGGCTTAAAATGTTTAGAGACATTATTATATTTTAAACTTTTTGATTCATTTCAGCAAACCTTCATGGGTGAAAACTTTGTCCAAATCAATTTTTAAAAATTGTCTAATATTTCATTTCAGTGGTTCACTTTGGATGAGGTACCTAAAGGAAAATTGCATTTGAAACTGGAGTGGCTCACATTGATGCCAAATGTTTTGAATCTTGATAAGGTACTGTTTCTTATTTAATCCCCCTGGTTTTGTTTAGGTCCATTCCTTTCAAATTTGTTAAGTTTTTTAAAAAAAGATGACAGCATTATTTTTGAGTTTTCATATGAGGCCGTTTTATTCCCAAGCAAGAATATAGTCCATGTTTAAGAACATTCACAGTATTTTGAAATAAATGTACAGGGCATATATTTGGTTTACACAAATTTCAGCTTTAAGTGATTGATATCATCTTTGTAAGAGCAAAAATTTACTAGAAGAGAATGAGAATCCAGATGTCCAATGAGCCATTTATTTGACAGATACACAGTGAGTAAAGGATCATTGCTGTCTTATTTCATGACACTCGTGTTTGCTTCTGTACCATCTTATTTTTCACTGAGCTGAAGGAAAGCATTAGTTTTAAGTGATCTAACTGATTAGTCTTATAAAAATAATATTAAGGTATTGAATAGATTGTCAAAACGTTTCTAATAAGTACTTTCTTTTTAGGTGCTAACAGGCATTAAAGCTGACAAAAACCAAGCCAATGACGGCCTTTCTTCTGCATTGCTTATCTTATATTTGGATTCGGCAAGAAATCTTCCAGTAAGTTTTGCCCTGGTAACTCTTCCCTTGATTGCTTCTTTTTCCTTCTAGCACATTTTGCTTGAGAATGTGTCCCACTGCTTCTATGAACCACACTGTGCCACATGTTCTAACCTTGCTCATGTTTTCATGTGTACACTGTTAGTCACTTTGTGTCTCAGAAAAAAAACAATGAGTTTTAATTTAATTTAGAAAGTGTATTTTAGTCTTGATAGTTCTTTGGACTGATCTCATTTATAGGATTAGTGTATGTGTTTATTTCTTGAACATAAGTAAACTGCTGTGCCTAGAAAAATAAATATTAGATTTTCATTCATAAAAGTAGAAGTGTGACATTAATTCAGATCATGCAACGATCAGTCTTGCTCCAGAGTACTGATGATGAAACATACTTCCCTCTTCTCATTAGAGAGGCACTAGGCTTCTAATATTCCTAGTCGGTACTAAGTGACTAGTGACAATGAGGCCTATGTTTTCAGATATGAGCAGTGGATCATTTGTTTTTGTTTAATTGTACTTTTCTATTTTAAGGGAGGGTCCTATTGGGAGAGAAAAGGAGTTAGGAAGTGATAGCAATGAAAAAAGTATCAGTAAACTATGAAAAACCAGTGAAGAGTAGCCGTAAAGAAAGACTGATGGGCATGAAGAAAGAACAAGATTGGGGCAGCTATGTGGCGCACTCAGTAGAGCACAGCCCTGGAGTCAGGAGGACCTGAGTTCAAATTTGACCCCAGACACTTAACACTTACTAGCCGTGTGACCTTGGGCGAGTCACTTAACCCCAATTGCCCTGCCTTCCCCCTCCAAAAAAAAAAAGCAAAAAGCAAAGAAAGAACAAGAAATGACATTAATGATTATTATTAATTATCAATAAAATGTGAACCTACAGTAGAAGTTATAATTCATTGAAACAGAAAAACACTAAAGTAGGGAGCCACACTCAAAATCTATTCTTGTTGCATTCTAGGTTAATTTGGATTTAATAGCTAAAGTATTTACTCTTTTGTAGTTTCCAGATTGTAGAGTAGGCTGGGTGATGATGGCAGCTGTGGGTTGAAAGAATGCTTCCATTTTTTTATGTTGTTGAGATTTTTCTGTTAGTACTTAAAACCTGAGTTTTTGGCAGTCTTTTTATCACATAGCTTTTTTAAACTTAAAAGTATCAACAATTAAAAAAAAATTTCCATTTTTATTCAAAATGTTGTGTATGTAAACATAGTCATTTGTCTATCAAGTTTTGAAACAAATCTATTATTTTCAAAATTTGAAACATTGAAAAGAAACCATGTTACATTGGTTAATGTCTTCCCTCTAAGTAGGGGGGGGGGGAGGGGAGGGAAATTAACACATGCAATGCAACTTAGTGGTTTTCTTATTGACAAAATGTAAAGCTAGATCTTCTTAGATGTGCCATCTTGATTTCCTGCTTTCACTTATTTCATTAAATGACTGTTTATACTTTGTTTCAATGTACAGTTTTCAGATCTAGTCAGAAAGAAACCTCATAAGCATCAAATGCTTGGTTTTCTACATTTTTCTTCATAGCACAGTTTATCATACTCTTTTATGGACTTTAGTAAAATCTTGTAATTTTCTATTAACCATCTAGTTAGCATTTGAGGACAGTTTCTATAAATATTGGTGAATATTCAACTAGACAATTTTCTGGTTTTTTTTTTTTGACTTAGAGAATGTGTGTGTGTGTGTGTGTGTGTGTGTGTGTGTGTGCGCGAGCGCAAATTAATATGTAGCTGCTTACATGCCCATATAAGATTAAAATGGAGCCATAGCAGAACTTGTTATTCATATAAGTGCCTCAGCTCATTACTTCTTTTTTCTTGGACTAGGATTCTAGCTTAGTTGGTAGAAAAAAGGAAAAATGACAGGTGCTCTTAACCTTACTAAAGGGTTACACCTTCGGTTTTGCTTTGCTTTACCCCAAGAAGGCCTCCAGTACTTCTTTGCTTTTAGTTGCTACCGTAATTTGATTGATGATGGTATAGTTGACATTGTTTCTTCTTTATAGTCTTCTCTTGAGCTTTTTAACATTTTACCAATGTGTTTTTATGTGTATGTATGTTTGTACATTTTGTATACTTTATTTTACATCAAAAGAAAGAAAATGTATTCTATATATCTATGCCTTCTGGAATGCTGTCTTCAACACTTTTTGGAGTCATCATGTGTAGATTATGTGGTCTAATTATGTAGATTAGTGGTCTAATATAATTGGGCTTTGTGAATTGTTGTTTTCTGATAACAGAACCCTGCTATAGAGTTTATTATCCTTTTACTATAATTTTATTTCCATTAAAAACCCCAGTTAAGCTATATTGTACCTTTAGAATATACTCTGTATTAAAAAAAATAGTTGATTGGGTTAGGTAGTGTCAATATTCTATAACTTCTACAATTTCAAATTGAAATTTGGAGACTGTAAAAAAATAAACATGCTTGAAGATTTCACAAAGGACGCTTTGTGCATGAATTATGGCTGACAGAGGCAAAGAATTTTTGGAAAATATTTACTTGCTAACTTACTTTTTAAGAAGCTTGCTCACTGAGTCTTTCTGCAAGCTGTTGTTGAATCCTTTGATTCTTTTTCTTTACACTTTTATAATAGAAGGGCTTCTTGTGCATTCATTTTACCACAATCCATCACTCTTTGCTTTCTCCTTCCATTTTCATCTTCTTAAGAGTATCTACGAGGGAAACTTTGGGTGTGGCTACTTAAAAGAGAGGAGAGCATCGGGACTAGTCTTTTGTGAAAATACTACCTCAGTCTATAGAGCCCTATTTGTGAGTTCTCTGGTGTTATACTTTTTTTCCTTTTTAATTGGAGACTGCTGGAGTGTGGACTGGTGCTTCTAAAGCAGTCAACTTTGGCGGAATGACCAAGCATGCTTATTTGATTTCCTTGCATGGTTTCTACTATTATGCATTTTGTTGTGCTACTTAAATTTTTTTTTAATCTAACATTGGTAAGTATATTACATCTTATGATGAGAAGCACAAGCTGAGTGAATTCTTAAGTCATAAATATGGACTCCTAGGTTGATTTTGGCATATAACAAAAGAAATTTTTGGAGGAATTTAAGTTTTTTTTTTTTATCAAATTCTCCTTGTGATTGCTTTTCAAGTAAGATGTAAGGATAATTTTAGAGCTTACAGTTGTCTTTTCCCTTTAGTCCAGTGCCCTGCACCAACAAAATAATTAGTTTCAAATATCAAGCTAAGCTATGACTCCATATTCTTTTGCTCTATATTCTTCCAAAATATAGTCAACTCTCAATTATCAGTGATAACAGTGAAGGGGATCACATGTACTTTGCACAAAATAGGTATTCAGTAATCATAAGAAATTAATAAAAAAACAAAGACTTCATTTTCACCCTTTCTTCCTCATTTTAACCTTCTAACAAAAAAAAACATACTTTTACATCTCAGCCCCCTTTTTGCTACAAGTTCATTTTCTAATGGAGTTGTGCAATCAGTAAAATAGTCCCCCAATCATAATAGTGAGGACATGTATGGAGCTTGGATATTTCTCAAAATGGGTGGTTGAGAGTTCACTAAACTCTGATTCTGATGCCAGATACTGGCTTCTTTGCCTCTTTCCCATAATCTTATCCTTTAATGATCTGATTTATTCAATTGATTTTTTTCCCATTGTTCTATATAGGTGCTTTCATTTTCTGGGAAAGCCACAGACAGCTTACAAAGCCCCAAAATTCTAGCTATAAGAGGTTTTCGATATTTAGTGAATGAATCTTGAACTTCATTTGACCCTTGCACCTATGAGAACTGGATGTTCATGATAATTCAGATTAATGGGATACTTTATAATATGTAAGAGCATTTTCATATGTATTGTTTCATTTCGAATTTATAACAACCCTGTTGAAGAAAGACAAATAGATGAGAAAATTGAGGATTGAAATAGTGACTTGGCCAGTTTCTCACAACTAGTTAGTGAAAGAACTATTATTTAAACACATTGTCGACTGAAAAAAAAAACAACAACCACCACCCAACCACCACAAACCTTAAACAAAACCCCCAGGATATTGTAAAATGAAATATGTTGAAAAGATAGATGTATCATGTTGGATACATCCCCTTATTTTTTCCACAGATTATTCTCAATTATTTTCTACTTTGTGAATAATTTTAAGGAAAGGATTTCTTACCATTCATGTAAGTTTTTTTGGTGCCTTGCAAGTTTATTAAAGTCATTTTAACTTCACATTGATTTTTGTTAGAAGTATTACAGTAGCATCTTCTCAGAAGTTTGGCCATTCTCAACGGAATTGTTAATTATTAGCAATATAGGATTCATAATGGTGTCAGACCCTGTGGTTCTTAAGTGTACCAGTGGACCTCTAACTTTTAGCATGCTGTAGATTATTGTGCAGAACTTGCCCAATTCCAAGATCTCTTTATTACCACTAACTCCCTTTTGTAAACTCCATTGTGTGATGTAAGAATTTCATGTGTGGGATCACTTACTTTTAGCCTCACAGCTCTCAGAAGTTTATTTTGAATTCCTTTTTGACCAGTCCCTCAAGATTTAATATTAATTTAATACAAAAATATAGCAGCACATGCTGTCATCTAGCACGTGATGTCAGTGATCCTTAGAATCTTTCATTCTTGTACCTTAGAATATATAAATTTAAGTAGTTTTCTGCTATATGAATTCTTTAAATTTAGAATTCTGTACGTCTGCCATATGTGAAAGAATGACACCTATAGATTAGTCAGAAGTTTTTATTTATTGGTAATTAACCCATATTGCACCTTTGCTTTTGTGTATAGCTAAGCCCATACTATCTTTTCCTTTGATTACATTGACCACTATTTTCCATAGAGATTAGCTTGGGAGAAATGCTTCTAAATTCTGTAACCTTAAGAGGGCAGTAATCACTTCTTAGTAATTAAAGTACCTCAGTAATTAGAGTTAGTAAAAAATAGTTATATCGTCTTTTCTAAATTCTTTCAGATTGCCACAGTCATTTGAGGATTGATAGATTAGTTGCCTTCAATTAGTATAAATGGGTTTACTAGAATGAAAATTATGTTGGGAGTTAATTGTAACCAAAATTATAAGAAAAGTTTGCATATAACAAAATGAAGTTAGCAGTTTAAATCATTTTGAGAGTGTGAAAATAATGGGTTAAAAACCCACCTTTATCTTTAAAGGGGAGGGACCATTTTGGTCTCGTTATTTAAGTTTTGACTGAAGTCGGAAATGAAACTTATAATCACAGAATTTGTGCACTAAAAGATATCTTCTGATCCAGTCTCCTCTGAAGCCCTCCAAATTATAGGTGATGTATTTATTTGAGATCACACAACTACTGGGGACAGAGTTAAGAACAGAGACACCCTTACCGCCTGCCCCAACCTCTCTCTCCAGGCCCACTCTTTTTTTGTAATGAAATTGCATGGCCTTCTTGATTATAGTTTTTTAAATGTCTCAAATAGGATTAATTTCGGAGAGTGATTCTAATATAGACCATTAAGCAAGATGCCATTTAATCGTTTCATATTCTGACTTCTTTTAGAGGCAACTCGTTCTTTTTTCCCAGTTGTGATTCATAGTTTAGTTGACCTTTTTACTTAATCATAGTTGGTGCAAACAAGGGCCAGGACTGGGACAAAAAAAATAGTGTATGTCACCTAGCCTAAAAGCTTATTGATGTGGTGGTGTTCTTGTTCTTCTTTAATGCAAAAGAAAAAAAAGTAGAGGGCAAAAAAAAGAGATACTATAGAGAACAGTTATTTCAGGATATTTGTGGATTAAATATTTATTGTTAGTTCTTGTGCTTCAAGAAATGTGAACAAATGGCTTTTTTTTTGTTTGCTTTTTTAATTTAGTTGTTTTGGTGGTGGACTTTTTGTTTTTATTTTAAAATTTTGGGTTCCCATTTTTGTGTCATTAACCTTACATGAGCTCCTCATTGCATGTTGTATTAACCCTTGGTATATTCATTTTCTTCTGACTTGAAAGAGTAATCCATTAGAATTTAACCATGATGGCTTGAAGAAGGCTGCAGTTCAGAAAGCTTTAAAGGTAAACTAATACAGTTTTCCATTAAGGTCACAAAGTTAACTGAAACATGTTGAAAGAGATGAACCTTTAGTTTTCATGTAGATCCATTCAGAAATTACTTAATATCATTATTGTAGTTGCATAATTTAAAATATCACACTCTTTACTTCCAAGGGTTAGTAGTCAAGAGCATTTAAATCAGCTTTGCAGGTAAATATCAATATTTGCACCGAATTGTAGATTCTTCTAGTTAATTAAAAGTTACCTAGTTCAGCAACAACTTGGACAGGAATTCTTCCTCCATCTTTAAAGTCTCTTTCAGCTCCATATTCCTCATCCTGTCACCTCTGACAAGAGCTCATTCAGCTTCCTTTTCAAGGGCCCTTGTGAAGGAGTAGGACTACCTCCTTGAGCAGTGCAGGCCCCTTTGGGGTAGTTCTAATTGTGTGGAATTTTGTCTGCCTCTCTGCAGCTTTCATTTATCATTCTTAATTTTTCCTCTAAAGCTAAGCAGAACAAGGTCAATCCCTATTTATATGATGACAGCCCTTTAAATATAATTTAATATCCTTTACGCTATAGTGAACATCATATAAAAACCAACTATTTTAAGTCATACCCCTGTTAATTGGTTTAAATTTCTCAAAATGATTAGATTCTATTTAAATCTCAACAAATTTAGAGTATAATTTAATCATTTTATCAGCCAATTTTATATGAACACTAAAAGATCGTTTCTTCCAGCATGTTGAGTTAATAAGCTGATAAGGTCCATCTTTGAATCTATAGTCTTGTCTTTTGGTGCTGTTTCATGATAGCTTTTCTTGGGAAGCTTTAAATCTCCATTAAATGAGGTATATTGGAAACTGAGCTCCACTCCCTAAAAGGGGAAGTTTTGAAATTCTATTTGGTAGAAGTATCTTTGTTCTTGATGTTGATGATTAATTTTGTTATTTTCCACTAGTTAAAAACAAATAAACAATTTTTGTTGTGAATGTTTAGAAGACATCAAATGTTTACATGTAGGTGCTGAAAAAATTAATCTGTCTCCATCCTGCATCCTTCCCTCCCTTTCCTACCCCCCCCAAGAAAATTCTTCCACCAAAGCTGTACATTCAGTAAGTGTTAATTTATACTGTCACATCTACAAAAATCAGTTTAAATTTGAATAGTGTGGGAGAATCAGAAATCTGCTTCATATAGTACATAAATAGCTCTTGTTTTAGAGGTGAAGTAACTGTTGACTGTTTAGCTAGTGAACTGGAATAAGTAATAACTCTCCTTGGAGTTGAGTTGGATAAAAAAGACTAATGGCATCATTGAATATCAGACTGCTGTATTCTGTTGTATAATAGTGAGTTTGCTCTTACAATATCGACTTAGACTTTACTGGTAAATTTTTAGAGGTGAATTAGTTCTGTGGTTCATGGTGTATTTAATAAGCAGTTATTCTCAAATACATCACTGCAGATGTAAACTGAAATTTCCCCCTAAACCAGATACTCTTGATGTCCTTTGTTTTTATAGTTAACACAATTAGCTAGGTTCTCCGAGATCATTTCTAGAACAGCATGACTAGAAAGAATTCTTTGCGACCTTATGTGCTAGGATTAGTTTCCACTAACAGTCGTTTAATTCATGTTTAACTATGTTGGTCTCTTGTGGGGCTGAGTTCTAAATAAACCTCATTACTGTGCATTTTGTGTTTTTGTTGTACTTTCTTGTCAGCTGCTTTGCTAAAGTTTCATTTCTCATTATATTTTCTTATCTCTGAAGTTACTGTTGGTTTGCATTTATGTTTTTTAAATGTAAATGATTTGAAAGTGGCATTTATTCTTCCTGTTAGACTGCTAAACAGCTGGTAAGCATGATTCAATATTTAGATACACTTGGCAAAATGGAGGAATGTATATATGATACCTTGGAATTTCTCTATTTCTACCAAGGGAAAATTTTGGTTACTTTAGTATATTATTACTAGTTTATTTAGTTTTTTGGAGGAAGTTTTTCTTTTAGGTTGTGCTTATTTCATGTAGTTTTTTTTTCCATTTTCATTCATTCTGCTTTATTCATTTTGTCACCTTAACCATGCTAGCTTTTAAAATGATATTACACATTAAAGAATGAATAAGGTTATATTTTTTTAGAAATTGCTTTTTAAAAGAAAAAATTATTCTAAATTGTAAGTGAACAGCCATTTTGTTCTTAATTCAGTTACGTGATAGATATAATTATGGCTTTGAACTTTGTTTAGGAATTGTCCTCTGGCTAATTTGTTCTTGTGTGATGTCGATAATGTCTAATACATTAGAAAGTATTAGAAATGCACAAGGACCAGTGAGAAAGAGAAGGAATTTTTAAGTGAAAGATGAGCATTTTTAATAAGAATAAAAGATGACGATCATGGTTAACCTATTTTAAAGAGTTTAAGTGGTTTTTTTTTTTGTTATTATTGTTATTAGTCTGGGAAGAAAATAAACAGCAACCCTAACCCTCTGGTCCAAATATCAGTTGGACACAAGGCCCAGGAGAGCAAGGTAAGATAACGATATTTTCATTTAACATGCTTTCACTTAACCTTAGGTAAGCCTTTATTACATGCCTATTATGTGTCAGGCACTGGGAACTAAAAACAAATATAAGATGGTCTTGCCCCTCAAAGTGATGAAATTCCTATGGAAAGGATACACCCTGTGTGTAGACAGATAAGTAAAAAGAAGATGGGATAAGACTGCTCTGGTTATTTATTCATTGTGGGGAGTTCCTCATTGGGAAGAACTGCCAAGGAAAGTCTGAACTTTCCTGAAACTGAGAGTCTTAGAGAATTGACCTGGGGCACTGAATTAGGAGATTGCTCAAGGTCATATAGTCTTGAGCATGCAGTCAAACATGTAGCAAAGGTGGAATTTTGACCCCGATCTTCCTGACTCTGAGGCTGGATCTTTATCTACTTTGCTGTGTTTCCTTATATTTAAAAATGAATTGATATAAAAATGCATGCACAAAAAATGTATTCATACAAAATTAATATAAAATAATGAGGATGGGGTTAGCACCTGGGGTTTCTGGTAGGAGGTGGCACTTGGTCTGACCTTGAAGGGAGGTCTACACAGTCCAACTTAAGAAGGAGCACATTTCGGGTATGGGAGGCAGCTTGTGGAAGGGCTTTTGTGTAAGGGAACAACAAGTAAGCTGGTTTGACTGTGATGTACTATACAGTAGGAGAGTAGTACTGTGGCTGTATAATCTGCCCTGTAAGACAGACTGGAGTCACATTACAAAGGGTTGTAAATGCCAGGATGAAGAGTTAGTAGTTTATCTGAAGAATACTTTAGAGTTTTTCCCTAAATGTTGCTAACACTAGGAATGAATTGTCATATTATAAGTAGGTAGTTTTAAAGTCACAAGACAGTGGGGAAATTACACTATTGTCTATTTAATGCAGTAACAAACATGGTCCTTTTTTTAATATATAAACTCCTAGGTGTACATGGCATTGTGCTAAAAAAAACAAACAAACAGTGGAATCAATTTAGCATTAAAATATATTTGTATGTTTTCTTTTTTTTAAAGACAAACATTTCTGATATCATCATTTATAACTGTATTAAAAGGGAATATTATGTTTGTTATGGTGTTACCTATTTCTGACCAATAAAGTCATAGTAACAATTTTCAAATCATGTTGATTGATCTTTTTTATTGTATAGAATTTGCCAATTCAGTAGTTTATTTTGATCTCTTGTTTGGACTTTGCAATCAGTAGAAGAAGGTCTAAGCATAGATAATTGATATCAGACATAGTTGTATCTCTTATAGAAGCCAATTAAGAACCTTTGGAAAGGGCACTGGCATTCTCAATTAAAGAAGTGATTTCCATGTTGTCTTGGAACTGTTTGGGCTTCCTTTCTATCTCATCATCTCAATTTCAATTCTAAAAGGTTAAAAATTTATCATTTAATTTTATCAAGTTCAGTAACTTAAAAATCATTTTAAAAATTGCATAATATGGCTATTCCTTTCAGATTCGATATAAGACCAACGAACCTGTCTGGGAAGAAAACTTCACCTTCTTCATTCACAATCCCAAGAGGCAGGACCTTGAAGTTGAGGTATTTTGTTTACTTCTCATTCCCACCTCACTCTTCTTGCACCTGCACTACTTCTGAATTGTGGAATCATAAGACTCAATGAGAAAGTAGGCAGGGGAAGGTGGGTAGGGAATTGACTCTTGAAATTTGTCTGTTGACCTATGTACTTAAAAATAAAGTGATTTTTTTTTCTTTTCTTAAAATTTATTCTTTTCATACATTTCAGACCTTAGTTACTTTTTTTTTTATGCTTTTTTTTGGAGGGGGAAGGTAGGGCAATTAGGGTTAAGTAACTTGCCCAAGGTGACAAGACTAGTTTTTGTGTTGTGAGACTGGATTTGAACTCAGCCCCTCCTGACTCCAGGGCCAGTGCTCTATTCAGTGTGCCACCTAGCTGCCCCCTTGGTTACCTTTTACTAGAAAATCTTTGTTTTCTAATTCCTGTCATTTTTTCTCCATACTCCGTTTCCTGCTGATTTATGTGTATATCCTAAGAGAATTAAGTAGTCACCTTTCTGGATGCGGTGATCCCTAAAATGAATACCTTCCTGCAACATCTTTCAGTCAGGCTCCTTTATTAACTTTTTTTTTCAATTTTCTTTTATTAAATTTGTTTGTCTACTTTTAGTTTATAACATTCAGTTCCACAGTTCCTTGAGTTCCAAATTTTCTCTCCCTCTCCTCTGCCCTCTTCCCTATGGTGGCATCCAATCTGATATAGGTTCTACAAATACCTTTGCATTAAGCATTAGTCAGGTTGTAAAGAATTATAACCAATGAAGTGAACAGTGAGAAAGAAGGAATGAAACAAAACTAAACACAAAAGAGAGAGCAAGTAGTTTGCTTCAATCTTCATTCAAACCCCATAGTTCTTTTCCATCATGAGTCTTTTGGAGTTGTCTTGTAACCTTGCATTGCTGAGAGGAGCCCAGTCTATCAAAGTTAGTCATCACACATATGATGTGTCTGTAGTTGTGTACAAAGTTTTCCTGGTTCTGCTCTGCTCACTCAGCATCAGATCATATAAGTCTCTCCAGGATATTACGAAGTCTGTCTGCTCCTCATTCCTTATAACACACTAGTATTCCATTACATTCATATACCACAACTTGTTTAGTCATTCCTCAATTGATGGGCATCCCCTTGATTTCCAGTTCTTTGCCACCACAAAAAGAGCTGCTATAAATATTTTTGTGCAAACACATCTTCCTCCCACTTGTATAATCTTTTTAGGATACAGCCCTAGAAGTGGTATTGCTGGGTCAAAGGATGTATGCACTTTTTTATAGCCCTTTGGGCATAGTTTGAAATTGCTCTCCAGAATGGTTGGATCAGTTCAGAACTCCACCAACAATGCATTAGTGTTCCAATTTTTCCACATCCTCTCCAGCATTTATCATTTTCCTGTTTTGTCATCTTAGCCAATCTGACTGGTGAGATGTGGTACCTCAGAGTTGTTTTGATTTGCATTTTTAATCAATAGTGATTTAGAGCATTTTTCATAGATATCTTTATAGATATCTTTAATTTCTTCCTCTGAAAACTGCCTATCCTTTGACCATTTATAATTGAGGAATGACTTGTATTCTTATAAATTTGACTCAGTGAAGTCTTTCTTAGAGACACTGGTTATAAAAAATTCTTTCCCAATTTTCCACTTCCTTCCTATTCTTGGTTACATTAACTTTATTTGTACAAATTTTGTACAAAAATTTTTCAATTTAATGTAATCAAAATTATTCATTTTGCATTTTGTAATGCTCTCTATCTCTTGTTTGGTCATAAATTTCTCCTTTCTCCATAGATCTGACGGGTAAACTATTCCTTGCTCTCCCAGATTGCTTACAGTGTCAGCCTTTATATCTAGATCATGTACCCATTTAGATTTTATTTTGGTATACGATGTAAGATATTGGTCTATGCCCTAAATTTTTCTTTATGAGTTATTTACCTACCTTTTATTCTTTTAAGATTTTGACTTCTCCACTTTCTTTTTAAGCAATGAGCTCTAATGCCATACATTAATTTCCCTACAAAATATTTTAGTAATTTTTAAAAGATCTGTGTTGTGATTTGTGATGTCATAATAAATTATTGCCAAGTGTGGTGACACATTTGTAATTCCTACTACTGGGAAAGCTAAAGATCACTTGTGCTCAGGAGTTCTGACCCGCAGTGTGCTAAACTGACAGGTTGTCCTCATTAAACCAATTATCAATATGATAAATCTCTGAAAATGTAGGACCACAATGGTGCCCAGAGATGGATGAACCAGAATTGGAGTAGGTCAAAGCTCCTGTGCTGACGGGCAGTGGAGAGACCAGTGCAGTTACAACAGGGAGAAAATTGTTGTTTCATCTATACAGATTGTAATGCTCTAGATGTAAACTCCATGGATTGTAAAACAAAAAGGTTTTCCTATTACAAGTACATATTTATTATATTCTTCCATTTTATTCACATGCGAAGACTGATGTTTGAATGCTGTATGTTTTCAAAGGGTTGAAAGAATCTTTTTTCTGACCTCTAAGAGATTTGGATAATCTGTCATCTCAGAGCACAGGAATCTCTTGGTGCCATAAAAGAGGCTATGGTGTGTAGTCCATACAGAATGTACTTGTGGGACATACTAATTCCCTGAAAGTAACAGATGTTGATTTATGTCTTAGTAAAAGACCTTCTACAATGTGCTAAATCAGTTATGGAAGGATATGCCTACATAAAATTAGTTTTGTCAAAACAGTCATTTTCTTCGTTTACTGATAATACTCCCTCCCCCCCCCAAAGGCCTGAAACATACATATTGCTTTTTTATTTCCTGTAGGTCAAGGATGAGCAGCATCAGTGTTCCTTGGGGAACCTGAAGATTCCTCTCAGCCAGCTGCTGGCAAGCGATGACTTGACTATGAATCAGCGGTTCCAGCTCAGTAATTCTGGTCCAAACAGCACTATAAAAATGAAGATTGCCCTCAGGGTATTTATGTCTTTGGAAATCAATATAGTGATGGAATAGGAACTTTAAAGAGTTGCTATATGAATGTTTTTTTTGGATTTTTCCATCTAAGTATGTTAAGCTAATTTGTGTTTACAAAAAGTTTTGTAGGCTATTTGAACAACTCGAATGAGTATTGTGTCATGGTTTGTATTTACACAGTAGGTGATATTTGAACATCAGTCAACATTTATTCAGCACTTCCTTTGTTTTAGGAACTGTCCTATGTGCTAGGGCTACAAAGGCAAAAATGCAATAATCCCTCTTCTCAAGTTGCTTATACTTATTGAAAGAGAAATTTTCTGTGTGTGTGTGTGTGTGTGTGTGTGTGTGTGTGTGTAGTATTATGTACACAGTTAATATATATTCATAATGAATACAAAATAAACCTAAGGTCATTAAATATAAGGTATGCAACAGGGCACTAGCAAATGGAGGAATTGGGAAAGGTATCTTATAAAAGGTGATCCTTGAGCTGTGGCTTGAAGAAAGTTAGGTATTCTGTGAGGCAGAGGTACAAGAAGAGATATTCCAGAGAAGAGATTTCAGCCACAGGGGATGGTGAGTACAAAAAAGGCAGGGAGATGAGATATGGAGTGCCATATGTGAGCAACAAGAAGTCTGTTTTGGCTGAACTATAGAGTTGGGGTGAGAGGGCAGCATGTAATGAGCCTTAAAAGGTAGGTTTAAGAACCTTTAAAAACTACACTGGAGTTTATATTTGATCCCAGAGCCAATAAGCTGAAATTTTTTGAGCCGAGGGAGTGACATATTCAGATCTGGGCTCTAGGAAGACACTTTGGTAACTGTGTAGAGTATAGCCTGGTGTTGTAGGAGACTTGTGGCAAAAGGTCACGGAATTTTCCAAGGGAGAGACGATGAAAGACTTGAAATGTGTGAGGAGAGAGAAGAGGTAGAAACGGCAAGGATTAGCAACTGATTGGCTATGTGGTGTGAGGAATCTAGGATAACACTGAGGCAGTGTTATGGGAGACAGGAACAATGATAGTGTTCTCACAAGCAACCAGGAAGTTAGAAGAAGGAAGTGTAATGAACTCTGTTTTGGACATGTGGAATTTTGAGAAATATTTCATGTATAATATATATACATTTTGTATATGTGCATAGATGTTACATACATAGATACACATGCACACACACATAAATATATATGAAAGAATCTACACTAGTAAGAGTTTTCATTCAAATAGAGGATATTAAGTTAATTTTGAAACAAAAAAGGATCTTTGATGGCATACTGCTAGAAAATTCATTGAAGTAGTCACAAGTCAAGGGTTATTCTAGAGGGTAATTTTAGATCTATTTTCTGAAAGAAGTTTATTACCAAGTGCAAATACCAGGAGGCTGGTGGGTGTATATTACGTGTTGGATAGAAAGTCATGTAAACGTTGCTTGTTTAGACAGGAGGAGCCAGTTGAATTAGTTCTCTGTCTTCTACTTCTACTTCTACGCCTCCTCAGATGGAGGTGTTTATTGATTGATTGATTGTTAGAAGCAAGGAAAAAAAAGGCATTTTGAATATAAATCGTCATCCAGAGAGATGTAGAAATCATGGAATCAAAGAAAGGAAGTTGCTCCAGAGAAAAAGAAAAAAGATGATGGAGAAAGGAGAATCTCTTGGGACAACTTGAAAAAAACTTTGAAAGAGAGAATGAGGAACTAGGTTTTGATCCAAAAAAATAGCCATCAGCATAGTATTTTTCTTTTAAATGAGGGAAAAGGAAAGGTAATTATGTGGTTAAAATAATGAAGAGAATCTTATGATACAAATTAATGATACATTAGTAGATTTTTAAGGTAAGTAGTATAGTGAAAAGAAAATTGCAAGGGGTCCAGATGAAAGATAATAAAGGACATAGAATTAAGCTGTAACTTTGGCTATGGAGAGTATAGAGTAGTAGATTCAGTATAAATTACTAAAGAGATGAAAAGGCCGTATTTGGCAGTAGAATGCATGCATAGACCAAAAATTACTAAATATTCACATTTGAATTTGCATCAGCCCCTTGACTTGACAATTAAAGGTGGCTATAACAGTGCTTCCTCCTCTTCCTCACTTAACACAAAAATTTAAAGAGGTCAGTGAAAAAGGGAGAATTTTAATTAAATTATAAAAGACTATAGGAATTAGACAATTATCATATGAGAACAAATGTATGTAGATCTAAAGCAGAGAAGTGGTTTAAAATGTAATGAAACTCAGTAAAATTCAGATAGTAGAAGCATCTAGGTGGTGAATAGTAGATAGATCACTGAACTTGAAATCGGAAGACCCAAGTTCATATGTGGCCTCAGGCACTTAATAGGTCTGTGATCTTGGGAAAGTCACTTAACCAGAGCTTATTGCTTCAGCAAAAGGAGTGACGATCTAAACTAGTAATTTTTAAAAATGTCTTCTATCAAACTTTTAAGGACTGTATTTGTAAATAGATGGTTAAAAATGTGGCTCCTTTCTTCTTGTAACTTCCCCTATTTCTTTTGAGGTCACCACAATCCTAGTCATACAAGTTTAAGCCTCCACAGTCACCTATCATTTTTCACTCTCCTTCAATCCCCATATCTAATGAGTTTATAAGTCTTACTGATTATATACCTTCATAACCTCTCTTGGGTCTGTGAGTTCCTGGCTCTCCACTGATACAGTTACCTCCCTTGGTGGTCTTCATCATTTCATATGGACCTTTGTAACAGCTTCATAATTAGACAGTCTCTCTGCTTTCATTTTCCCCTTTCTCTAGTCAGTCATCTATACACCTCCCCAAATAATCTTCCTAAAGCACATTTCTGGCCATGCCACTCCCCATGCAGCAATCCTCAATGTCTGTTGCCACTAAGGATAAAATACTGAATTTTCTATTTGCCATTTAAACCCCTTCACAATGTTTCCTGTCTACCTTTCCAGATTTATTTCATAGTATTCTTTCTCATGCATTCTGTGTTCTATCCATTCTTGTTGTTCCCTGTGCAAATCTTTGTATCTCCCACCTCTCAGCCTTTGCACAGACTGTCTACCATGACTGCAGTGCACTTCCTTTTTATCTCTGCTTTTAAAAAAGACTTAGTTGCCACCTCCTACCTGTGGCCTTTCCTGGTCCCCCTAATTGTTAGTGTTTTAATCTTGCTGAAATAATTTTATATTTACTTCTTATATATCTTCTTTCAACTTATTTTTGTACATGTTGCATCCCTTATATAAATTCCTTGAGGTCAGGGACTTGTATTTTAGTCTTTCTATCTCCAGTGCTAAGACTTCCACATAATAGGCCCCACATAAAAGCTTTTTGAATTGAATTATTAGAATGTTTCCACTTTGGAATTTTGCTTTCTTCTTCCCTAGGTGCTATATCTTGAAAAACAAGAAAGATCTCCAGATCACCAACATTCAGCCCAAGTAAAGAGACCCTCTGTTTCCAAGGAAGGGAGGAAAACATCTGTCAAATCTCACGTCACTGCACCTGCAGCTTCTGATTCCAGCAAAATGGTCTCAACCTCACCAATACCTGACAGTATAAGAAAGACTGATGTGGATGAAAAAGGTCAACCTCCTAATGCTAGTCCTCAGTGGCCATCTGATCTCAGCCAAAGTTCCTCCAGCCTCCACACCTCCAATGTTACCTCTTCCCCAAGCCACCTTTCTATCAAGGAGCCCACCCCCAGCATAGCATCAGACATCTCGCTGCCCATTGCCACACAGGAACTTCGGCAAAGACTTCGACAGCTTGAAAAGTAGAGTCTTTCAGTACCTAATTTTTTTTTAAGCTATCATGCAACTTTTGAAATGCATGGAGAGAATGTTAGAAAATAGATATAGCCAGTTCTCACTTTGATTATCTCTGGGATGGAAAACTTAACTGACGGTAGTTTTAAGAGAACAACTTAAAACATTAGATGACATGAACATCTGATTATGGTTTTTGAGTAGCATTGAAATTAAAGTTCACCTTTCCTAAGAACCAAGGAATTAACTTATTAAAATATGGAAAAGAATAGAATAGGTTTCAGCAATAAGAAAGAAAAGGTAGAAGTAGAGGGCTAATAAAAGCTAGTAAGGGCTAGTAAAAGTGCTGTGGTAGCTAACCATAAGCTACTAAGAAATCTGAAAAGCTGGAATGACATTCATATCATGGGGATGTGAAAAGATTTGTTGTATGGGTCTTTTTCTTCCTTAAATATTCAGCTCCCCATTTATTTTTATTTCACTTATAATATCTACCTTGTTTTAAAGGCTATGATTAGTGAATGTTACTAATATTTTTCATTAGATAAGCAGGAAAAATAATTTGTAGTTGCCATAAGCTTAAGGTATCTGACATTTTCTTCTTAGTGTAGGGAATTAAAATTGACCTTTGAAAGTTCTCTTCACAGCATTATAAATAAGCCTGTTTAACATCAGAATTGCAAGAAAAAAAGGGAGAAGCAGAGAATACTTTCATATTAAATGGTAACAGAAATCATGTTAGTGTCTTTGTTGAAAAGAGCCCTGGCTCCAGAAGCTCTTTTTAGGTACCTGTTCCTTCTCAGCCTGTAAAGTGCTTCCTATGTTTCATTTTATACTATGAGCTGATTTAATTAGATTTCTCAACAGCTAATCATGGGATCTGTCTTAATCATCCTTTTCATTTCTCCTCCTCCTGATATCTCTACCTCATGGACCTCATTGCAGAATGTCTAGGGGGTAACCAATTTATGTTTTTAGAATGTTATTGTATAAGGAATATGATTGTCTTATTTTGAAGTTTACTTCTAAGTGAAAAAAAAAATCCTGACAAATTTTGAGCAGCAGAGAGGTGTGAGTATATAATAGTCAAGTCAAGCCCTCAAAACTTGCGTAATACTTTGTACAAATTTCCCTGTTATGTTTATAGTTAGTTTCTTAATAACTCTTAAATGTGGTTCTTAATAGCCATATGATACCTTTTTACCAAATGAAAATGATTGTGTTAACGTATCTTTAGTATTTTGGGTTTTATGTGAAATGTTGATTGGGAATAACTAATTTCCCTGCTCTTTTTTCTCTTTCCTAGTGGAACAACATTGGGGCAGTCTCCCCTGGGGCAGATTCAGTTAACAATACGTCACAGTTCACAAAGAAACAAACTTATTGTGGTTGTGCATTCCTGTAGGTGAGCATTATATATCCTGGTCCATGTCTGTAAAGTTTTTTTTAATAACTTAAACATGTTATGGTACCATTTAAGTTTTATTTTTCAGTAGACAATTTAAATACATACATGAGATAATTCATTATTGTATTTGATTAGGTTAATCAAAAATTGATTTTCTTATTGTCAGACTCATTCGAACTAGTACATAGGAAATTCTGTCTCTTAGTAGAACATAACAACACTATTAGTATTAATTTTCCATATATTTCAAGGTACTAAACAGGATATATAAACTCTACTTCAAAAAACCCTTGTAAAAACACCTTGTTCTCATTAAGTATATTTGCTAGAGGTAAGATGGTTGGACAAATATTCTGATTTTTTTTGGTGGAAGAAGGGCTTCTCCCATTAGTTTATTTAGTGTTGTTTATATTCACTTTTGTAAAAGAAACATAGCAAGATTAAAGGAGGGATATAGTTTCATTAATATGAAGTTGTAAATTGTCCGGGCACAGGAAATTACATAGAAGAAGAAATACTGATATTGGGAGGAAACAGAAGGAAATTGTGGAAAACCTTTGTCTAATGAAGTAAAAGAGGGCATAGGGAGGTAATGAAAATAATGAATATATCTATCTGTAGATATTTATCAGATAAGAAACTCTTAAAACTAGAAGACATTTGTTAAATTTTGAATTTGTTAAATAAGCATTTTGTTAAATTTGAATTTGTTAAATAAGCATTAAGAAATCAAAGAAATAATATTATTGGCTCTGCAATGTAAAATGATAAATGAGGAATTAATGAAATTTAGATGTAAAATGATCGACTTAACAAAGATTTTTGCTAAATGCTTCAGTCTGAATCAGCAAGTTATTTATTGATCTACATAGCTCATATGTGCTTGGCAATGTGCCACATGTCTTTTTACGGGATCAAGATGATAATTCTTGTTTTTGAGAAGCTTACATGATCTTAAATTCTACCATATAGCGTCTTTTGTTTTGCATTACAGAAATCTCATTGCCTTTTCTGAGGATGGCTCTGATCCATATGTCCGAATGTACTTACTTCCAGACAAGAGAAGATCAGGAAGAAGAAAAACACATGTATCAAAGAAAACATTAAATCCAGTCTTTGATCAAAGGTATATTCTCATTGTCTTACTAGTACTAATAATAATAACCTGCATTTACAAAGCATCTTTTTCATAGTATCCCTATATAAGGTTTGTAGAAGTTATTTCCCTGTTTTTATAGCTGAAGACATCAATGGTTTCCTCTGGTGATTTATACAAGGTCACACAGTGAGTGTTGGAAGAAAGATGTAAACCAAGGTCTAATGACTTCCCTAGCCATTCTTAGTGTTGCCTGGCTTATTTATTTATTTTTTGGGGGGTATCACATTTATGTAGCAGACTGAAAACTCTACTGGATGGTAGATGGCATGATGTGTAGTCTAGATTGCCAGACTAAGAAGCTGAGACTTGGCTTCTTGTCCAGCTGTGCCACTAGCTAGTGGTGTGACCTTGACTCATGTCTCTGGATCTCTATTTTCTCATTCATATGAGGAGAGATTGATTATATGTTATTTAAAATACTATCCTGTTGTTTACATTCCGTCTTATCCCGCTCCTCTGCCCTGTCTTATACAAAACTAGACTGTGATCTGTAGTTAAGATTGTTTTTCTATATTTATGTATGTGTTTGTGTGCACATACACACTTTATTATTGGTCTTCTGATTAATGTCATAATTTTTATTGGGCTAATAGTTGTATTTTTTTTAAATACACATACTAATACCATAATAAGCAGTTATTTGGGGGGAAAATGTTATGAATAATCACTAATCACTTGACAGAGAGGTCAGTTATTAAAAATCTGATTGATTCTAATTTTTTTTTACTTTTATGATATAACTACTCTTATAACCATAGTAATTCAGGGAAAAAATGGAACAAATATTACACACACACACACACACACACACACACACACACACACACACACACCTATTTGGTATCTCATTCTAAACTCCTCTGTTGTGTGAAAAAATGTGTACTGAAGATAGAAATTAGGAGAAAGAATAACAGTTAAAATGCAGTTATTTATGTAGTTGCATTTTACTTAAAAAAATTAAATTATGTCAACTTCTATTAATTTCATCTATAATTTAGCCATCTGACTCATATTCCTTTTAAATTGTCTTTTAAAAAAAGTTTAAAAACTTAGATGCTATTGTTTTATCATTTTGCAGATGCCAATGGCTTTGTTTATCCCCATCACCACAGGGTGTTTTAGAGACAGTGTTCCTTCTGTGAAGTCTGTTTCATTTCTTCCATAGCATAAAATTACTTCTGGTCATGGCCGGACTAGGACTTTAAAATACTAAAGTCAGTTAAAGAGAAATTTTAAAAATAGCTTTGAATTTAGTGTTACATTGCATGTCACTTTTTCCAGAATGACAGCCCTTTGCTCTTAACAGTTAGAATTGTGTGCTGCTGTCATATTACTCACGAAGCCATGAACAGAATTTTTGTCTTATTTACAATGCCATGGCAACCCCTCATTTGTGTCTGCCTCTTGAAACTAGGCTTGTAAGTTTCTATTTATGGACAGTGAAATAAAAATGCCTAGCAGTTAAGTTTTATGGTTTAAAAAAAATTGAGCTAAAACTTGGAAAGCTGTTTCCAGTTGAAATGTCAAGATTTAAGGTGTTTTTTTTTTCATGGTAAAATTAGGGAGATACAAATAACATCTTTATCCTTGTTAGCTTTGATTTTAGTGTTTCATTACCAGAAGTACAAAGGAGAACCCTGGATGTAGCTGTCAAGAACAGTGGTGGCTTCTTGTCCAAAGACAAAGGACTTCTGGGTAAAGTAAGTTTTTACAGGAAATCAACATTGTCAAGTCTTTCTTTCTTCTTTGTAAAATCTAAATTCATCATAAAGAACATTTAAAGACTGTCTCCCACCAGCTTAATGAGGGTCTGTATGGCATAACAAAGTCCTGATAGTTGGTCAGTTCTCTATGAGAAAGAAAGGACTGCACTATACAACACCATTCTGCAACCACTGGAGTTGTGCCTGTTACATACTGAGGATATGCTTTGTATCCTTATACCCCTTCTCCATGTTTCTGCTATGAACTTTAGGAAATGGCAAAAGGGGTGAATTTCATTTTTTATAGTAATTGAGATAAAGGATGAATTTAGGAGAAGATTGAAATTGACAGAAATATACATTTCATTGATGATATTAGAAATTTATTTATTTAAAGATAAGATAAAAAAATAGTTTTAAATTTCACTAAGACTTTTGGGACACCTTGTATAAACTTAAGGATAATGTGCTATGAGTGGCAACAGTCAGTTCTGGATTATCTTCACATAAATTATAAATGTTTTAAGCCTTAAGGAGCTTTAAATGGCACTGAAACTTTTGGGACATCATATAAATGAGCTTGAATTCAGGATTGTTGTTTGTTGAAAGAAACTAATGGAATTTGATTCCCAGGGGGAGATAACAGGTAATGTTACAGGAAAAAAGCAAAAAAAGGAATATGAACAGAAAGAAGAAAACTCTAGTCTTGACATATTGATGGAAAGGTATATGAGGAAGGTGTAAAGCAGAAATGAAAAATGGAACTAAAGAATGGTGGGCACCCTTACTTAAAATAATAATGAATGATAGAGCCTTTGACCTGTCCTTTTTCTTTCAGTTGTTGGTATCTCTGGCCTCTGAGGATCTTGCCAAAGGTTGGACCCAGTGGTGAGTGGGACCTGGTATTAGTACATGTTTGTTGATTTGGTACAATCAGCAAAATTAACCCTGAATATATTGCAATAAATCTTTATGCATTTCCTCAGGTATGACTTGACAGAAGATGGTACAAGACCACAGGCTGTAAACTAGATCCTCTTCCAACATGAAGAATTTTCTCCTTGCATATTGTACTTAGCCAATCTTTATACACTTTGAATGCATCATTTTCACAGATGTTTCAATATTATTTTTATAGTTTTATGTATTTAGTTATTACACACCCCCAAAGGTTTTATAAATTTTAACACCTTGGCATTTTTTGCAGATTTAGCCAGTTTTATTGTTAAATTTCATATTTTAATTTACTCTTAATATTTTGCCTATTATTACAATGTGCAATAGACTGGTAGGGTGACCTGTTGTTAAATGGAAACATGTGTCATTTGTGTCTTTTAGAAAATGAATATATGATATGCTTTATTACTGCCTTGTTTTGTATATCACCAAGGCACACTATGCCATGTAAATAGACTATTTTTTATAATCTCTTCATGCTGGTTTGAAGTCAGATGAAAATGGATCAAGGGAATATATATATTTTCTTGGAGTTCATATTAAATTCTTATGACAAATAATCCTTTTATTTGGCCTTTGCAGCAAAATGGTCTCAGTGACTTATTTTGTGGGGTTTCTTTTTAAAAAAGAAAAAACTTAAAAGACTATTAAAATTAGTCCTTTTCTTACCTATTGTGTATTAGTGAAACTGTACAAAATATTAACATTTTTACATTAAGTTCTATTATTGAAAAGTCATGATAATGACTACTGTAAGAAAAGTGTTTTTAGTACTAAGAAATATAAAAGTATTATATTTGAAAAGAGGGTTGTCATGCTCCACAAGTCATAGAGTGCAGATCCGGGCTTTCTTACATGGAAATGAAGACATTTGCAATAGAAGGTTTTGAATTTATTTTTAATTGCCTGTTTATTGTAACTTATTCATGTATTCTAAAACTTAGATATATATTATCTCTTTCATAAAAGGTGAGTAAAGCAACTTTTCCACATTAGAAATTAGATGTCATAAATAAATACTCATAAATCATATTAATTTTCA
Source organism: Pseudochirops cupreus (assembly GCA_028627135.1). Classification (NCBI taxonomy): domain Eukaryota; kingdom Metazoa; phylum Chordata; class Mammalia; order Diprotodontia; family Pseudocheiridae; genus Pseudochirops; species Pseudochirops cupreus. The sequence continues at coordinate 518,131,288 of CM053581.1, read as the reverse complement.
TTGTTTTAAAAGCCTATTAAAAAAAGATATATAAACTTAGCAATGAAAAGCTGAGAATGTATATCATGAAATGTTGAATTCAAACCTGATCTTTTCTTGACCCCACTTCAGTGAAGTGAAAAACTTACTTTTAATGATACAGTTTGTCCTGAGTTTATACTATGTATCAGATATTATCACCATGAAACTGAGACATGATTACTTTCTGCTGCTATGTAGAGGTTACTGGTATGACCAAAGGGGATTTAACATAGCTGCAGTTGTGACCAACGGCAGCTATTAACTATAACACAAAATTTTATTGGTTTCATTAGTTTGGATCACAAACATTGTTATAAACAAAATTTAGAAGCCTCTTTTAAAGACTTTGAAAGCATGTTTCACACACAGGAGCCTGCTTATGTGTGGAGGAATATGCTATGCACTTCATATACAAAAGTATGCTCCTAGTTTAAAAATAAAAATTTTTTGAGTCAAGTGACACAAATGACTTCATTACCTGTGAGAATAAGTTAAGGTTATGTAATAAATTCTTTTAAAAACAGCTTTATAATGAACTCAGCTCAAGTTTCATCAAACTCAATAACTTATGACAGCTCACATGACCAAACATACCAAAGTGCCTGTTGTGGATATTAGATTCCAGAACCTTCTAATTCCAGAACCTACCTAATCACTTTTAGTTGATAATAAATACTTTAATTCCTGAGGTCTACTTACAGTAGAAATCAGCTTCTTCACTACTCATTTTCACACTGGTAAAAATGATAGTGCCACCGTGAAGTGAAATAATTATGTTACCCTTAATTCAAATTTCATTAGAAGACCTCATCATTAACAGGCTCCCATGTGTCTTGTGTTGGTGCCCATTCCAGAAGAAAGTGTGTTTATATATTCCGTATATATACATATATGTATATGTACATATACATATATGTATATATACATATATATATGTGTGTGTGTGTGTATAATATATATCTCACAGTCCTATAGCATGAGAAAGAGCTGAATATTAACCTGTTAAAATCTAGTTATCTTTCCATGATTTACTGAACACCACCTTTCTATAGTGAGTTCTATTGCTGGGCCTCTGGCGCAGCCTGAAAGAAGAGAGGAAAATGCAACACTTTTAACATGACAGTCATCTGGTTTAAAGTTCTGGAACAAAGGAATTTTACATATAGTTATTTGCTTCTTTACCTAAAAAAAGAAGATATAGATATATATAGATATATATATATCTATATATATGTATGTATGTATTTTTTTTCCTTTTTTGGACTAAGTGCTTCATTAGGTTATTTAGGACAGTGCATAAGCAACTAGAGGGGGGAAAATATCAAGAGATAGAAACAAAAGAGAAAGGTAAAGCAATTTGGTAATGCTATGTTTAGTAGCCTAGCCCTAGAGCCTGATTTTGTGAGGCAAAGTTCCTATTGCTGTTAGTCAAGTACCTAGGGTTGCTATCACCAAGGAATTTGACTCGCAAATGATGCAAAAATTGACTCTTTATCTGTAGGGGATGAGAATTCCAGTACCAGTCCTTAGTTGTTTTTTTTTAAAGAAAAGATAATGACAGCTTAAGGTGAATGTTATAGCATCATAAAAACAATGGTAAGATTAGGAACAAAGGGAGGGGTGATCTAGTATGAAATACCTGAAAGATTAGATTATGGGATGATCATAAAGACAAAATTGTTAGAACTATATTCTTAATAGTAGAAATATTCGATTTGTGTTGATTTTTAATTTTTTGATACATGTGTTAAATGAGTAAAGAGGATTTAACACTTTTCATTTTGAGCCACACAGGAAAAAAAAATCATCTTAGATGAGTTTCAAACAGCAATTCTGGCGAGTTTGTACATGTGGATTGTATATCCTGTGCCTTAAAGTATGAAGTGCAAAAGTATTGTTGTTTTTAATGTTTCAAACAATTAAAGGAAAAAAAATTGTTTTTTTGCTGTACATATCACCATTTATATTTTACGCTATGAAAATTTCTAGAAAAATTCTCTTGCTTTGGTGAGAAGGGCTTTAAAAACTGAATTCTAAAAATATCAGTGAAAGTGTACTCCAAATGTGATTCAGTGTGGGTAGCACTTGTAATTTGGACTAAATAAAGTTGTTCTTTTTGTCACAATTCCTTCTATTTCAGAGTTGCGGAAATCTGTAAAATTGGAAATCAGTGAAGAAGGTCTTTTTTATTATAGGTTATCCTTTTTTGCTTAAGTAATTTACATGACAGTGCATGTATTTATTCAATAAACAATTCATATGGTGGATGGTTTATGACTTTTCTTTTCTCTAATCTTTGTCCTAAAATAAAACTTTAGGATTAGTCTAAATAATCCAAAGGATGGTTATTTTATTACACTATGCATTTTATGGAAGTTATTTTATTTTCATAGTTACATGAGAGAAATAATTTGAACTATTCCCCTTTTTTCTTTTCCTGATTTGATCCCTTTCCACCTGGCTTTAAATCAAACATTGTGAAGTTGTGTAGGTAACAGGGAAGAATTGCCTTAAATATGACCTCAGTCTTTTCAGTGAGCATAGTAGATTGAATTCCACCCAGTTTGAAGACCTTCAGATAAAAGATGACATTCAAAGATTGGAGAAAACTAAATAGAAAATTGGACCTTTGCTTGTTTTAATGAGAACATAGCTGGCGGTGGGGTTAAAGAGTTTAATTCACTTAAATTATTTGTAAACCACTGCATGGCACATCCACCAGGAAGACTTGAGATTCAATTTAGGCAGCTGTCTTTTTGACTCTTGCTTAGAAGCTGAGGAAGCAGCTTATTATTAGATTCTTTACGTTGCTGTGATCAGGTAAGTGAACCTAAATCCCTTGCCTAACATCTAAGAAAGCACAATGAAATAATTCATCTTTTCTCATTATTTAAGATTATCAATTAATAGCTCCAGGACTATATATTTTCCCTGTTTTTGTCATAAAGACAAATAGAAATAAAAGTCTAGCGTACTTGACATAGTATTACAGTTCTACCCAAAATGCCTTTCCCCCTTCCTGCCCTCAAAGGAGGAGGAGTCGAGTAAGAGTAATTATCAAGAAAAAATATAATTTGGCAATTTTTAGCCATTCCAATTATTGCTAAATAACTAGTTGGAGTTCAGGGTTTCTAATTGCAGGACTGAATCATTAAATGAGAGTGAACTACAAGAATTTTATATAAATGCTAGCCTCCCTCTAAGAAGAAAACTATTTACAAGTAACATTTAAGCACCTGGAAAATCTGATATAATTCTCTCCACCTGAATACTAGTCATAATAGATTAATTATTTTTCCTAGATTATTGTAAACATGAAAAGACATTGAATAATCTGGTTATAACCTATTTCATTCATTTGTTGTTGTTTTTTTAGAGGGCAATTGGAGTTAAGTGACTTTCCCAAGGTCACAAGGCTAGTTTTTGTGTTAAGTGTCTGAGGCTGGATTTGAACTCAGGTCGTCCTGACTCCAGGGCCGGTGCTCTATTCGCTGCCCCACCTAGCCACCGCTATTTCATTCATTTAAATTGAGAATCCTCAAATCACCCATTTGTGGATTATCCACAATACTCTTATTTCTAGGTTTATTGCCTTCCAGCCACTATTTTTCACAAAGAAAATTATTTTCAGTATTGGTCTAAGCAAAATGTTATTACGATACCAAATCTATTAGAATAAGAATCACTTTCAAAAGAAAGTTGCCTTTGAGTTTAGAAGAACTTTGAGTGCAAATCCCACCTTTGATATTGTAGCTACATGATCACAGACTAGTCACTTAACATCTATTAACTAAGTACCTTTGTTTATTCATGTTTTTGATGAGGATTGTTTTTTATTCAGTCGTGTCTGACTCTTTGTGACTCTATTTGGGTTATCTTGGCAGGGATACTGGAGTGGTTTGTCATTTTCTTCTCAAGCTCATATGAGGAAACTGAGGTAAACAGGGTTAAAGCTAGTAAGTGTCTGAAGCTGGATTTGAACTCATGATGAGTCTTCCTGACTCCAGACCTGATACTGTATCCACTGAGGGACTTAGCTGATCTTGAGGATTATTAGGATGTGATGCAAAGGTAAATCGCTTATGTAATGTATTTGTCAGAGCATCATAGCACCAAGAAATTTGGTCCAGGACCACCTTTAGGCAGGTAAGATAGTAGTGCTGTTTCTGATGCCCCCAAAGAGTTTAAGTACATGTCTTAATAAATAGAGCATCTGTCATCCAAGTCTCTAACTTTTAAGTGCAAAGATTTTTCCATCACATCCCCCAACACCAAACTAAAGGAATGAAAAATATTTGCTAATTTCAAGAAATATCATCTTCCCCTCACTCCAGTCCATCCTCTATTCAGCAAACAAAAGTGTCCTTAAAGCACAGGTTTGACCATATTGCAACACACCCTATTCCACTTCCAAACATTCATTTAACTGCAGTGGCTTCCCATTTCCTCCAACATAAAATATAGAATCCTCTGGTTTTTAAAGCCCTTCATAATCTTGGTCCCTTTGTAATATTCCAAACTTTTCTCACCTTAACTCTTCTCCCCTCCTTGCCACCTAACAACATACTATACTAACTATAGGATCCAGTGACACTCATCTGCGTGTTCTTGTTAGTACACAATGATCCATCTTCTTATCTGGACATTTTTATTAGCACCTCCCTCTCCTGCAGTTCTCTCTTCATCTTTGCCCCTTGGCTTCCTTGGCTTCCTTCAGGCAAAACCCCACCTTCCGCAAAAAGCCGTTCCCCAGTCCCCCTCAATGCTAGTGCCTTCCTTCCCTTTGTGATCATCTCCAATTTATCTTGTATATAACTTCTCTGTTTATCACTGATTGTATATATCTCCCATTAGACTATGAATCCCGTGAGGGCAGGAAGGACTGTTTTTACCTTTCTTTGTATCTCTATGGCTTAGCACTGTGTGTGGCACAGAGTAGGCACTTAATAACTGTTTATTCCTATGTGCAAGGTGCTGTTTCAAGTCCTGGGACTGCATAAACTTAAAATGACTGTCCCTGCCTTTAAGAAACTTTTGTTAAAAAAAATAGTTTTCAACATTTGCTTTTATAGGATTTTGAGTTCTAAATCCCACCCCACCCCCACTCTTCGTTCCCTAAGACAGCATGCAATCTGATATACAGGTATGATCATATTCATAACATCAGTTGTTGTGAAAGAAGAATCAGAAGAGAAGGGGAAAACCATGAGAGAAAAAACAAAAAAGAGAAAATATTATGCTTTGATCTGCATTCAGACTCCATAGTTCTTTCTTTGGATGTGGATTTTTCCCCATTAGTTTTGGAATTGTCTTAGATTATTACATTGCTCAAAAGAGTTAAGTCTAACACAGTCCATCATTGCACAGTGTGGCTGTTACTGTATAGTGTTCTGGTTCTGCTCACTTGGGATCACTTCATGCAGGTCTTTCCAGATTTTTCTGAAGTCTGCCTGCTCACCATTTCTTATGGAACAATGCTATTCCATTACATTCCATAACTTGTTCAGCCATTCCCCAATTGATGGGCATCTCCTCTGTCTCCAGTTCTTTGCCACCACAAAAAGAGCTGCTATAAATATTTTTGTACATGTGGGTTCTTTCCCCTTTTTCATGATCTCTTTGTGATATAGCCCTAGCAGTGGTATTGCTAGATCAAAAGGTTGTAATGTCAATGGAATGGGAAAACCTTCCCCACCCATTAATAGGTCTATGTGACCTACTTTGAGCTTGGGCCAAGCTGACTGCTGTGATGGAGCCCAAGTCACATGGAGCCATGGTGGGAGGAGCCTGCTGAATAGGTGGAGTAGGAAGAGTGAGGCAGAGCACTAGAGAGAGGAATTTTGCTTAGGGGAGCTTGTTTGTGGGGAGGGAGTGCTTGGGGATGTCAGTACTCCCTGGATTGGTGATTTGTATAAACTTCTTTGTTATCATAGTGGATTTGGCCTTCTAGTATCTGAATAAATCTTTAGGTTTTGCCTTTGAGGGAAAGAGTTATTTATATTTTGCAAATTTACCCTGGAAATACACATGCATATTATGCATATTCATAGCAGCTGCTACAGCCCTTAGTAGTGGTATTGCTGGATCAAAGGGCTTGTACAGTTTTATAACCCTTTGGGTATAGTTCCAAATTGTTCTCCAGAATGGTTGGATCAGTTCACAACTCCACCAACAGTGTATTAGTGTTCCAATTTTCCCACATCTCCATTGATCATTTGATCAATTTTGATCATTTTCCTGTTTTGTTCTGTTAGCTGATCTGATAGGTGTGCTGTGGTACCTCAAGAGTTTTAATTTGCATTTTTGTAATTAATAGTGATTTAGAGCATTTTTTCATATGACTATATATAACTTGAATTTCTTCATCTGAAAAATGCCTATTCACATCCTTTGACTATTTATCAATTAGGGAAAGAATTGTACTTTCCTAGATTTGACTCAGTTCTCTATATATTTTAGAAATAAGGCCTTTATCAGAGACACTGGCTGTAAAAATTGTTTCTCAGCTTTATGCTTCCCTTCTAATGTTGGTTGCATTAGCTTTATTTGTGCAAAAACTTTTAAATTTAATGTAATCAAAATTATCCATTTTTTATTTCATAATGTTCTTTATCTTGTGTCATAAATTTGTCCCTTCTCCATAGATCTGACAGGTAAACTATTCCTCTCCTGATTTGCTTATAGTTTCACCTTTTATGTCTAAATTCATGTACCGATTTTGACCTTATCTTGGTATATGGTGGAAGATGTTGGTCTGTCCCTAGTTTCTACCATAATGTTTTCCATTTTTCCCAGCAGTTTTTGTCAAATACTGAGTTCTTATTCCAGAAGCTGGCATCTTTGGGTTTATGGAACAATAGATTACTATAATCATTGACTACTGTGTCTTGTGTACCTAACCTATTGCACTGATCTACCACTCTTGTTTCTTAGCCAGTACCAAGTAGTTTTGATGATTGCTGCTTTATAATACAGTTTTAGATGTGATATGGCTAGGCCACCTTCCATTGCATTTCTTTTCATTAATTCCCTTGATATTCAGGAACTTTTGAAGAACTTAACTTTTACGTTTCACTGATGTATTTAGCAGTTTGTGTTGCTTGACAATGCATGTTTGTTCCAAAGTGTTTTTATTTTTTTAGTTAGGGGAGAGGGGAAAAGGAGATGAAGTTGTTAATTTTTTTCAAATAAAATTTTTTAAAAAAGTTTTGATGTCTCTTGTTTTTCCATTCCAGCTATTTCTAGACGTATCTATTCTCAACCTCATTTTTTTTTCCCGAGATCTGGACCTTTCCTATTAACAATAAACCATAAAAACATACAGTGTACTATCTAATAATATATACAGCATCCTGCCTCTAAGTGTACCCCAAAATTCTTCCAAAAGAAGTCATATGTTTTATTATATGTTCTTTGGGACTATCAATTATGGAAGAATTTGGCTTCTTTTTTGGGGTTATTTTTATTTATATCACCAATAATTTGTGCTCATTTTTCTTCAGTTATACTTGATTCATTTTGTTTCCATTTGTCACAAATTTTCCCATACTTTTGTGAATTCCATACTTCTGTATTTCATACTGCACAATAATATTAAACAGTTCATTCAGGCATTCCCAGATTGATTAGCATCACTTTGTTTCTAGTTCTTTGGATCTATCTTTTTCTGGCTTTGGAGTACATGCCTCTTAGTTGGGTTACTGGTTCAAAGGTTTTGAATAGTGATCACATTTCTGAAATAATTCCAAAATATTTTCCAGCACACTTGGGCCATTTTATTCCAAGGAGCATATTATCCTTATTTGACCCTACCATTACCTGGAATTATCATCCTATATTATACTTTCCTCTCACAGACAAAATTCTAGAAAAAGTTATTTTCTCTTCTTGCCTCCATTTCCTCTTGTCTTTCTAAATCATTTGAATCTGGTTTCTCCCATCATAATTCAACTGAAACATGTCCCAACTTACAATCGCCAAATCCAGTAGCCTTTTCTCCACATTTATCAAGTAAAAAGCCTCAAATGAGACCATCTCAAGAATATAATCCCTTCCAGCACTGTATTATTATTATTATTATTATTATTATTATTATTATTATTAGCCCTTCTTTTCCCAGTTTATTTCCTTTTGTGGTTATTACTTCCCCTGAAATGGGGTGTTCCTTTGAAATTACAGAGTTGTAATTTGTGTAGTTATCACCAGGGGGAGGTGGTGCCTTGAGTAATGGAGCCTAACCTTTGCAGTTTACTAATTCCCTTTTGAGCATGAGCTGGGCCTTCCAAAGACAGTGTTCATGATGCAAGCATTTGTACCTAAAAAAAACCCCAAGAACTCTATATTGAAAAATACATGTATATACACATGCCTATATATAACATACATATACACATACATGGACATAAATATGTATAAAATATATGCATATAACAAATATAAAACATACATATACAATTTATATAAATTGGGTACCTTTCTAAATGAAGACATGCAAGAAATAAGTGAAAAGATTCTATACAACTTACTGCTATCACATGTTTACCTTTAGCTATTAGTTATCACATTAAGGTTTAATTATAGATTATATATTGAACAAGCTGCCTGGCTTTGATAAAGTAGTAGAAATGAAAGGAGCAACAACAAAAACAAAACCGAATGCTCCAATCAACTTCATTTCCAAAAAAGAGAGAAGATGCAACTCCCTCTTTGCCAAGATAGGAGCCTATTGGTGTGGAATATTGTATATGATGTCTGACTTGTTTGATGTGTTGGTTTTTTGGAAATATTCCTGGCCTCCCACACCCCACCCTCTCTTTGTTTTTCATTCTTTGTTATAAAAGCTGACTCTCTGGGGAGGGGTGAAAGGAGAACTATATTTGGAAATGAGATTCTTACAACTTCATAAAATTGTTTACAGAAACAATGGAAAAATAAACTTCAAAAATTTGTTAACTGGCCAGAGCTACAATATATTTTGTGTAGAATATGTGAGGACTCATGAAGCTTATTTAGCTTGTAATACTGTGCTTTACAAATTTAAATGAATGCCTTGGGAAACATATTTTAGCTATTACTGGAGACAATATTAAAAACGTTTTAGGGGCAGCTAGGTGGCACAGTTGATAGAGTCAGGAGGTCAGGAGAACCTTTGTTCAAATTCAGCCTCAGATACTAGCTGGGTGACTGGGCAAATCGCTTAAACATGACTATCAGCAACCAATCACCTTTAAAACAGAATAGGGACTTCATCTGAGAAGAAATGAGAACAGCTGGGCCCTGCTCCGAGGGATCTATACAAGAACATATACAGGTTTCTAATTCTAAACCAGAGAGAACATCCAAGATACAAATCAGAAGTATACCATGGATGATAGTGAAGTTCCACCAAAATCCTCTCTAGAAGAACTCCATTATCTCCAGTAACCTCTAAAATGAAGTTATTTCTCAGTCTTATCTTGCAAGAGGGAGACAAGGTTACACTTTGAACATTACGGTCAACAAGTGGGAGAAACTGCTGGTATCAATTACCCAGGCAATGGTTCTGGGGGTGGGGGTGGGGCCGCTAGGAGCTTTGTTTTCGAAATCCCTTGTAAATTCAATGAATTTAAAAGAAGATGATATACAAAATTCTGTCATTTATAGCCAATATGGATTAAACAGCCAAAGTAGCACTAATTAAATATTGCAAAACAAAATATAATTAAATTTTAATCTAACTCTTAACATATTTTGTTTTTATATTCATTTTACCTACAATTCTGAAAATAGCTTACAAGCTTCTACTCTGAACCGAGCTTTTTCAGGTAGTCCCAACTACACAAACATTTGCTTTGATGCTTTGACTATGAAAATGCAGTCTCATCTGATTATCTGAATTCATAACTTTCCTGATTTCACTGTTTTGAAGACATAGCTTTTTGTGAATAGTTTCAATTTGGGGATCTGGAGTACAATTTTATTTCGTGATAAATTACATATTTTAATTTGTTTAGTTATTCTGGAATCACAAAAATGAGTTCAGTTCCCACCTTGGACTCTAGACATTAGCTATGTAACTCAGGCAGTCACTTAACAACTATCTACCTCAGTTCCCTCTCTTGTGAAATGAGGATAATAGTACCTACGTCTCAGGATTGCTGCGAGAATTGTGACAAATGCTGGCAGTTTGGTTTCCACTGATTCTATAGGAACAGTGGGTGTTTACATGCAGGAAGATATATCTGTAAAGGAGCTAGGCTGGCTCTGAGTGGTTGGGGGATGGTCACTGACTTTTCATTAACATGAATGCTTAATGGACAGGTTGGGAGAGTTGTAACCCAGAAGAGCTGGAGCCAATCCCTGCTCTGAAGGGATGAAATGGTGGGAAAATTAAATGATACAGCATAAAAGGGCTTACTGTTGTCTGATCCTTTGTAGTCTTTTCTGGGAGTCTACCCATTTATTTGTTACAGGATAAATGTAAAATAAAGATCATGAAACTTCCTGGATCCTCAACAAGTGTGGTTTATTCTGACAAAGCACATGGATTTTCATTTGTAACAGGAAAAAATGAAATAATATTTTTAAAGTACTTTGCAAATTTAAATTGCTATAAAAATGATTTTAGTCATTCCTTTATATACTTGGAAATGAGAAAATTCTTGCAAATATTTTCCCCCAATTAATTATTTCCCTTCCAGTTTTAGGTGCATCGATTTTGCAAAAAAAATAAAGAAAATAGTTTTATGAAATCAGAATTATCCATCTGGTCTGTGAAATCCTCTCAATCCCATTTCTATTCAAGAACTCTTATCCATAGATCCAGAACTTTCTTTTTTGCTCCTCTATTTAAAAATATTTTTTAGATAAGACCTTTAATGTGTAAGTCATATATATATTTGGAATTTATCTTGATGTATGGAGTGAGGTGTGGGTCTAAACCAAATTTCTGCCAGACTCTTTTCCACTTTTCTGAGAGGTTTTTAATAGTGAATCCTAACCTAGTAATTTGGGCTTTGAGTTAATCAAACACTATGCTACTGTGTTTTTTCACTTTTGTACATTTTGAAACTGATCTGTTCCACTGATCAACTTCTATTTCTTAAGTACCACAAGTTATTTTGGTGGTTGTAATAAAGTTTGAGATCTGGTACTGTAATGCCCTTGTCCTTCCTACTTTTTTTTTCATGTTTTTTTCCTTGATCTTTTCTGCCTCCAGATGAATTTTTTTTCTTGCTTTCTAAAGTAATCCTTAGTTGTTTGATTGGTGTGGTACTGAATAAATAAATTTACTTAGGTAGTATCATTTTTATTATATTGGCATAGCTCGACCAGAAACAATGAGTACTTCTTTGCTTATTTAGAACTGTCTTTATTTCTGTACTGTTTTGTAGTAGCATTCATGTAGTTCTTGTGTGTTTGGCTGGTTGACTCCTAAATGTTATAAATTCTTTGGTTATTTTGAATAGAATTCCTTTTTCTATCTTTTCTTGCTGGGTATTGTTAATTCTGTATGAAATGACAGATGATTTTTGTGGGTTTATTTTATATTTTGCAATCTTCCTGTCTAATTTTCAATTAGCTTTTTAGTTGATTTTCTAGGATTCTCTTATGTAGACCATCAAATTATCCAAAAAAAGTAAATTTCCTCATTTTAAAATTCTTCTTCCCTAAATTTCTTTTTCCTTGTCTTATTGCTATAGCTAGCATTTGTAGCACTTTTAAATATGAAAAATTATAAATATTTGCCTTCCCATTGATCTTCCTGGAAAGGTCCTTAGTTTATCTCCATTATTATATAATGCTGGCTCTATGTTTTAGATGTTATTCACATTAGGAAAAGGTTCATTTGTTTTAACAAAAATGATATTGTATTTTGTCAAGAGCTTTTCTTGTATCTTTGCACAAAAGCAAATCAACACAATAGCATAGTATTTGATTAATCCAAAGCCCAAATTACTAAGTAAGGAGTCAATATTCAGTAAAAACTGCTGGAAAAAGTAGAAAGCAGTCTGGCAGGAATTAAATTTAGACCCACACCTTATTCCATATGTGAAGATAAACTCTAAATGGATACATGATTTAAATATTAACATAATTAAGTGAATTTGATTTTTTGGTTATTAATCTCATTTGTTATGTTAATAGTTTTCCTAATACTGAATCAAACCTGTATTCCTGCTACATTAATCCTACCTGATCATAATGTACAATCTTTTTGATGTGTTGCTGTAGCCTTTTTGCAAATATTTATTATTTAAAGTTTATGCCTCCAATAGTCATTAATGATATCAATCTATAGTTTTCCTACTCATTCTTTAAAGTCTAACTGAAACATCTCTTCCATGAAACCTTACTTCTGACACCTACTCATCAACACAGTGCCTTGTTTTACTTCTCCCATGGAGCACTCTTAGTTAAAGTTTTCATTCTGTACCTAGTACGATGCCTTTTATATATTAGGTGTTTAACGAATGCATGTTGATTGATTTATCTGAACATTACTGAGGTAGTCTGAGTCTGTACACTCCATCAAGTTTGTATAACGGTTGTCTCCCTTAAGACCAGCACAGTGCTCTGCAAACTCTAAATCAGTGGTTCCCATTTAACTGTTTACAAATCCCTTTTGGGTTCTCAATATTGGTCCAAGGGATTCAGACTAAAAATTCTTTAATGGCTCTTAAAGCAATAAATAATTACCTAATGATGTTACAAATATATTTTTCCTCTGTGACAACAAGCAGGTTTTGTTTGAAGCATTATAGGTTTGTTTCTGTAGAAATTCAAAACTGTGTTGATGATATCACGTGTAAAATTTTGTTTTTTGTTCAGTGACTATACTCAGCATGTTCTTAGCATTTCTCAATATGTCACCAAATTATCTCCAAACTACTATAAGATAATGGCATTCCCACACAAAACTGTTCCTAATGTATGTGTATGCTGTCTTTTGTGTTCCATACCTGGGGGGTCCTCAAACTTTTTCCACTCATGATTACCCCTTTCTGCCTGAGAAATTTTTATGTGACTTCGAGTATATAAAATAGGTATACAAATCAAACATTTACTGATATTAAACCATAAAGAAATTTACTTTAAAACAATTCTTTGTTATACATATAATTTTACCATTTGTTATTAAAGACAAAAGCAAATCGGCACACTAGTGAGGTGGATATGCTTGTTTATTTTTACATAAAAATTAAATCTTGGTGGAATATTTGATACTGTAGGACATAGAGCATCTTCAACTTTTTTTCAGAGTTGCGTGGGGTACGGGGACCCCAAAAATCCCCTACCCAGAAAAATCAAAAGTCAGAGGTATCTGGAGGAAGGAACAGGAGGTTTTATTCTCTTCCCCTCCCCACCTTCCCCACAGGAAGAGGGAGATCCTCTCCATGGCAGGGACAAGGAGAGGAGGCGTGTTACAAAAGACAGAACAAGAATTTATACCCCAAATTGGTGAAGCCCCCTCCCCCTGGCTGTCCCTTCTCCTATTGGCTAGGAGGCCGGCTCTCAGTCTTGGCGCAAAATCTAACCCAATGGTGAATAACAAAGAAGCCTGCCACTATCTCCTGTTGGCAGGGAGGTGCAGGAAGCCAAGGTATTATCTGATGAGGGAGAAGGGGTGTGGGATTTCTAATGAAATCCATTCTAGGTTCGTTGTCAGAAAAAGAATTTACTGGACCCAGCTGTCCTTTGGTAGAGTCATAAAAGTTTATTATTTCACTGAGGCAAGGGCTGCAAGCTGAAAGGGATTTAAGGCAGAGTTA
>CM053581.1:518083841-518117016 GCA_028627135.1 Pseudochirops cupreus | reverse complement strand
TCACAAATACAGTCATTAGAAAACCACACAAACCCTCCACCCCTCAGTGTCCAAAAAACCTCAGTTTCATCCAAGGGGAGGCTTTTTCTTCATCTTGACTCTGGGTGGTCTCTCTGATTCCCTGGATCCCCTTCCAAGGTTCCAGCTCCCTCCTGAATCTGCCAAACAGTCACCTGGATTCAGAAGCAGACAGCTCCAAGGTCCTTGTCCAATCCTCAGAAGTAGACAGCTCCCAGGTCCTTCTCCAGTCCTCAGGGCAGTCCCTGGCATACACTGAAGTTCACAGGGTCTAGCACATCTCAAACTCTTTACCACTTCTCTTGCCTGGAACTCAAGGATCAGCCAGGCCACAAACAAACAAAGTCTTATCCTGGTCATGCTTCTTCAGGCAAGCCCTCTTAGCCTTCCAGGCAAGCCCAGGCAAGCCCTCTCAGCCTTCCAGGCAGGTCCTCTCAGCCTTCCAGGCAGCGTTAACCAGATTCTGGTCTCAGGAAAACTCCAACTCAGTTCTCAGTCAGTTCTCAGCTTCCAGATGCTAGGAGAGAAACTCTCTCACTCAGTTCTCAGTCAGTTCTCAGCTTCCAAATGCTAGGAAAGAAACTCTCTCTCTCTCTCTCTATCTCCCTCTCTCTCTCTCTCTCTCTCCCTCTGTCTCTGTCTCTCTGTCTTTCTGTCTCAGCCAGCTTCAGTCTCCAGGATTCTTCCTTCAAGGGGAGCAAAATTCCAATTCTGTCCGTCTGTCTCTGGAATTCTTGCTTATGTACACACCTCAGCCAATCCCCTTCTTCCACATCAACAGGGGAGTTCATGCCTTCTCAACAGTGGGACAGAGTTTGTACCTTCCACACTTAGCACTTAGTACTAAGTGCTAAGTATCCTGCTAAACTGATTACTATTACAGGGTCCAAGCATAGGCACTCAAGTACCCCATCATAACCATCGAATTTGTATTAGGAAATATATCCACTTCATTCTTGTTTAAATCATAGTATTGGAATAAATTCAATAAGGAACTAAATTTAAGTCTGGTGTTAAGACAAATATTACAACCTTTGTTCAAATAAAAAAGTCAAAGTTCATGTGTGACTATTATGTTGTATTTCTTTCAAGGTGTGACATTTCAGTAAAATGCTATACTCAACAAAATATAAACTTCATATGAATTTATAGCTAATACTAAACATATAAGAACTTGCTGGATTACTTCTTTAACGGTTTGTGTCCTACATATTTATAGACATTTTACAATTTTATATTTAGTTTTCCTATAGACTAATATAAGTTTTTTTTTTTTTTTTTGCTTTTATGGAGGGCAGTTAGGGTTAAGTGACTTGCTCAAGGTCACATGGCTAGTTTTTGTGTTGTGTCTGATGGCGCATTTGAAATCCGGTCCTCCCGACTCCAGAGCAGGTGCTCTATTCACTGTGCCACCTAGCCGCCCCTGTGATCGAACTTTTTCATAATTACATACTTTAAATTTTAGTTTGGAGCAAAAGTTATCCCTGTAGTTACTATATTTAATCAATCAATATAAAAGAATGTTGATTAAGCCACTAAAGTATTCTGGGAGTTCACAACACAAAAGGAGTTTGGAGAACAAAAGTTGGAAACCACCGCTCTAAATCAGAATTGTTTAAATTAGATTATTACTCTTCTTCCCTTACTCCACTTTTTTCTTTTTGGCTTAAGTCTGTGATTTAACTCAAGGTGAGGAATTCCGAGTGCGGCTACTCCCCACACCAGGACACAAAAGCGATCGCTGCAACTCAGATACTAAGGGACTTGCCCATAACCATACGGCTAAGAAACGTGTCAGAGGCAGGATCTGAACCCGAGTTTTCCAGATTCTAAGCTAGGTCCGTTAGCCACCATTGCCTCCGCCAGTCTCCACCCTGGCTTGGTGCATTTGTTTTGGACCAGAAAGAACCAAGGTGGTCAGGGTAACACGGTAACCCACCACACCAGCAAGGAGTTCACAAATACACCCACAAATTCATCGGAAACCGGAAAAAGAGTGCCCCAGACCGCGCGCGGTCCAGCTTAGATTCTCACATCCCGCGAGAATCTCGTGACACCTCCGGGGCGGGGCCGCTTCTCCCTCCGGCCCTGGTTACAGTAACTACAAAACATCCCCTCCAAAACATCCTCTCTCCTACGCCAATGGGAGGCGGGGCTTTATTTCCGCTCCCCAACCAGGAAGAATGCGTCACGGCTGGGTGTCGCGAGAACAGAGTTTTCCCCGCCCCCTTCGCTCTTGAAAGCGAGGCTACGGTGGCGCGGCGGTGGCATCGTCCGTACTGGCGCGTTTGTTTGAATTTTTCTCCCGCCAGCGGGAGCTTGGGAGCTTGGGCGTTGGGCTGGACGAGGTGAAGCGACGTAGAGAATCGTGGAGGAAGCGGCCGGCTGGCGGCTGGGAAGGAGAAGGTCAGGGGAGGCGACTTCGAACCCTCCGGTGGGTTGTGGTGAGTGGTCGTGGCGGAGGTGGGGCGGGGGCAGCATCTTCGGTTTGCACAGGTATCCCGGCCCCGCCTGGTTCCTACACAGTGACTCCCGTCGGGTTCTCTTTAAACCTGGGAGGCGGGAGGCCTTCATCCTGTGGTGTTAATGTCCCACAGCCCTGCTCTTTGCCTGCAGGCGGCGTCCTTCCTACCCCTTCATTGGTCCCTAGAGGAGGGAGAGCCTCGAGGCCTTCCCAGGAAGAGGGTTGTAACTTAAGAGGGATGACCTGTTGGGGGTAGGAGAGGGTACCCCAATTTCTTCCTTCACCCACTTTCCCAAGGTGCCTCCCTCTGAAAAGCCCCCAGTTTGCCTAGTTCTCACTCTTGCCTTCGTTGAAATCCTTGATGAGGCACCAGTGTCATAGCTGGGGTTTTGTTACATTGCTGAAGAAACCAGGGGGTCATCCCTGTTGCTCCTCATTCTCATGTCAGTTACCAGGGACTTTGTGCTTTACCATCAGTAAATGTTCTTTTTGTAAGGACCATTGGATACAGGATCATAGGAATGGTGGACATTCTTCAGATAATAACAGACCAAAAGTGTTATAGGACTTTGAGGGAAGGCAGACTTTACTGCAATCCAACCAGTTCTCCAAACTTTAGCTTATTTTCATGGACATTTCTGCAGAATATTCTTTTTCTGGGTTTGGTGTTTACAGTTTTAGTTGCAATAGAAATTAAGCCAAGGTACTTCCACTTAGGGACTAAGGTAGGAGGCATTTATTTTCTTGTTAAAATTTTTTTAAAAATTTCTATCTGCTATTCTCCCTCCCTTTTTCCATGGATAAAATAAAAGTAAAACAAAACCTTTGGCTTTACATAGTTAAGCATTCATTCAAATATTCATAGTCAAGGAAAACAAATTCCTTTTTTGACCACATCCAAAAACATCTCACTCTGCATCCTCTCTTTTAGGAGGTGGAGACAGCATGCTTTATCTTTGATCCTTTGGAATCAAGTGGATCATCACATTAAGAGTAGATAAGTCTTTCAAAGTCGCTTGTCCTTACAGTGTTGTTGTTCTTGAATGAGTTGTTCTCCAGGAGCCATTTTGATGTGAGAGGTAACTAATTTGATTAAAAACCATTATTAGATAAAGGTTGGGTAGTATGTAACTATGGTTGCATTCTGTTTTGTTTTTTTCTTTTGTACTTATATATGTGAGATTATCTAATTACCATCTATTTAAGGTTGCTGTTCTGATCTCCCTTCCTTTTTTTCTAATGCCTTAAGTTCTCTGCAAAATTACTTTTCTTTGCTCCTGGGTACAAAAATATATTTGTCCACAGTATGGATCCTATGTACAATGACTTCCTTCTAACCTTACTGCTGTCATTGTTGTCTGTGATCTGTGGTAAGGAATTCCCTAGCAATCTACTCTATAATTTACATGCCAATATAGGAAAAAAAAATACTTCTAAGTGTCATCCCAGTCTTCAGGAATGGTAATGAAGAAAGTATTGTTCCTTTATTTTGATGTCCCTTTCCCTTTTGAAATGATAAATTTCAAAGACATTTAGCTTTTTTCAATATTAGACTGTAAATTTCATGCAGATCTTTTCATATTCAAGTTAAAAATATAACTATTGTGTTTGCCTCTAGAGTCAAAATAAATAACACATGAAAAATATTTCATCATGGAAAAACGCAAAACATTTTTACAAGCTGTGTCTAAGGAATTCGTTGAAGACTTTT
The DNA here is from genome assembly GCA_028627135.1 of Pseudochirops cupreus. NCBI lineage: Eukaryota > Metazoa > Chordata > Mammalia > Diprotodontia > Pseudocheiridae > Pseudochirops > Pseudochirops cupreus. The sequence goes on along the minus strand of CM053581.1, from coordinate 518,112,823 downwards.
TGCAGTTTGTTCAACTTGATGTGAGTATGTGTTCTATATTTTTACTAATTTTTCACTACAAATATTATTAATTACTTCTGATAGATATATTGTCTTTCCTGATCCTTCTGATGGTTGAGGACCTGAAACCAATCTATAATTTTTGGTCAGATGATTTACCTGAGCCTGAGATCTCTTAAATCAATGAATGAATGAAAAAGCATTTATTAATTACCTAATTTACTAGACACTAGGGAAGCACATACAAATGTGAGACAGTAGCTGTTTTCAAGAAACTTATGTTTTAATGGCAATAAACAACACATGTAGGTAAGTGGAGGCCAGGGAAAAGACCATAGAGTCAGAGATTTAGAACTAGAAAGGAACTTGCTGGCCATTGAATCCAACACCTTTTTATAGATAAGGAAACTAAGGCATGGAAAGATTAAAGAATTTACCAAGGGTCACACAACTGCTAAATGTCAGAGGCAGGATTTGAACTGGGATCTTCTTGGCCCTAAATTCATTATATTATGATGTCTCTAGGTACTAGGGAGGGCAACGATGTGTGTGAGGGTTGGAGGATTTAAAAAACTCTTTTAATGTAAATTTTATTTTCATATCTGCCTTCTTTTTAGCCCTTGTCTCTTCCTCCTTTTCTAAAAACCAGCTCAAATGTATTGAGTTTGTCTTCGTTTTACTTTTTCATCTATTCTAAAGACTTTTATGTGTCCTAATTAATACCTCTACTGAATCAATCCTAGTAGTCCTATATTATACTGTTTTGTGATTGTTGATAAGTTTATGAGTAATTTGTTTCTTTTTTTACATTTAATTTTTATTTTTTATCTCAATTACATGTAAATGAAAATTTTAAACATTCTTTTTTGAAATTTAAGTTCTAAATTCTCTCCTTTTTTCCCTCCTCTCCTAGTCCTTGATAAGGCAAATGATTTGACATGGATTATATATATATGTGCAGTCATGCAAAATGTTTCCATGTTAGCTATCTTGGAAAAGAAAATACATACTGAAAAAGACCAAGAATAATAAAGTTTAAAAAGTATGCTTCAGTCTGAATTCAGACTCCATTGGTTCTTTTTCTGGAGCATTTTCATCATAAGCCCTTTAGCATTGTCTTGAATCATTGTATTGCTGAGAATAGCAATGTCATTCACAGTTGATTATACAATGTTGCTGTTACTATGTACAATGTTCCCTTGCTTTTGCTCACTTCACTTTTAATCAGTTCATGTAAGTCTTAGGTTTTTCTGAAAGCATCTTGCCCACCATTTCTTAGAGTACAGTAGTACCACAACTTATTCAGCCATTCCCCAGTTGATGGGGAACCTCTCATTTTTTGTTACTGCAGAAAATTTCTATAAATATTTTTATACATACATATAGATCCTTTTTCTTTGATCTCTGGGGTACAAACCTAATAGTGGTATTGCTGGATCAAAGGGTATGCACAGTTTTATAGCCCTTTGGGCATAGTTTCAAGTTGCTCTCCGGAATAGTTGGATTAATTCACAACTTTACCAACAGTGCATTAGTGTCTCCATTTTTCCACATTCCCTCCAGTATTTTCCATTTTTTCCTTTTTTGTCATATTAGCTAATCTGATAGTAAATGACATAGTATCTTAAGAGTTGTTTTAATTTGCATTTCCCTATTCAATAGTGATCTAGAATATTTTTTCATATCACTGTAGATAGCTTTGATTTCTTCTTCTGAAAACTGCCTTTCATATCATACTTTGATTATTTATCAATTGGGGAATGACTTGTATTCTTATAGATTTGTCTCAGTTCTTTATATATTTGAGAAATGAGACTCTTATCAGAGAAACTTGTAAAAAAAAATTCCCCCAGTTTTCTGCTTTCCTTATTCAGCTTCATTGGTTTTGTTGATGTAAAACCTTTTACATTTAATGTAATCAGACATATCCATTTTACTTCCTGTAATGCTCTTCTCTCTTATTTGTTTGCAAACTGTTTTCTTATGCATAGATCTTATATATTCTATGCTCCCCTAATTTGTTTATGTCTCCCTTTGTGTCTAAATCATTAACCCATTTTGAACTTAATCTTGGTATATGGTGTGAGATGTTGGGCTATACCTAGTTTTTGTCCTGTTGCTTTCCAGTTTTCCCAGAAGTTTTTGTGTCAAAAGCTTGGATTGGGTTTATCAAACACTAAATTATTATTAGTACCTTTGCTACTGTGTATTATGTACCAGTTTATTCCACTGGTCCACCATTCTACTTCTTAGCCTGTAGTAGATTATTTTGATGATTAATACTTTCTAATATATTTAGAGATCCAGTTTGGCAGAAGGTATAGGACAGCTTCCTTCACCTTTTTTTTTTCATTGATTTCCTCAATTTTCTTGATCTTTTATTCTTCTAGGTGGATTTTGTTATTATTTTCTAGCCTGTATAATAAAATTTTTGGTTGATTGGTGTGGCACTGAATAAGTAAATTAATTTAGATAGAAGTGTAATTTTTATTATATTGGCTCAGCCTACCCATGAGCAATTAATATGTTTCCATTTGTTCAGATATAAATTTATTAGTGTGAAAATGTTTTGTAATTGCTTTCATGGGTTTGTCTTGGCACATAGACTGTCATGTATTTTATATTGTCTGTAGTTATTTTAAAAGCAGTTTCTCTATCTCTTGCTGCTAGACTTTGTTGGTAATATATAGAAATAATAATGATTAATATAGGTTTATTTTATATCCTGCAACTTTCTGAAGCTGATAATTATTTCAGCATTTTTTTGTTGTTTTCTCTAGTATGCCATCATCATCTGCAGAGTGATAGTTTTGTTTCCCGATTGCCTATTCAAATTCCTCCAATTTCTTTTTCTTCTGTCATTGCTGTAGCTAGCATTTGTAGTATGTTATTGGATAATAGTGGTGACAATGGGCATCGTTCCTTCACCCCTTATCTCATTGGAAAAGCTTCTAGCTTATCCCCATTATGTATAAAACTTGCTGATGGTTTTAAAGATAGATACTATTTATCAGTTTAAGGAGAGCTCCATTTATCCCTGTGCTTTTTAGCATTTTTAGTAAGAATGAGTATTTTATTTTGTCAAAAGTTTTTTCTGCATCTGTTGAGATGATCATGAGTTTTGCTAATTTTTTTACTGATGTGGTCAGTTATGCTGATAGTTTTCCTGCATTCCTGATTTAAATTCTTCCTGGTCATAGTGTATGATCTTTGTGATATGTTACTGTGATCTCCTTGCTAGTGTTTTATTTAAAATTTTTGTTTTAATATTTATTAGGGAAATTATGCTATAGTTTTCTTTCTCTGTTTTTACTCTTCCTGGTTTAGGTATCAGCGCCATATTTGAGTAGTAAAAGGTATTTGGAAGGACTCCTTCTTTGCCTATTTTTCCTAATAGTTTATATATTATTGGAATTAATTGTTCTTTAGATATTTGATAGTATTCACTAATGAATCCATCTGGTTCTGGGGATTTTTTTTTTAGGGAGCTCATTGATGACTTTTTCAGTTTCTTTTCTAAGATAGGGTTAAATACTTTATTTCCTCTTTTAATTTGGACAATTTACATTTTTTCAAATATTCATCCATTTAACTTAGATTATTACATTTGTTAGGTTATAATTGGGCATAATAGTTTCTCATTGCTTTAATTTCATCTCTATTGGAGGTAAATTCACCCTTTTCATTTTTGATACTGGTAATTTGGTTTTCCTCTTATTTTTAAAAGTAACCAATGATTTACCTTTTTTTTCATAAGTCCAGCTCCTAGTTTTATTTATTAGTTCGTTCATTTTCTTTCAATTTTATTAATCTCTCCTTTGATATTTCAGAATTTCCAATTTAATGTTTAATTTGGGATTTTTAATTTGTTATTTTTCTAGTTTTTTTAGTTGCACGTTCCATTCCTTAACAAGCTTTTTCTCCATTTTATTGATCTAAGCAGTTAGAGCTATAAATTTTCACCTAACTACTACTTTGACTGCATTCCATAAATTTTTGTTTGTCGTCTTAATGTTTCCTTGGCTCATTTCTTTAGTTATTTCAATCACTGAGACCTTTTAGTGTCCACAGTAATTTTAAAATAAATTATATATAGGTGATTTTTTAATACTATTTGGAAACTTGACTGATAATTATAATAATACTAGCTCATATTTCAAATGCTTTAAGGTTTGCAAAGACTTGATTTCCATTATCTGATCTTCATAAAAACCTTTTGAAGTGGGTACTATTATTCTAGTTTTATAGATGAGGAAACTGAGTCTTAGGTAGATTGACTTGCCCAGAGTCACATAGTGCCAGAAATGGGATTCAAATCTAGATTGTCCTTACTCTAATCTATTTGTCTATCAACTGTGACTCATTGACTCTCCCAAAACACAAATATTGCATGTCGTTTCTGTGAACTAATGCTGTTCACCTTTCTTTGATTTCACTGGGTACAGGGTACTCTCCTTAAGGAAACTTTTCTCTGCCAGTGCAGATTGATACTTTGCAGTTTATGACCTTTGAGATGTCTGGGGCACTAACTGGTTTGGTTACTCTCCTGGGATCCCCCAGCAAGTATGGTCCATAGACAGGTCATAGGCAGGTATTCTTGAGTCTAATGATAAATAACCTAATTAAAATTAGAAAAGGGGAAGAAGAAGGAAATATGTGTTGGATACTGTGTTTGGGTTTAAAAGTAACTCATTTGATTCTCACAACAACCAGGGAAGTAAATTATTATTATCCCCATTTTACATTAAGACAGGCAAGTTAAGTGACTAGTCCATAGCTAGTGGGTATTTGAATTCAGGTCTTCCTGCCTCTTGACTTAGTTTTCTATTCACTATATCAGCTAGCTGCCTTGGCAGTGGGCCAAATAAAGATTTTTTGAGCCAAGTTTGGTTTTCTTGGGGTGTGGGGAGGGAGGCTTGAGGTCATTTGGGGTTAAGTGACTTGCCCAAGGTTACATGGCTAGTAAGTGTTAAGTGTCTGAGGCTGGATTTGAACTCAGGTACTCCTGACTCCAGTGCTAGTGCTCTATTCACTGTGCTACCTAGCCTCCCCTTGAGCCAAGTTTTATTGGAATTATTCAGTTACAAGACAATAGCATACATTTTTGCTTACAAATTTTTTACCCCACTGCTACTTATCTTTTATCTTTTCCCAATGGAGAGTGTTTTTTGAAAGCTACAACCAAGTGTATATTGTTTATTTTGGTTATAGGTATTAAAGGTAACAAAACTTATAATCGTTGTTCTTCGAAAAAAATTATAGGAGGGAAAAGTGCTGTTTTCCTTTTTTAAGAAAAATAATCTATTTCTAATAACTTTACAGAAAGATGTCTTTGACCCTTTCAACTTAAATGAGTTATTAGAGGAGTTACCAAGGAAACAGAAAGAAGAATTATGGGAAAGGCTGAAGAATTTATTAACAGATGTACTGCTAGAGACCCCTGTGGATGAGTGGCAAAGGAATGAAATGGAATGTGAAGACCGTATGGAAATAGAAAATGGCCCAAACATGGTAGTACATACCTTCCAAAATGTAAATTACCTTAAACAACTGAACTAAAGTACTTAAGAAATATGTAAATCTAAAAGTCTGGAATCTTAAAGATTGAATATGTCTTCCTTAGGATAGTGAGCTGAAATATATTATCTTTAAATCAACTTGTATTTCAGATTATTTCATCATTAAAAATATATTCTGAATTTATTAAAATAATTTTGTTTTTGAGGCACAGTCCAATATTCAAAAATTTAGTAATACTTTAATTCCTTCAAAAATTGAAGACAATTTTGTGATTTTAATGATGCTGTTTTTTATTTACAGAAACAAACCTTTAAAATCATCTATGCGATTACATATGTGATTATTATTTCAATGTCTGTAGTAAATGAAAATGAAAATTATAAAGCTTTGCTAGAATGTGCAACCATATTAAATGGTAAGTTGATTCTTTTTTATAATATTATATTTTTGAAAGAGTGTCAAGTCCTTTACCATGCCTTGAAAGAGAAGACTTTGCTTTAGAACCAGTGAAATTTTTTTTTCTTTAAATTTACTTGATTTAGAGTCTAACTTGTTGGATTCCTGTTAGGGGGCCAAGCTTTTTCATATAAAAAAACAACCTATGATTTTTCTTTATTATGGGTCCATACTGAATGAATTGAGTTTTTTCTTGCAGCAGTGATGTTGGTTTATAGAATTTGTTTAAGTTAATATCTTAGTGAATGTTTGACAAATCATGTCCAATGGCAGCCTTTACATTTTATTGTTTTACTTACTTGATGAATGAATGAAGAGTTTGGTAAGGGCAAAAGTTCACAAATTTAATCAAGAAATGGAAATGCTGATTTTTTTTCCCCTGATGTATTTTTCGTAATAGATATCAAGGAACAAACATTGGAATGTGGCGTGGTCCTACTAAAGTTTATCCAGACAACCTTAGCAAATGATAACTTAGTAAATGATATAGGGGAAAGACTAAGAAGCAATACTAGGTGCAAGTAATTATTGTATTACTTGGGAGTTTTGGCTCTGCCACTGCCTGGTTTTGTTACCTTTGCTAAATCACTTAGACTCAAGGAGGCTCAGTTTTCTTATCTGTAACATGTTGTGTACTATATATATATATATATATATTATCTTTAAAGTCTTTTCTAGCTCTAAAATTTTGTGATCTGTTAGGTCCATTTTAATGAAAAAGTAACACTCATTTATAGTCGTATTTTTTTGTTGTTGTTGCTTTTTGCAGGGCGAAGGCAGGGCAGTTGGGGTTAAGTGACTTGCCCAAGGACACATGGCTAGTAAGTGTTAAGTGCCTGAGATCGGATTTGAACTCAGGTCTTTCTGACTTCAGGGCCAGTGCTCTATTCACTGTGTCACCTGGCCACCCCTCATTTATAATTAGTAGCATCATTTGCTTAGAAATAATTTTGTAAACTGGTTAAATTTTTTTTTTTACTTTAAGTGACTTTAGCATGCAGCTAGGTGGCACAGTGAATAGAGGGCCCAGCCTGGAGTCAGAAAGACTCATCTTGCTTAGTTCAAATCTGACCTCAGTCACTTAATTAGCTTTGTGACCCTGGGGAAACCACTTAACCTTTTTCTCTTATTTCCTTATCTATAAAATGAACTGGAAAAGGAGATGGCAAACCACTTCAGTGTCTTTGCCAAGAAAACTCCAAAGGGGGTTACTAAGATTTGGACATGACTGAACAATATGCAGACTACATTGCCTCCTTAGCATACTCTTAGGTACAAAAGGGAAATTTCACATGAGAGTAAGTTATAAGATAGGCGCTAGACCTGAAGAAGGAAATTGCCTCTACTGATGCAGGTCTGCACCTTCTCTGCCACTTGTAGCACTAGAAAGCTGCATAAAACCTTGAGAATTTAAGCAGCTTGCTAGGGTTACACAGCCATTAGGTGTCAGTAGCAGGACTTCAATCTGGTTGGATCTGGGGCTAGCTCTATACCAGGGGTGGGGAACCTGCAGTCTAGAGGCCACATTTGGCCCTCTAGGTCCTCAGGTACAGCCTTTTTGACTGAGTCTGAGTTTTACAGAACATATCCTTTTATTAAGGGGATGTGTTCTGTGAAGTTTGGATTCAGTCAAAGGGTCGCACTTGAGGATCTAGAAGGCCACTGGTTCCCCACCCTTGCTATCATCTTAAATTTCAATGTACATTTAACTGTTCCAAACTTAATGTGTTTGAGTTAATGATGTCCTACTGTATTTAAAATTGGTTTCTTCTTTTTATTTAGGTATTATACATGCCCTACCTGAATCTGAAAGAAATCTTCAGAATTCCATACATCAGCTATGTGTGACTTGGTGGGAAAAAAGCCTAGAAGCCAAAGAAGATATGGGGAAAACTGCCTTTATAATGCTTTTAAAAAAGAGTCTTACCACTAAAACAGTACGTTAAAATTGACTATATGTTTTTGCCATTCTTTGTTATTTTATTGTGTTTGAGAACTAGATAAGCTTTTGGCCTTCTTATACCTTAGTCTTTAAAATCTGTTTTATTGCTTTTAGGGTAATAAAGTTATGCTAATTAGTTTGGGTTGATACAAAATACTTATTATAGGGGTTCTTAATCTTTTTTTGTGTCATGAACTCTTGGCACTCTGGTGAAGCCTGTGGCTTCATTTTCAGCATAATGTTTTTGAATGCATAAGATAAAATAAATTTAATTAAAAGGAAACCAATTTTATTGAAATACAGTTATCAAAACAGAGCCAAAAAAACCAGAATCCATAGAACCCAGGTTAAAAAGTGTCTTTTTACCATTTGCCTACTAGTTTTTTTTTTCCAACTTTTAAAAACATCCATTTCCCTTTTGGTAGCTTTCTTTGTTTCTGTCAAATCTTGAACCTTTCTCTCTTTCACTTTAGTATCTTTATGCTTCTTCCTGGCTTTTATTTCCTTTGTTTTCTAAGATACATTGAACCTTTCTACTTCTTCTTTAGCCTTCCTTGTTTTTGTAAAATTGTTCTCAAGCCACAAAAGATTCTTTGCTAGTTTCTTGGAGGTTTTATATCTACTACTTCTTGATTAGAATGTCACCATTCTTTGCTGACTTTGGATATGAGATTAAGTTGTCCTAAAGAACATTTTTATGTTGAAATTAAAGTTTGATTAGGTTTTTATCTATGAGTGTAAAATTTTATAACATAAGTTAACAATATTTATTACATAAAATTATACATTATATATACATATATAATGAATAAAATACTTTGTTTCTATAGAACACAATGTTCCTATGTTGAAATTGAAGTATGACTGGCTTCTTTTATATATTTATATAAATATGTAAAACATGTATAATGAATTCAGCATATTACTTTCAAAACTTCCTTTTCTTCTGTGCATTCAAAAAAAATTCTTCAGTGACTACTTTTTTTCCTCTTTTTTATGAGGTGGCATTATGATCTCTAGTACCCTTCCCTTTCACCCTTCACAATAAAAAAAGAAAAACAGTATTTGTAACAAATTAGCATAATCAAGCAAAACAAATCTGCATTGTTATATCCTAAAGTATGTGTCTCATTTTCCCATTTGAGTGTCTAATCTCTCTGTCACGTAGTGGGAAGGTAGGCAACAAGCATCTGTTAAGTGCTTACTATTTACCTGGAACATTGTGATAAGCGCTATGGGATACAAATATAAGCCAATGGACAGTACCATGTTTAATCATTGGTCCTCCAGAGTTGTAGTTGTTCATTGCATTCATCAGAGTTCTTAAACTTTTAAAGTTATTTTCCCTTACAATGTTGCTATTACCATATTAATTGTTTTCTTGGTTCTATAACTTTCCTCTGTATAAATTTATGCATTTATTGCCATTATTTTTTACGCCCACAATAAGTATAATATTTGTAATAAATACATTTATTATTTGTTGTCTAAACCTGCTCCTTTTATCCATGCTCTCAGATATATCTAAAAATGTTACAGAAATTATTTTTGTTTTGCTAGGGTGCAGACATTTGTCGACTTTGGAATATTCATCAGGCCTTACTTTGCTTTGATTATGATTTGGAGGAAAGTAATGAAATTAAAGAGATGTTACTTCAATGCTTCATGAATATTAATTGTATCAAGACAGAAAAGGTAAATAGGGTTTTTTTTCCCCCCCATTTTGGGCCCATTTGCTGTTTCTATATTCTTTCTCCACAGGATCATAGGTGTTAGAAACACAAACACAATTGATACCAAATTTGGGTATCAGAGGAAGTTTATTGAGGAGAAGTTTAGAGGAATTGAACACTTCTGGCCAGAAGCAGACTCTGCTCCTCTTTAGGAAGAAAGAGTCCTGAATATGGAAGTGAGAAAAGCTTTATACCATTATTCTGGCATGGGCACCTCCCTTCAGTGGATAGATTGGTTCATTTTCTTTAGGGTTTCAGTTTTCTCATACACCTATTACATATTTCTTCTAAGCATGACTCCCTCCCATCATCATACATTATCATGCATCCAATGTTCTATTAATGAGGCTCTAATTCTGTGCAGGGTGTGTCAGATAATATGCATGAGATTTATTAAGCAAGCGCAATAGTAATTTTAGGCTAGCCTGTCATTAACCCTTACTCACTTAAACTGAATCAATGCTTATCTGAGTCTGAGGCTCTCTCAAGGCCGTTGTCTGCTTTCTGATTGGTTGGGTCCACCTGCTGTCTGCTAACTCCCTTTTATCAGTTACTTTAGTAATTTTTAGCAGTTCTGTGGAAACTTTACTTTTGCTGTGTCTCACATAGGTATTAACCATTTTCTGTTCCTTTCCATCCAAAGATATTTTTGCTTGACAGAAAAAAACAGTAATAGCTATAGATGCAATGGTAATATCCAGAGCACTGTATTTGACATCCTGCAATGTAGGCTCAAATTCTGTCTCTGATGCTTACTACCTAACCTGCATGATCTCGGACAAGTTATTTAAAATATCTGGACTTAGTTTCCTTATATATAAAATGAGGGAGTTGAACTAGATGACCTCTAGGCACTCTGAGATGGCTCAGAGCATAGAGCTCTGGGCCTGGTGTCAGAAACGGCTGCATTCAGTGCTAGCCTCAGTCACTTACTAGCTGTATGGCCCTAGGCAAGTCACTTAACCTTTTCCTCAGTTGCCTCAATTGTTAAGTAGGGATTATGAGAACATACTTCTCTGAGAGTTTTGAGGATCAAATTAAATAATATTTGACAACGCTTAGCACAGTGTCCGGCAATGTAAATGCTTAATAAATACTTGTTTCCTTCTTTCTCTAAGGTCTGTTGTACCACTAAATCTCTGGTCCTACTTATGGAGATAAGAATTAAACATAAAACAACTATGAGTCATAAATTTTTAAGAAACAAGTTGTACTGGGCCTAAAAAGTATATTATTTAAATTGGAATAGAGAAGCAGAAAGGATTAAATTATATAAACCAGAGTATATAGGCAGAAATTGTTAAGATGAGAAAAGGGAAAAACAAAACAAAGATTAAATTGAATAGGAAAGATGCATTAGATTCTGGAGAATATCGAATACCAACCTGAAGAAGTTATATAATTGGTTAGATAGACTCTTTAAGTGGAGAAATTTCTTCACATAGTTCCTACATGTAGTAGGCACTGAAACATTTTTTGTTGATAATTTTGTTGTTGATTCGTTTTTGTTTTGTCTTACTCTTTGTGACCCCCTTTGCGGTTTTCCTGGCAAGGATAATGGAATGGTTTGCCATTTCCTTTTCCAGCTCATTTTACAGATGAGGAACTGAGGCAGACAGGGTTAAATGACTTGCCCAGGTTTGCACATAGGTGTCTTAGACTGGATCTGAACTCAGGAAGATGAGTCTTGACTTCAGGCCTGGCACATTATCCACTGTGTCACCTACCTGTTTCATGTTGGTGATTGTAAAAGTGATATTTTGAAGGATATGTACAGTAGGTTAAAGAACACCCATAGGAGGTGGATGGAAGAGGAGGTATCAAAAAGTATAAAGATAAAGTTTAAGACCTTTCCAAGTATCTGAATAGAACTAAAAGGAAGCTGGCTCTGTTTACTTATTTGAAATGTTATAGCAGGCTTCTCAGCCTTCTCAAATTGTCTTGCCTTCATTTCCTGGAATTCTCATATTCAGTAAATCTACAAAGGTGAGAGCAAAATAATGCTTCCTTCTAGGCAATAAAACATATTTTCTGCAGCTAAGGCTTAATTATATGTTATATGTCACAAGAATTTTTAATTCAATAACAAATATTTAGTGTGGACTAAATGCCAGGACTTGTAAGATGAGCAAATGTCTCAGATCTTGAGAAATTTGGGGGTACAGCAGAAAATATAACATGTATAATCATCTCAGCTTGGAATAAGTAAATTATAAAGCCCAAACTGTTGAAGTAGGGACTGGCTATTTTTGTATTCTTTTTCTGGCAGAATTTTCAAAGAAAAGTTCTCAAAATCTTTTTATTGGATTTATAGTTTGGTTTTTCCCATTCTGACCTTTGACTTTTGAAGTTTTTTTTTTATTTGAATACCCAAAAAATAATAATTCTGTATATAAAGTAGAACAGAAAAAATGGTTTATATGTGAAACCTCACATCTATTATGTACACCTTGCCTTTTATTATATAATAAATTTATTCAATCTGTAAACGTCTATTAAGTATCTACTTTGTGACTGGTACTGTGCTATGTGCTAGAGATGTGAAAGGAAGCCAAGGCAGTACCTACCCTCAAGGAACTTGGATGGAGGAGACAATATGTAAACTAATCTATACCAAGCAAACTATATACAGAATAAATAGGAAGTAACTGACAGAGGCCAGGTAATGGAATTAAGAGAGTTTGTTTGGACTTCCTGTTAAATAAGGGATTTTAGTCGGTACTTGAAGCCAGGGAAGTTAGTAGACAGAGTTGAGGAGGGAGAGCATTCCAGGCATGGGGGATAACCTGAGGAAATTCCCAGAGCCGATAGAGACGGAATGTCTTGTTCCTGGAACAGCCAGGGGGTCACTGTCACTGATTGAAGAGAAGGTTGCAGGAAATAAGGTGGGAGTTATTAGGGGGCTGGATTATGAAAGACTTTGAATGCCATGCAGAACATTTTATATTTGATCATGTAGTTATGAGAAGCCACTTGAATTTTTTGAGTAGGGTAGGGAGGAGACATGATCAGACCTGCCATTTAGGAAAATCAGTTTGGTGACTGGAGGATAAACTGGAGTGAGGAGAGACTTGAGGCAGTAGACCCTGCAGCCTGTTGAAATGATCCAGTTGTGAGGTGATAAGAGCCTGTTTTGGCAGAGTAGTGGCAATATCAGAGGAGAGAAGAAGGCATATTCAAGAGATGTTGCAAAGGTGAAATCAACAGGCTTTGGCAACATCTTGGGTATGAGGAGGTGGTAGATAATAAGGCCTGAGTTCAGCATGCTACTTTCAGAGCTGTCCTGCTAGTCTATGTTTCTGTACTTTGTTCTTTTCTGTGTATTTTTTAAAATTAAATTTTATTTTTTAATGAATAAGTATTGATTTCTGCCCACACACCTTCCTACCATTGAACATAAAGACAAAAGTCTCTGCCCCTTTACAGTTTTCATCAAGAATACTTGAAAGTCCTCTATTTCACTGAATGACCATATTTTCCCCTGAAGCATTATACTCAGTTTTGCTGGGTAGGTGATTCTTGGTTTTAGTCCTAGCTGCTTTGACCTCTTGAATATCATATTCCAGGCCCTTTGATCCCTTAGTGTCGAAGCTGCTAGATCTTGGTATTCTGATTGTGTTTCCACAATACTCAAATTATTTCTTCCTGACTGCTTGCAGTATTTCCTCCTTGACCTGGGAACTCTGGAATTAGGCCATGATATTCCTAGGAGTTTTCTTTTTGGGATGTTTTTCAAGAGGTGATCGGTGAATTCTTTCCATTTCTATTTTGCCCTCCCCCCTTACAGTTTTCAATTTCTTTTTTTGTTAGTTTTACCAATCTGAGAGGTATGAGATGAAACCTTATTTTTGCTGATCTTTCTCTTAATGTTAAGGATTTGGAACACTCCTGTTAATGAGTTAAAATACCTTTTCGCTGCTGTTAGTGATTGGAGTACCTTTTTCTTGCTATTTGTGATTTGGAGAATTTTCTTATGTAGCTGTTGGTAAAATTGCTTGTTCATATCTTTTCAGTATTTATTTATTTGGGATGGTTCTTGTCACATATTTGAATCTGTCCATTAAATGTCTTGGATGTCATACCTGTGTTAGAGGAGCTTGCTGCTAAGATTTTTTCCTTTCCCGAATTTTTAGAGATGTTTGAATAGGACTTATCAGATTGTTGTTACATAAGTATAGGTTTCAGAATTCATTGGCTGAATAAGAATTGAATTTGTGGCTCAAATTGAAAGGCAGCAGAATATACAGGATAGGAAGCTATACATATGAGTAGAAAGTATCTTTTTTGATCACAGGCAAGACTTTTAATCATTAAGCCTGAGTTTCTTCATCTACAAAATGGAAATAGTAATGGCTGTGGTACCTACCTCACATGGCAGTGAAGCTTAAATGAGATAACATATGCAAGGATTTTTGTATGCCATACCATATTACATAAATTCTATGCCATAATAAGTAATACAGTTATAAGTCTTTGAAGTATTTGCATCTTTAACTCTTCGTATTGTGAGCTCTGTCTTTAGTTAGTTACTAGGGAAAGGGAGTTGAAGGGGGATTGCAAATTGACAACCAAGTAAAAAAGATGTTAAGATTCTACATTTTGCTCTTTTCCTCATCTATTCCCTTTCTTTCCTCCCTCCCCATGGGATCCTGGTGCATGTCATAGAAACACTCGGATTTTGTAGAATGTAATCTGTAGGAAATATATTAAGCTTTATATATTTTAAAACTCAGTGAATTTTTTATAATGATAATTTTGTCTACTTGTGGGCTGTGATATTATTAGTCAAGGATTTGCTCTTTTGTATCATTGGAATTGTTTTGTCTTGTTACTATTTTTATATCACATCTTCCTTTTTTCTTTTATAGGGAAGAAGATTTCTTAGCTTTCTATTCTGCTGGAATGTAAAATTCATTAAAATTATCCATGCGCTCATTAAAAAACAATTGAAAGATTTAAAAAAGTATGTATTACAGGTAGCTAATGTTATACATCTATTGCCTTACCTTTTTAAAGGTACAAACTGAACTTGCTTTCAAAATAGCCTTGAAAATTAACTCCAATACTTAGATCACTTGAAATTGGTGACTGATTTTCATTGTTAATCATTAGAATTACTTTTTAAATTGTTTCGTAGAAAAAAATTCTGTAGGCTGTGTTAATTATAAACCTCTTTTGCTTAGAGATAGGTCCAAAAATGGGCATTTTTTCCATGACTTCGGAAATCTCTTTAATACAAGTGTGGTTAACCTCTTGTTGCCTAATAGATCCTTTTGGGAGTTTATGGATCCCTTCTCAGGACAATATTTTTAAATAATTGAAGGAAATGGATAGAGATGTAATTTTTTCCCCCCATCCAAGTTCAAAGACTCCCCCAAATCTATCCTGGGATGGTAGGTGGAGTCGATTAACAACTCTCACATTAATAGAAACCATTTGGAGTTACCGTTCGTCAAATGGATGGCAAAATTCCTCAGTAATTTTAATTAAGGATTCAGGGTTCATGTAATGGACTAAGAATAATGGTACCTTAAAGTTGGATTAGGCAGATGTATTAATCAAGAAACCTTGTCCTTGTCTACTCACCTCCCTTATCTTCAGATAGGCTAGAACTCCTTTCTGAACTTTCACCCAGTTTCTTCTGAGGAAGGAAGGAAGTAGGCATTTATTAAGTACCTACTGTATGCCAAGCGTGGGGCTAGGAACTTTTTTTTCTCCCAGCAAACTTCAGAAGTCGGTACTGTTGTCATCCCCATTTTACACTTGAGAGAACTGAGGCAGACAGGTTAAATGACTTGCAGCTAGTTAGTGTCGGTGGATGGATTTGAACTCAAGTCTTCCTGATTCTATACCTAGTCCTCTATCTACTGTGACATCTGGCTGTGGCAGCTAAGTCATTTAACCTCTATCTGCCTCAATTTCCTCAGCTGTAAAGTAGGAATAATATCTACCTCACAGGGTTGTTGTGAGCATAAGATGTCATAATATTTGTAAAGTGCATAGTTCCTGGCACATAGTAGGTGCTATGTAAATGCTAATTTTTATTATTGTTGTAGTTATTTGCTGCCTCAAACTGGCTGAGCCTTTAGCAAGGGGAAAAAGTGATTTATTTAGGGTATGATATTAGTTCAGAATTGATAGTTAAAGAATTTCTCATGCTGGTGGTATCAAAGATATTGGTGTTGATTTATAATGTGTAACCTGAAAAAGAGAGGAGGAGGGAGGATATGGTGCCTCAGTATTATTTCTGTAGTGTTAACTGTATCTGTAGTTGAAACACTGTGTCAATTAAATTTCAGACTTTATTGTAGTTTATAAAAATGACAGATTTCTATATTTTAGTTAACATTTATATGATGTCCTTTGTAATATTAAACATTCAACTATTACAGGACTTTTTGTATATGAATATTCAATAAATATCATTCACTGAATAATTGAGAATTAGTAGAATGGATAATCTGAAGTATGTATCTATTCCAAAAACTTTTTTGAAATATGCTTTTGTACTTGCATTTGAATCCATTTATCGTTGTAGGCATATTTAAAAATTTTTAGAAAATAATGAAGGCATAGTGAAGATGTAATTTGAAAAGACTAGGAAAACAACTTCTAAGTGTTGTATTCCTTCTCAGGACTTTTTACTATTTGACATTTAATATTACTGTTTAATGTTTGTTTATGGATAAAATACTAGCCTTAATTATCTTGATAGCTCTCAAGTTGGGGGCAATAGTTGAATATATACATAAGTAGTACTTCAGCATTGACTCAGATTTATGATTTTTTTTTAAATTTGTACAGATCTCTGATGGTTCATATTGGTGAAATTTATTTCAGAGCTTGGAAGAAGGCTTCAGGGAAAATGTTGGAGGTATTTGCTTTTAATTTGACAGAACATCTACTGTAGACATTGACATGTTTAATTGTTCAGTAGGGAAGGGATAATTTGAACTTTTGGATCTCTCTCCCATTTCCCCTCCTCTTCCTTTCTCCTCTTTATTCTCCCTCAAAAAAGGAAAAAGTACATTAGCTGTAGAATTCTAGAGAACAGGGTGTGATGTTTTCTCTTAATAAAGACTAACTACTTCCATACATCCCACTTGATTCATTAGTCAGATAATCTGGAAGTCACTACATGGTACTTTTACTCATTTGCTGACACAAGACCTGTGATTTCTCTTATTAAGTGCACATTTTTTTGAGAACTCTGAGAACCATTAAAAACTCTTTGAATCTTCCTTGAAACCGCTTAAGACCTGTTTCTGAGATTGATGACCACCATATATTAGAAACAGATCTTTGGCTATTCTCAGCAGACTGCAAGAAAAAAAAGCTTCCTTTTAGATCCTTGTAGATCTCTTACTAATTCAAAATTGGCATTACTCTAGTGCCTTTTGATGCCAATACTTTTTTTTTCCTCTTGGGGAGAATGGTGGTATGAACTGAAAAATGTTATTTTAGCCCTCAGGCAGCTAAGGCAGCACAGTCAGTGTTGGAGTTGGCCAGGCTTCAGGGAGACCTGAGTTCAGTTATGGCTTCCTACACTTACTAACATGTCACTGAAGTTATGTCTGCCTCAGTTTCCTCAATCATAAAGTGGAGATGACAACACCTACCTCCCAGGGTTGTTGTGATGACTCTGAGATATTTGGAAAAACACTTAGTGCTGTATGCTTTGTATAGAGTAGGTGCTATATAATGTTTATTCCCTTCCCTTTTTTCTTTCCTAAACCTTTGATACTTTATACTTTAGCTCTCATCCCAGTTCTGAGTTTATTTTATATAATGACTGTCTTTTAAAAATTATTTAAAAATTTATTTATTATTTTACTTAAAGTGACAGAGTTAATTATAAGTTAATATTGAATTCCTCTTGGCAAAATTTTTGAATTAGGGTTCTTTTTAATTTAATGAACATTTTAAAAAATGACCAGTATAGCTTGTTCTTAAAAATCATTTTCGCGCAGAGGGATTCAGAATTTTGTCTTTTCATCACACATTTCTATTTTGCTTTCTCTTTTTATTTTCTTAATCTTGCTTCAGTATTACAAACTTTTTCCTACAAGTCAGGAAGAGCTTCACTTATCATGTTATCACCTATATACTGCTACAGGAATACACCCTTCACTATTTCTCTTTTTGAAATATCAAAAGAAATTGTTTGAGTTTTTTAAGACTTCATAATAAGTTTATTTTATAGTCTACCAGGATGTTCCTTCCAAGACATGCTGATATGAAGCTTTAAGATTTATATCAGTAGTAGCTTTTCCATTATAGTTTAGATATATTCTAAAATAGCCTTTGAGAGGTGTAATGCCAAGCAAAGGCAACTTCCAGGGTTTGGATTACCAGCATAGCAAACCCCATTTATTCAGCAAACATTCACAGAACAGAGAAAGTCAAAACACAGTGTAACTTGTTCATTTAGGAAGTAAGTTCTCAATTCAGTTGCAAAGTATCAAGGTCCAAGTATCCCACCCCTGGCCAGGACATTAGTCAAAGTACCCCCCACTCCTGGGCAGTACATTTAGTCAGTCAACAAAGTCTCTTCTCTCAAATGGAAATTAGTCTCCAATCATAAACAAAGTACATTCATTTGGTGGATCACAGAGCACAAAAAACTCAAAGGCTTCCAACCCCCGAATCTCAAAAGGGGCAGGAGAGCACAAAAGGCCATCTACCCTTAAGTTACAACAAGGTTAAGATATCATCTCAGCATTGAATACGGAAGGAAAAGCCCTTCTTTCATCTTCACTGGAAGCAAGCCCTCAGCAATTTCAGTTCCTGGGGAGACAAGGCTCAACAAAGCTATAGCCAGTGTCCTCATCAAGTCACTCTCTGCCTGTAGAACAGTCCCAGAACCCCTGAAAACGTAAGCAAGGCCCTCTTCCAGGATTTCTGTATAAACCGTTGTATGGCTTCTGAACCAACAGCAAGGTTCCAGGACCTCTACAATAGCAGCACTGTCCTTCACCAGCAGGTGAATCTGGCAAAACAACATCAAAACAGACAGACAAAATTCTGGAATGACAGTCATGCCTCCTCAGTTCTTGGCAGCTCCGGGTGGCGGTTATCAAAAGTCCTGGGCAGCTCTAGAGGGCTCTCAGCAACTCAGGCTGCACAATACTGGATACTGCTCTCCCAAAAGTCCCTTTGGCCTTCTCTAGGCTTGGGCCTCTCTCGCAATTCATGGCCCCTCCCAGTTCAGCCCTCTCTCTTCACGTCAACAAGTCCATCAAAGGAAATGAAAATCAATTCCTGGTGTTTGTTCGAGTATATCTGTAGCTATTAGTAGCTTGCAGTTTGTGTTTCTCAAGTCTAAGATCTTAATAATACTCTTATTTCAAGAAAATAGTTAGGTGGCAGAGTGGATAGAGCTTAGAACCAGTAAGACTCAGATTCATGAGTTTAAATCTGGACTCAGATGCTTATTAGCTCTGTGACCCTGGACATGTCACTTAACCCTGTTTGTTTCTTTAAAATGAGCTGGAGAAGGAAATGGGAAACCACTGCAGTATGTTTGCCAAGAAAACTCCAAAATGGGGTCATGAAGAATCAGACACAATTTAGGTGCCTCAACAGCACCTTTTTTGGGGGGGGGGGTGGGAAGACAAGACAGTTGGGGTTAAGTGACTTGTGCAGGGTCACAGCTAGTTAAAGTGTTAAGTGTCTGAGGCCGGATTTGAATTCAGGTCCTCCTGACTGGCTGGTGCTGTATTCATTGTGCCACATAGCTTCCCCCTCAACAACACTTTTAAAAGATAGTTGAAAAAGTTGAGGTTGTAAGGTTATGAGTTTTAGGACCTCAGTAAGTACTTTACCCTATTCAGGAACCATTGAGACAGAGACTTTGAGTGCTTAAAGTAGGGAGGGCAACTTTTCAAGACCTAGTTGGTTTTGTAGGCTGCAATAAGCTCAAGGCTGTTGGGTTGTTGCCATATTTTTTGCTCTGTTTTGCAGCAAATTTGGGGATCTCTTTCAGGCAAGGATTCTGTTATCCTTAGAGTAGACTGATTCTGGCTTACTGACTTGGTCTTCTTTAAGAATTTCATAAGGTTGGGGATGAGTGAAGAGTAGTATGTCTGGTATGGATTCAAATTTGCTTTTGTAAATATGGATGCGTGGCAGTTAATCTAGCTATTTACCAAGAAGTTGACTTGTCTTCAGAAAATAGAAATTATAGTTGAGTATTACATCTGCCTTAATGGAATTCAGAGCATATATTGAATTAAAAGTTAAAAGTTGTATCTGTTTTCAAAAATAAGCTGTTTTAAAAATTTTAGACATAACCTGTTTGTTTTAATTTTAAACATAATTTTTTTTCAGCCAAATGTAAGATGAAAAAATTAGATTTGTTATACATTTTAGAATTATTTCACTGTCTCTGAAATTTTCTGTGTATTAATACAATTCTTTTTGCTACATTTTTATTTCAGGTAATTGAAGGTGGTTGTATTCAAGATTTCATGCATCATGGAATTCATCTTCGAAGGAGTTCTCCAGTGCATTCTAAAGTGCGAGAGGTAAATAGAACCTATCATAATAATCTGATTAATTTTATAAACTACTTTTGATATACAACATATTTATTTTTCAATTCTCTTATTATGATTTTTTATCTTCAAATTTAATAAACACTCCATGATTTTGAAAATTAAAAAAAAACAACTTTGATGTTTTTGATGTTCCTCTCAGTTAAATGGTTTAAAGGGATCTTTTTTTTGTTTTTTTTTTAAGGTTATCAGTTTCACTACTGTTTACAGTATTCCTGTATACATTGGATGGATAAGATTCAGTTTCCTATTGATCATAAAACATGTTTATGAATAGTTTGAATTATTATCATCCACTTACTACTATCATGCTTTCTTACACCTGTTTTATAGTTACAATTTTTAAAAATTCTCTTTTGTTATATACATAATATTTTAAATGGATTTGAATAGTCTTCTAGACCAAAGATGGAATCAAGTTCTGAATAAAGACCAAAAGTATACATTTGGAGCTTGGAATTTGAGAAAAACCTTAAAGCTATAATAAATTTGTTTCCTTTTTTTATGTTAAGATCATTTTCATTGTTTATCCATCCTATGGTCCACAGACTATAGAATCTGCACAAATTTTCTGGCAATTTTACCTCATTTCCAGGCACATAGTTAATATGGTTTTCCAATTTTAAACTTAGAATTTATACACAGATGTTACATTTTATTCATGTCTAGATATTTTTCCTTATTTAGAGCACTATTAATTGTTGGGGTTTTTTTGAGTGACATCTAATTGATCATAAAGAAATTGGCAGAAAGTAATTGAAAATCTGGTTCATTGTTATGTTTGGACCTATTAAAGCAGATGCTATCTACCAGAAACCCAGTCAGTTGGGCTTACTTTCTTAATTTTGTGTTTTTGGCAGTTATGAATTGATAGAATAGGTTAGTAGACACTGTTCATTTTTATACCTAGCATGATCAACTCGTTTTCCGGAGCTTACGGAATAAAAATAGGCCTTACAGTAATTTTATGCCTTATGAAAAGATTTGTTTAAATCTTAGATTATTGAGGCTTACATTTGAATTACTTGGGGATAAATGAGGAATACAGATGATTTCCTAAAGTTGTTAGCTTTTCCTGTCTTTTTACACTACAATTTCATGTATTTTAATAGAAAACATGCCATAAAATTTCATTAAAATATAATTTTATAATAGCCTGAAAATAAGGTCATAGAGTGATCATTTCACATCCTCCATATATAAGCAAATGTATTCTTCACCTGTATATAACATCTGTTGTTTGATAGTTTTAAAACCATTTGTGAGCCAATATCACATCTTTTGTTTCATGCCAGAAATTAAATTTCTTAGCAATGTAAAATAAAGTGAAACTTTTTCGATAGTGGTATATTAAACAGGTTAAACAGGGATAATTCTTTTTGTTTGTTTGTTTAAATTTTTATTTTTATGTAGGGAAAAATCAAATATACATTTAACCCAATTTGGTTGCAAGTTCCTTAGCTTTTGCCTTTTCCAGCTTGGCAATATGAGCCACTGATTTTGGACCCAGAACATTGCCACCCCAGTGACAACGGATCTCATCATATCTGTCATTATAATTGGTTTTGATGGCTTCCACCAGCTTAGCCAGGGCTCCCTTATCTTCAGGGTTAACCTGTGTGAAGGTAATGCTCATGCAGATCTTTTTGTGAACTAAGCGACCGAGTCTCACTTTATGTTTGATAATACAGTAAGGAACCCCCATTTTTCGGCACAAGGCAGGTAGGAAGACCACTAGCTCAGTGGGGTCCACATCATGTGCAATCTCTACTAACTGCTTTCTTGTTTTCTACCAGGGTAGTAACAGTGTTAACACCTGCTCTGAGGACAGGTGGTCTCTTAGTGGAGACATCTCCTTTGCCTGTAGCCTTTTGTTCAGCCCGAGCCAGCAGCCTTTGCTTCTTGTCTTGCTTTATCTGTGGTCTATACTTGTGAGCCAGTTTAAGCAGTTGAGTAGCTGTCTGACAATCCAAAGCCTGGGTGAACTGGTTAATTGCTGGTGGGACCTTCAAATGCTTATAAATGATAGACCTTTGATGCTGCAGTCTGATGTACCAAGGCCATTTGACAAATTGAGTAAGGTCCCTTTTGGGCTGGATGTCCTGACCAATGCCAAAGTTCTTGGGACACGTCTCAAATAAAGGATTGACCACTTTCTTGGCCTCCCGCTTCTTTACTACAGCAGGGGCTGGAGCCACCTTCTTCCCCTTGGCCTTCTTCCCTTTTGGCATATTGGCCGGCTCAACGAGAAAGCAACAGGGATAATTCTTGTGGTCAGGGATCTTACCAGCGTAACACATAACAACAGTATTCCCCCACACCCCCAAGCATCTCCTATGGAGAGGGCCAGCCATCCACACCAACTGCCACCTGACTTCTGCCCATGGACTCAAGAAGCCAACTACCTGAAAATCAGGGAACCTTGAGGGAGAGACAGGAAGCAGCATGTGCTAGATTAGTAAATCTACCACCATCTCTCTGCTGATACCAGTGGAGCTAGCTTATGATCCTGAACCCCAGAGTTTTTGGGATAGCATTGTTGCCAGTCTAGACTAGAGACATCATCCTGGGAAGCAGCTGTTGAAATACAGACTTGCAACTCCTCCCAAAAGTACTAGAGCCACAGCTCCTGAAGGCCCACAAATGAAACTCCAGAGTTCTTAATTCTTGACACTTTTACATAGATCAACCTGGAAACAGACACATTTTATTATTGGAAATGATATTAAACAAGACCTATTACCATCTACTTTTCTGTGGCTTGCTAAGGACTGAGCATTGTCTCCTCCATGAGAATTTTCTGTCAGCTCCTTGAGAGTAGGAGTTGTTTCACTTTTCTATTTGTATCCCAGTGCTTTTTACATGTAATATGCTTAACAAACTCTTCATTCATTAATTATTCATTCTTTCATACCTCATTCTCAGTACTGTTGTCTCCTAAATAATTTTCTTAAGACATATTGTGGGTAAAGGACCACTCTTGGTTAATTTTTTTCCTTAAAAGCAGACAGAAAATTGAAAAGTAGAATAAGGGATTTCATTTGAAAGTAGGATGTTTTCATATTATTTCCTTAAAGCTTTGTTGCATACAGTAACTTCTTGCTCCAGTTTCTTCACTTGAAAGATCTTTACTGATGTATAGTCATTGGTTATTTGAAACTTCCTTACAGGGAGTTGTTAGAAAGTTATTTTGAAAACAAAAGCTTCTACCCCTTTATCTTTGTAATCTGACATGCCCACATTAGATGGGCTCTTTTTATATTTTTCTCATTTTCAATAATATAATCTTGTGTTTGAAGAGAAGTAAGAAAAGGTGCTTGTTTTATGAGTCAATGCGTGAGGCATTTAGGGAAGGAATTGGGAAGGATGCCTAAAGTGAAGAAAAAAATGAAAGGAAGGGAGTAGGAAAAAAATCAGAGGAAGAAACAAAAATATGTTAATCCTTCCTTTTAGAGATGTTGGGAAACATTTGAAGTTTAGAGTTGTGAGGGATAGAATGACTAAGTAGTAAAAATTTTTCCTGTTTGACAAAAGAGGGAGCCATTGCTTGTTGTTATTAGACATGAGTCTTGAGGTTTAAGGCAAAATTTTAGAGTTGCAAGGGAGCTTAAAGACAGTCTAGTCTAGCCCCATCATTTACAGACACGGAAACCTAAGAACCAAAGTGGTTAAATAGCATCCCCAAAACGACACAGCTAATAATTGTTAGAGGTAAGATTAGAATGGATGTTTGCTGATTCATAATTTCATATTCTTTATTTCTCTTGTAGTTTTGTTTCTTATAGGTAAATAGATTCAATGACTTTTTCCCACTGCCTCCGTTTCAGAAGTTATTGATGATGATTTTCAAATTATAAAAATGTCATAAAGTCGTAATATGCTAACCACCAATTTCCATTTTAGAGGGATCAGAATATTTTTTCCCCATGATTTCCTTTGAAAAGTATTCTAAAATGTTTATTTTATAATCCCAACCATACTTTTGCTTTTGACTATACAGGTGCTAAGTTATTTTCACCATCAAAAAAAAATTCGTCAAGGAGTAGAAGAAATGTTATATAGATTGTATAAACCTATTCTTTGGAGAGGATTAAAGGTAATCCACCTTTTAATTTGTATGAACATGTTTTACATATGTTAATTGTGCCCCTTAATTTGGAATACTTTAATTAAAAATATATGAAAGGTCATTTTGATCAGGTAAATTTCTGTGAATTTTTTTGTCAAAATAAAATCACTAGAAGCTGAATCATATGGTAAATTTATAGAATGATTCTCCCCAGGTCCTCTTTTCATGATCTCTTAAGCTCCAGTTCCACATTACCAACTGCCTTTTGGACCTTTTGAACTGGATTTACCATATAGGAAACAGAACAAGTCCGAAACAAAATTTGTCATTCTCCCCCATGCCTCATACTGTTCCCCAAACTTGATCCTCTTCTGAACTTCCTTTTTATCATCAAAGTAGTAACAGATTTGTTGATCCATTGTCCTCTAGACCAGTGGTTCTCAACCTTCTTAATGCTGCAGCCCTTTAATATAGTTCCTCATGTTGTGGTGACCCCCAACCATAAAATTATTTTCGTTGCTACTTCGTAACTGTAATTTTGCTACTGTTATGAATCGTAATGTAAATATCTGATATGCAGGATGTATTTTCATTGTTACAAACTGAACATATAACCCACAGGTTGAGAACCGCTGCTCTAGACTATACCTCATTGGTACCCTTTGAAATAGTTACATAAATTTACCATATTAAGTAGTATTTATTTTAAAGATGTGTTTTAAGCTCATTTTAATCTCTTCAGTTACTTACATTTCATATCCTGCTTATTAAGTTCTTGTTTTGTTTTATTTTTTTTCCCCACCAGACATGTGATTATATTGGTCTACTAGGGGATTATATGGCCTAGCCAGTGGTGAAATAGAAAAGGAATTCTTTTTTTTTTTTCTTTTGCTAATAAACTTTAGGATCTTGAACAGTTAGCCTCACTGACCTTAAATTTCCTAATCTTAAAACTTTTAATCTGTGTAATAAGATTGTTGAACTAGAAGATCTCTGAAGTTTTTTCTACCCCCAAAATTCAGCTTTTGGTTATGCATTGTTATTCTCTGAATCATCTCTAGTCTTCTAATTATTTTTTTGAGGTACCATGCCAGAATTGTTTTAAGATTTTCCAGGTGTATTGGTACAATGCTTTTGTAGAAGGGTAGACTAATATTTTTTTTCCCGAATTTTGTTAGGGTTAATCATTATATTTTCTGATAGCTTTATAAACCAGTTTCCGAATATAAGAATATATGCACAAAATCTCCTCCTGGGAGTGTGGTTTATTTGGAGTTACTGAATCTCTAAATAATACTGATAACTCTCTAATCAAGAGGGTGAAAATTCTGGCTTCTTATCATTAAACTTGTAATATTATCATTTTTCTTTTTAACAAAAGATGTGCTTTGTGTAGCCTTGTAGGAAAAATTATGACTTTTTGAATGAAAAAATTCCTAAATTAAAAAATACCTCCCGAATTTGCTTTCCTAGTTCTGATACTGCTCTTTGCTGTGGATGACTATAGGATGAGTAGTCCTGGATCAGAAGAAAAATATTGTAGTTAGGCTGAATGAAATTTATCTGTTATTATTCTTGAAGGCAACAGTCAGACATCTTCATTTTTTAACTTGACCCCAAAACATGAAACATACAATAATCCTCAATCAGTCCATCAGCAATCATTTATTAAGTGCCTACTCTGTATGGGTTTTTTTTCTCTCCTCAAGGATCTGATATTTATGTGGAGGAGACATGCATATATATGATTATACGTAAAAAAGAGTATGCACAGAATTGATCTATGTGGTGTTTGATGGTGGAGGGAAATTAGCAGCTGTGGGAGACTAGTAATATATATAGTCTTTCATCAGCAAAAAAGATATGCTTAGTTTTTCACACTTAATTAAAATGTTTCAGCTGAGTTTTCCTTTTGATTATTAAATCATTGACTTTTTTCTTTATTGAATAGGCCAGAAATCCTGAAATTCGATCAAATGCAGCATTGTTATTTGTTGAAGCATTTCCTGTTAGAGATCCTAACCTTAATAATGTAGACATGGATAATGAAATTCAGAAACAGTTTGAAGAACTCTATGTAAGTTTTACGAAGTTGAAGTGTAACTGTGTAAATTTTACAACATGAATTATTACCTTTTACTGCTGTGCTCAGGCTGTTCCTGGGTGTGTTCCTAAACATGTCTTGTTCATTCCTGGTTTTTTGCTTTTCTTCATTCTTTGCCTTGTTCCGGGAATGGGAAAATTCTGTTTGTCCTTCAGAGTTTAGTTCATCCCGCATGTCATCTATGAGACTCTTTCCTAAAAACTCTGACCCATTTCCTGAACTTCTACAGTTTATTTGTGGTTTTTGTTTTCTTTTCAACCACATTGTTATAAGACCCTTAGTCAACTGATTAACATTTATTAAGTATCCAGTATATGCCATGCATTGTTCTGGGTTCTGGGGATACGATTGCAAAGAATGAAACAATTCCTCCCTGAAGAGCTTACATTCTAATGGGGAAGGCAGCAGGGATTTATATCATTATATGTGGAATAAATATAAAATAAATAACTATAAATGCATACAAAGTAGATAATTTCATTGCGAAGGCACTAGCATCAGGTGTGATCAGGGTAGGCTTCTGGTAAAAGGTGCCACTTGAGCTGTTTCATAAATGAAGATGGCAATTCTATTAGGTGGAAGTGAGACAGGAACCCATTCCCAGTATATAGAATGTCCGGTGCATAGGCATGGAGATGGGACATAGAGTATATTGTATGAATTACAGATAAGGCCAGTTTGACTGGATTACAGAGTGCAAGTAGGGAAATAATGTCCACTTAGACTGGAAAGATAGGTTTAAAAGCTAAGTAATGGGTTTTATATTTTATATTAGAGATGATAGATAGCCACTGGAAATGATTGAATAAGGTAATGACATAACCATACCTACTTTTAAGGAAAATGTGGCAGCCATATTTAGGATGGGCTGGAGTGGGGAGAGACTTGAGGCAGGTAGACTAGTTAGGAGGTTAGTGTATAATAATCTAGCTGAGAAGTGATAAATTGTTGTCATAATCTAGGTGAGAAGCCTGAATTTAGGTAGTAGCTAGGTGATTGAGAGAAGGAATTGAATGTGAGAGATGTTGGAGCTATAGAAATGGCAAAATTTCGCAAACCAAGTCAAGTCAAAAGAATTTATTGAGTATTTTTGTTTCAGGCACTGTGCTAAATACTTGAAATACAGAGAAAGGCAAAAATAGTCCCCATCCACAAGAAGCTCTCAAATTAATGGGGGGAGACAATATGCGAACAGATGTATACAAACAGGATAACTTAGAGGTAATCTCAGAGAGAAGACACTTGCATTAAGAAAGAAGAACCTTCTTGTACACTTAAAGGAAGTCAGGGAAGTCTAGAGATGAGGAGGCAAAGGGAGAGCATTCCAGGTATGGAGGACAGCATGTGAAAATGCATGAAGTATTTTGTGCAAGGAACAGCAAGGAGGCCAATGTAACTGGATCATAGAGTACTTGGAATTGTCAGGTCTAAGAAATCTACAAAGATAAGAAGGGTCAAGTTATGAAGGATTCTTTAAAAAGAGTTAATGGGGAGTGACTGGAATTTATTAAGCAAGGACTTGGGCTTTAGGATAGTAACTTTGATGGCCAAGTGGAGGATGGGCTGGAATGGGGAGACACCGGAGACAAGGAGAGCAATGACACTTGCAGTCTGTAGGTGTGAAGTGATGAGGGCCTGCACCAGGGTGGTGGCAGTGTCAGAGGAAAGAAGGAGATGGTTAAGAGAGATGTTGCAAAGGTAAAATTGAGAAGATCTAGCAACAGATTGAGTTGGGAAGAGAAGGATAAGATAAAGTGGAGAGTTGAGAATGACACCTGGATTAAGAGCCTTGCTAAATTGGAAGATAGTTAGGTCCTTGTTAGTCATAGTGAAATTGGGAAGAGGGGGGGAGTTTTTAGGGAAAGGCAATGAGTTCATTTTTATACACATTGAGTTTGAGGCATCTATGTGACATCCAGTGAATGTGTCTAATAGACAAAAGTTGGAAATCCAAGACCGGAAGTCAGGGGAGAGATTAGTACTGGGTAAATAGATCGTAGAATCATCTATATAGAGATGACAGTTGAATCTAATAGGAGTTGATGAGATTACCGAGTAAAATCACATAGAGGAGAAAAGAGAATAGGACCCAAGACAGAGCTTTGGATGGTACCTGTGAGTATTTCTTTTGAGACTTGATCAGGAAGAAGCAGTGTAGTGTAAGCATAGAGAGAAAAGAGTAACAAGGAGAAGAGAGTATCAGAGGTTGTTGAGTCAGGAAGAAGGAGAATTGAGACAAGGCTATTAAATTGGCAGTTGAGATCATCTTAACTTTGGAGAGACCACCTTCAGTTGAATGATCAAGTTAGAAACTAGACTTTGTAGAGTTAAGAGAGTGAGAAAAAAGGAAACGCAGGCTCTGGTTGTAGATGGCCTTCTTTTTTTTTTTTTTTTTTTTTTTTAACTGATGGCATCAGGCCTGAGGGAAAGTGGGAGGGGAAACAAGGCTCGGGATGTATGTGATGATGACAGAGAGCTCCTGAGACCTTTCCTGACCGAAAAAAAAAAATTAAAAACCACAAACCAAGCAAAAGATAGGTCTAACCCCCTCTCTCCTCTGATTCTTCTCTAACAATAATAACAAGGACTGACATTTATAGAA
>CM053581.1:518060108-518083341 GCA_028627135.1 Pseudochirops cupreus | reverse complement strand
TATTGTAAACAGGGCAGTTTTGCCATTCTAATTTCATAATACTTTAATCCTTCAAAAGATTCATTATTTTATCATTGTGAGTACTACTCTTAACCTTGTAGATCATAAACTTCCCATGCCTTAGATTTCATGACTTATGGTAACCAAAAAACTCAGTCACCTACTGGCCAACTCTTTGATGAATGAATTTAGCTTTTACTAAATTGACAGATATTTTCATTTGAAGACTTTTCCCATCTGAAAAATTAAGGAGTTCAACAATCCTTTCTAAATCTATGAAGAATCAGAGAGCATAGAAATGTCTTTTTTTTATGCAAAGAAGATATTATTGGTATCAATTGAACATAGACTTTTTGAGTTTTTCCCAACCAGGGAGCTGTACTTTGCCTAAAAGAATGTCTTGCAATAAATATTTTGTTATTTCGTTGTTTGACTTTTGAATGGGACTTTCTTCCTAAACTAATAAGTTCAGCATATCAGAGGTTCCCACAATTGGTGATACTGGCCCCTGGGGCTGCTGGAACGATCTAGGGGTACAATTTGCCTTGGGTACATTTGGAGGGTGTTGAATAAAAATAAGGAGGAGGTAAAAGCTTGAGGAAAGAAGAAAATTTTGAAAAACCATTCATACATGTTTCATCTGTTGTGTGACAGCGTTAAAATCATGGTGATTACATTATTTTCCAGATAACACACAAAATGCAAGTTATAACCGATTAGTGGTCAAGTCTGCGACAAGTCTTAACAAGTAGATGTTGGCAGGCGAGTGTGTCGCACATTATTGGGAAGTCCAACATGCATTAGCAGGGATATGTGCATGTAATGACTTGTTTACAATATGATACTGTACAGTTACTGTATGGCAATATTGCATCGTCAAAATTTCAATTCAGGAAAACCCCCACATGTTTATAATAAATTATTAAATTTAAGATGTGTCATTTAACAAAACAGGGTATTAAAGAGTATTAAAAGTTATATTTTTTTAAAATGACGCAGACTTTTAGGGGAAAAAACTGTTAAAGGGTTAAAGATTTTCTGTGGGGTAATATTTTTTTTTTGAAAAAGGGGCAGTTAGACCAAATAAGTTTGGGAACCTCTGATGCCTATTTGTAAAAGAGGTCTGCTCAGAAGGGACAAAAAAAATAATTTTATTATCTGGCCTTTTGAGTATTTTAAGAACTTTCTTAAAAGTTATTTTTTCCCCCTGTTATGCTAATGGGTGTGTGCGGGAGGTCCTGATTGGTATGCATAGTACTCAGTTCTTAATTTTAATTATAAAAATAAACATTTATATTTATTAAAAAAGTATTCAGCTTTTTTTTGTTTAGTGATTTATGAATGAGGAACTGCTTACCACATTTTCAGGAGACACAAAACTGGTAAAAATAGTTGATTTATTGCAGCACAGAATCAGAGTTTAAAATGGTCCCACTAGGGTGGAACAATTATTTGAATCTGACAAAGTCAAGTTCAATAGGTATAAAATCAAAGTTCATCAGTTAGGTTGAAATAGCTAATTGCATAAGTTTAGAAATGGCATTGTTATGGAGATATTAGTATGCAATAATACATGTGAAAACAATCTGGGAGTTTTAATGGACTGGAAGCTCAGTGTTAACGGGCATTGACATGAAGCTGCTAAATAAAATTCTATTTTTGATGTGAGGCTGCATAAGAAGTGGAACATAATAATCATGTTTTATCTCTGCTGTAAACAAAAAAAACCCATTGACTTCAGTTTTGTATATTGCATTTTAAGAAAGACTTTGACACACTACATTCAGATGAAGGTGACCAGGATGGTGAAGGTCCTTGAAACCATGTCATTTTCATAATGATTAAAGTCTTGAATATGTTTGTAGAAGAAAACTTAGGCGATTGGATAGCTATTTTCAAAAATAGAAAGACTACTTTGTGGGAAAGATGGTATGTTTATGTGTTGCATATGTACATGAAGACCAATGATTGGAAATTTTGAGGAAGCAGATTATGTTAGATAAAAGAAAACAAGGGCTAAACCTATATGAAAATGAAATAGACCAGTGGTTCTCAACCTTCCTAATGCCGCCACCCTGTAATACTTGTATGTGGGCGTATCTGCATGTGGGTGGACCCGCCCAGAGACATATAGAGGAGTGGCATCTTGATTCCTAACACCATCGGAAATATGTGTTTTCCGATGGTCTTAGGTGACCCCTGTAACCTCTGTGAAAGGGTCGTTCGACCCCCAAAGGGGTCGCGATCCACAGGTTGAGGACCACTGAAATAGATTATCCTTTGAGGTTTTAGAACTGGAAGAGATTGTAGAGAACTCCTGCTCTAGATCTCTAATTTTCAGATGAAAAAAACTGAGGTTGTTACCTATCCAAAATTATAAAATACTAAGTTCTTAGTAGAAGCCTCAAAACAGAGGCTAGAAATTGTAGAGGATTAGATTAAATGGCATCTAAAATTCTTTGCAAGTCTAGGATTCTGTATATCTGTAATTTAGCTTAATAATTCTGATAATAATTTGAATTTTTTTTCTTATTTGGCCCTCTTGTAGAATTTTTCTTTTTTGAAGCGTATTTATTTTGTTGTCTTGTTGCAGTGTTTGCCAATAATTTTGGACAATAGACTAAGCCACCCATTACTAGAACAGCTTCTACCAACTCTAAAAAACAGTCTCCATGACAATTCTGAAAAAGTGAGAGTAGCTTTTGTTGATCTGCTGTTGAAAATTAAAGCTGTCAGGGCTGCAAAGGTAAGATAAATATAACTTGCTTAAGATAATTCAGAAGATAAATTTGTTATGAGACTTATCAATATTTCACAAAACATAAAAGTCAAGGGAACTTCACATAATAGGTTAGTATTCCTAGTCCAAATATTTAACTACTCTCTTTAAACAGATGAATCACTTTTGTATTTCACCAATTATTTTGGGTCTCTGTAGGAATGTTTGAATCCACTTTTTTGATGGTTCTAGATAGATTATGAATGAATTTTCAGTTCAATTAAGTTAACATTTATTAATCACCTACTACTACATGTAAGGCACTGTGCTTCGTTATGAAGATTGGAATTGGGCTTGGACCTGTGATTTCATTAATATAAGGAACTCCCAGGTAAGTAAACTTTCTCTGCAAATTCAGGTTTACAACTTAAGAGTTTTAGAGCAGAGGTTCCAGACTCCTGGCAGCATACAGGCCTCTAACACTCTTACGTGTGTACTAAGTCGGATTAAAATTAACTCAGAAATATTTAACAAAACAGATAATGATACAGTAAAGTAAAGTATAGATGATTGTGGCTTTCTAGGTCATTGTGCTCCAGCAGGAATCCTCTATTTGAGTTTGATGCTACTGGTCTCAGAGTGGCAGAGATCAAGTTACTTGTCCAGCCTCACACAGTTTTTATGTGTCAGAGATAGGACTTGAACCCAAGTCTTCCTGGCTTTAAGGTCAGTTCTCTTTCTGTTGTGCTGTACTGCTTCTCATGCCGGAGGATAAGAAGACAAAAATGAAGCAAGTCCCTGTATTCAAATCTTACTGGAAATGGAGGGCAGTTAAGTATAGTGCAAGGAAAATTGAAGTAGGAGAGAACACTCACAGCTGAGGTTATCAGGCAAGACAGAACTGGATATGACACTTTGTTTGAGCCTTGAAGGAAGACAAAGATTATGAGAAGTGGCTATGAGGAGGGAGTAGATCATTGTGGGAGGAGCTAAAGAAGAAGCTAATTTTTGAACCACTTTAGCCCTCTGCAGTGGGAATGGGAATTTGAAGATCTTCCCTGCCCCTTAATATACCTGGGGGGAGTTTGAAGACATCCCCTGCTTTGAAAGTAAACTCTGCCCCCTAAAAGGCTGAATGTAATCACATGGAGCCTATGCTGGAGAGAATTTGCTGAAGGGTGGAGCAGAGCCCACAGGAAGCTTCCCTGCTGTGAAGATAAACCCTGCCCCCTGATAGGCTGAATTTGGTCACATGGAGCCTGTGGTGGGAGAAGTTTTTCTGAAGGGAAGCAGAGCTGACAAGAAGCTGATGTTCAGAGCTAGCCAGATGGTGGGGGACAGAGGAGCTCAGGCAAGGAGATAGAGAGTTTTGTGAGTAAATATTGATCTTGTATTGGTTTTTGGGAAGGCTAAAGGATGGCATGGCTCTTAGTGTTATTATGGAGCTTTATTATGGCTTCTGAATATCTTTGGTACTATGATGGAATCAGCTTACTGCTTTGGGGACTCTGTTTTCTGGTGTCTAAATCCTTCAGTTCTATTCTTTATCTGGGGAGTTTGGCATATTTTGCGATCAAATATCATGCAATACTTAGAGTCATGGGCTTTATCGTGATTGTGGGCACTGTAAATATTGCATTGGCCCTACACCCTCTCAGAAAATTTTATTTTCATTCTTTAAAATTCCAAACTGTTTCATGTTTTACTATTAATTAAATGAAAAAACATGACTTATTAAATTTTTTATGTTAAATGCAGTGACTTTGTGAAGTAAAACTTTTATTTTGTTTTCTTCATTTAGCTGAAAAAAATACACATTCCAATAGATTTGTCTTGTTGAGAGTTATATGTAGTAGAAAATATTCTATGTGAATGTACCCAATAAAGCTGTCTTTATCATGGCAGATTGTAACACTTTAATTTCTTGTTTTAAGTTATTGGCTGGTCTAAGGAAAGGAAAACTTTGTTTAAATTGACATCTTAAAATAAAATAAATATACTTAAATTATTTATTGACTATATTCTGTTTGATTAATTTTGAATTTTAAACAAGCTTAAAAGCACTGAGAACAAAATTGAAATTGCAGCTAGTTAGCGGGTATAGCTACTATCGGATCTTTGAACTAACAGTATGTTAAACAGCAAAGCAACTCTCTAGGGATTTGTAACTACATATGATATTTTAGGCTTTATAAATATATGACGCAACATAAAATTCAGAGCAATATTTTTTTCTGTATACTTCCCCAGACACTTTTTAGAGTTATAAGGGACCTCAGCAACACTGTGGTCCAAACTGTAACTAAACAAGAATTTCCTCTAAAATATACTTGGCAGTTCTTCATTCAGCCTGTACTTAAAGAGCCTGAATGAAGGGAAACCCACTGTATCCCATGGCAGCTTGTTTATTTTGGAAGGTTCTAATTATTTGGAAATTTTTCCTCATATTGGCTATAATTCTGTCCTTTTGAAGCTTCAACTCACTGCTCCTAGTTTACTCCAGAATCATTTGCAAAGGAAGAAGAATTAGAGAAACTTGATAAAATACCTAATTTGAAATATGTAGATACTGTAAAATTTCACAGTATTTATTGACTCTGATAAAGCATTTGTTTTAATAACATCTCCAACAAGGTGTCTACCATGCATAAGTGAAAATTAAAAAAAAAACAACTTTAAAACCTGTAGTGAGATAACTGATGCTTTTCATCATTAGTGTAAAATGAATCAAGAAATAAAGAATTATAAACTTGGTAAACATCCTGGTGCTGTCATATATTGTTCAAAGTCCCAAATTGAATGGGAATTCCATATAGACAGTGAAGTCTTCTAGCTTCATGGATGACATTGTACTTGATTGCATCAAGACATGAGGAGGAAAAAAATGGAATTTCCTAAATTGTCAGTTTAAATTGTTTGGCTTGAATAGCCACTCAGAAAAAAGCAAAAGGATGAAGACCATTGTTCAGTCTCTTGTTTTGCAGGTAAATGGATATTCTTTAGAGCTCTTCCATCAGTATGTATCTCTGAGAGAAAAATTGCAAATGCCCATGAGTTTAGCCTGGAGATGGGACATAATTAGGGGGAGCAGGCTGAATTGTCATTGGGAAATGGTGCATTCCCTTGAGTAACATCAGGTTTCTCCTGGCAACAAAAGTCCATCTTTTTAACACCATTATCTAGTTATGTTTTAATGGATCTGAGTCAAGGAACATGTTGCCAAAACTGAAGTTCATGGTCACCCAAAGGGGAATTAAAAGGTGCGTGGTGGATGTAGACAGGCCCCAAAATGCCTTATCTCCTTGCTTTGTGATTCAGTTGAGAGTTTGGTTGAAGTATTTTCTGATCCTCACTTTGGTAACTCTTCTATATTGATTAAATAATTTGCTTTTCTATAAAATGAAGATATTGGTCAAGAGGGACCTTTGAGTTCCTTCCAGCTGTGAAATTCTCTAAAAAATGGTAATTATATTATTTTAAAATTCCTTTAACTTTCTCCATTTCCTGTTTTTCAAAGTTAGATTGTTTAAAATAGGTTTATTAGAGCTGTTAGAATTATAGGTGGTGTTTCTTTATCTTCTTCTTAGGAAGAGGTATTTTAGAGAAGAGTGCCAGACTTGGGGTTGGTTAGTAAGACTTGGGTTTGAATTTTGCCCAAGACATTTTAATAGGACTGTGAGACTGGACAACTCACTTAATTTTACTTAGTTTAAGTTTCCTTCTAGTTCACGTTAGAATAATAATAGCACCTCACAGGGCTTTTAGGTTCAAATGAGATAATATGTAATTATATATACTTATGTTATAAGTACCTCCTATGTGCCAATCACCGTGCTAACTGCTTGGGATGTAAATACAAAAGAGAAAAACAGCCCCTGCTGTCAGAGAGCTTACAGTCTAACAGGGGGAAACAGCACACAAAATGAACCTAAAAAGTGGGGCAGAAGGATAGGAAGGAAGGTACCTGATGCAAGGCCAATGGTACCATGGAAAAGTCAGAGAAGTCCCAAAATAGTGTGGCCGGGTAAGAAAGGAGAAGCTCTGAGTTGAGCTTCATCCTTAAATGGAGCTTTTGGAGATGATGACTCCACCTTATAATCAAAGAGAGACAGAGGGTGTTGATGAGCTGGAGAACTAAGGCTCTTGAAAGGTTTTCCCAATAGCAAGCTTCCTGGGGCATGATGGATTTGTCAGAGAATAGCCAGATGAGAAAGGAGAAAATGTGCTTATGGAGTAGACACCGGGGTTCAAATCACAGTCACTATTTGTGTGACTGGACATGTCCCTGGGTCTCTTAGCTTCAGTTTCCTCATCTAAAAAGAGTCAGTTAATACATGTCATACACCCTCACAGTGTTGTAAAGATCAAAAAGAATTTATGTAAAGTGCTTTAGAAACCTTAAAGTATAATATAAATGTCAACTATTATTGTCAGTTTCATCTAACTTGTCTAGTGCATCAGAAGTCCACTGAGGTTTTTAATTTTAAGAAATAAATTTTTGGTGGTTCTGTTTCTGATTAATTAGTTAGAACATGCACTCCTATGGCTAGGTGAATTTATGAACCCAAATTATATGACAATTGTAGTCGCTAGCTTTAAATTTTCAGTTGTTGGGGAAAGGTAGCTTTTAGAAGATAAAAGAATTGTAAAATGAATTACACTGCTTCCCCCTGCTGGTTTAAATAAATTAAGATATTTTTTTTCTTGAAGATTCATTACCATTTTTAGCCATCTTAAACATTAGGAAATAAATGAAACTACAATAATAATTTAGGATGCATACAATATGTTGTGATTTGACTGTCTACCCCCCTAACCTCCAAGCTAATAGAATATTTAGAAATCGTTTTCTGTGTTAATAGGCTATTGCAGAGTATCATGTCTTAAAGTTGTAAAAGTATGAAGAGAAAGAACATTAGATGAAGAACATCATCATCATCATCATTATTATATAAGAATATTATATAAAGAATACAAAATGCTATGCTAACTTAAATAAAAATTGGCATATTGGATACATTACTTAGAGTGTTTCAAGATGGCAATTATAAAAAATGTTGCTATGGTAATTTCAATTAAAGTAATTTTTTTAGGAAATATAAATAAACAATGTTCTTAATTGCCATTAAGATTTTTTTTATAATGCTATAGGAACTGATCTAGACCTTCCATTTTTATAGAATGATAAACTGATTTCTTTTCACATTTTTTTTTTAAGTTTTGGAAAATTTGCAGTATGGAACATCTTCTGACCCGTCTGGAAATTGATTCACGCCCTGTGTCTCAGCGCCTAGTGCACCTTCTCTTTAATTCTTTCTTGCCTGTTAATCAACCAGAGGATGTATGGTGTGAACGCTGTCTCACATTAATACAAATGAATCCTGCTGCAGCCAGAAAGTTTTATAAGTATGCTCATGAACACACTGCTGCCACTAACATAGGTAAGTGACACGGGCCTCTTTATTCTACAAATTTTATTTTATCTTATGTCATAAGTTAAAGTAAAAATCATTAATGTTGTGCGTTTTCCAGTAATTTTCATTCACTATTGAATGAATTACTCAGGGAAGTAGGGTTGAAAAGTGAGAAAAGAGCTGGTCTTAGAACCAGAAAGAACTAAGTGTATAATGCTGGCAAGCAATTTGACTTCTTAGAGTCTTGGTTTCTTTATCTGTAGAATGGGAATAATATTGATATTACTTGCCTCAGAGAATTGTTTTGGGAAAGCTTTATGCAGAATTTTAAATTACTGCAGAAATGAGGGGTGGTGGTGAGTGTTAATAAGGTACTTCTTCCCTATGATCCCATCTTAAGATGAATTTTAACCAACTCAGATTAGAATTCATTCTCAGAATATTTCTTTTGGACAGAGAGGTGTATGTATCAATCACATTGCCTCTCTTTGTAATTATAGCAAAGTTAATTCATGTTATTCGTCACTGCTTAAGTGCCTGTATCCAGGAGGCAATAAGAGAGTATGAGGAAGAGGATGAAGGAGTGGAAAAAGAGAACATAACTGTGAGTAGAACAGAATATTAACCTAGTTACCAAATGTAACTACTGTTTTCTAGTGCATTTTAAGTAGACACTATTTAGAAAATAAAATGTTTGTAATGATGTCATATTTTTTAGAGAAAGGCAGGAATTGAAGATATGGCATTCTTAACATGTGAATTTTCCCCCTCCCTTTTGCTTCTTTGTTAAACCTTTCTTCTATTTAACCAGTCAGGGAGAAAGCATTTATTAGGTACCTACTGTGTGGTTGCCAGGCACTGGGCATACAGAGACAAAAATGAAAAAAAAAACAAGCCCTCACTTGAAGGAACTCGGATTCAATCAGGAGAGAAAACATACATATACATAACACACATGCACATACACACATACACATTCACACACACAATAAGTAGGCAGTAAATTTTTTTGTGGGTAAGGCACCAGCATTTGAAGGGATTAGGAAAGGCTTTGTGTAGTAGATGTTGGCCTGAACAGAATTTAAAAGAAGCATGGACTTCTGATATAGTATTGAGATAGGCGTTCATTCCAGGTAAGTGTTTGAGTCAGTCAGTGAGTATTTATTGAACAAATGGTGTGTACTACTAAGCATGGTACTAAGTGTTGGGGATACACATTCAAAGAATGAAGCAATCTTTTCGCAAGAAATTTAGATTCTCTTGGGGAAGAAGTAAAGACATATATAAATATGTATAGAATACATGTAAAGAAAATTAATACAAATAAATACAAAATAGTTAAATATCAGGACGCCTGAGATGGAGGACACTATAGCAATTAAGGAGATTAGGAAACGCTCTCCTCTTACAAGCTTCCCTATTTTTGTAAAGGCACCACCATTCTAGTCTCTCAAACTGATAAACTCTGAGGTTGACTCTTCACTCTTCTCTTACCCCACATATCCAGCCAGTTTCTCCATCTTGCCATTTTTGCCTTCACAACATTTCTGGTGTCCTGTATCAGATCCTCATTACCTCTTATCTAGATTATTGAAGTAGCTACCTAATTGATCTCCCTCCCTCAGGTTTCTCTCCACTCCACTCTATTCTACACTGCTGCCAAAATAATTTTCCTTAAGCACAGATCTGATTAAGTCCCTCTACTACTTCACTTTCCAGCTAGGTATGCCAAGAGCACTGGAAGACCTGAGTTTAAAGCTCATCTAAGACAAGAGCTGAATGACCCTGGCAAGTCACTTAACTCAGTTTCTTCTTCTATAAAATGGGGATAATAGTAGTACCAAACTCACAGGGTTGTTGTGAGGATCAAATGACATAACATTTGTATAGGACTTTATATACCTTAAAGAACTTTGTAAATGTAGTTATTTTTATTAAAGTCAAACATAAAACTCTTGGTATGAGGGCTTTTAAAGCCCTACATAACCTGACCCCAACCTTTCCTTACAGTTTCAGTGGATATTTCTTCCCCTCCTGTACTTTGTAATTTAGCTAGATTTACTTTTTCTCTGTTCTTCCCACAGGACATTGCTTGTCTAACCATATGACACACCTACTGTTAACTCTAGTGCCTCCTTATTGCCTCTAGAATCACATATAAACTCTTCTATTTAGCTTTTAAAGCTCTTTACATCCTTGCTACCACTTGTTTAGCCTTACTGTACCCTCTT
Source organism: Pseudochirops cupreus (assembly GCA_028627135.1). NCBI lineage: Eukaryota > Metazoa > Chordata > Mammalia > Diprotodontia > Pseudocheiridae > Pseudochirops > Pseudochirops cupreus. The sequence goes on along the minus strand of CM053581.1, from coordinate 518,072,977 downwards.
CCCTTTGCCATGCAAAGTAATGTAATCTAAGTGGTTTCGTTTTAGTTCTTAACACAAGATTCCCATCTTCTTTCTCTTTACCGTTGCACTGGCTGTCCTCCATGCCTGGAATGCATTCTCTCTTCCCTTCTACCTCATAGAATCAAATAACAAGCATTTATTAAGTGTCTGCAATCTACCTGGGAATACAAATAATGAAATTATTCTTTTTCAAAAAGAGCTCACATTCTGATGTCATTCCCTCAACACTTGCAGCCTCTTCATAGCCTCTTCCCTGCATGACTTGCCCCTTCTCCTATTGGTGAGATCTTCCTGTAACCTTCATTTTATGGAGTGGCCGGTCTCCCTTCACTCTTCCCCTTGCCCCATTCCTTGTTTTCTCTGAACTCAAAAACTATACTCCTATCCCAGGAACCTTCATTCTCTGCCTTCACCTCTTTCTACTCCTTTTTGTTTGTTGTCTTCCCCAATACAATGTAAATTCCTTGAGGTTAAGGAATCTATTTTTGCTTGTGTTAGTATCCCCATTGGTTAGCACAGTCCTGATGTATAGTAAATGCTAGTCATTGTTTGCTTCCATCCTTCCTTAATGGAGGAAAAAGCAAGTACTTATAAAAACGTATATAGCACAAATATAAAGTGAATAAATACAATTGTAGCCTAAATAGTTATATGTAAGGTAGTCTGGGAGCAAGAGTGGTAACAGGGAGCGGGATCAGGAAAGGATTTATGCAGAAAATAGCCTGAGCTTCATCTTAAAGGAAGAGAGAGACTCAGTAAAGCAGAGGTTAGAGATGAGCACATTCCAGGTTTATTTAGTGAATTGTATTGAATTTTTAAAAAGTGAATTCTGTAACATATATTTATTAGGCAGTCATAAATTTGTCTCTAGTAGAATAATGTATAATAAATGTTTGTGGCATTAAGTTATATTTTTATTATATTCCTTTAACTGAAATTCTTGTTAGAGACCATAGAGAGCAAGATAATGTTACAAACCATATTGTTAATTGTTGTGGAACATAGACTGATTTGTGGGGTTTAGACATAACACTCTAAGGAGATATAGCTGCTTTTGATAACACAAAATGCAAAGGTGGGTAGCTTAGGTTCCCTAAATTCTATAAGTAAAATGGTGTGTTAAGCACTAAAATTAAATATATAACACTTAGTTCATTATTAAAGTTTAAAGTCCTGGTATCTAAAATTTAACCAGTACAGAAATATCTATGTAATTAAGACAAGTCAAATATTGCTTTTTGCATTTTTAAAAGCTTTGTGATTGAGGAGACATTCATCATGATCAGTAATTACTAGAGTAGCCCAATTCATAATTGAAAACTTCTAGGGAAACTGTTCCATTGTATAATCATAGGTTTTTTATACATCTGGCTTTTTGTGCAGATTAAATTTTAAGTGTATGGAATTTCATAATCCTTTATTTGAATATATTACAATTGAAGTTAATAATGAACATAAATACAAGCATTATAAGCCAGGCAATGTAGTAAAACTAAAGATAAGTTTTTGCTCTCTTGACATTATTTTCATTTTCCTGAAAGTAGGGGAAGGAAATGACTCAAACTCAGGATTTTTTTTTTAATTTTTTTAAGTCTTTCAGCTTTACTCTGTAATTCATGCTATGATTTTTAAAATTCTTATACTCAATGTTGGGAGTCTTGAAAATAGAATAACTCCTTATATTTTTGAGATAATATCTTGCTAGAGGAATGGATAGTAGACTAGGTGACTTAAAGAATCTGTTAGCTGTTTGTTTTCTAAAATTTGTTTTTAAGTGCTAGAAACTCTTTTTTATTTTACTTTTCCACAATCAAATTATTTTCTCTTTAGGTACTGGAGAATACATTGTCAATAAATGACATACCCTCCATGGCAGGTTTATTGGAAGTCATTGTAATTTTGTGGGAGAGCATTGGCAAAACTTTGGAACATAACAAAGAAGCAAAAGCTTACACCATCAGCAAGTTTGCTTCTGTGCTTCCAGAATACCTTAAGCATTTTACAGTGAGTATCAAATTAAACATCACACATTATGAATGTGATATATTGAAATAGCCGAGTCTCCAGAAGTGTGACCAGAATGGCGACTGCCCTGAAGAACAGTTGAAAGAACTGGGAATATGTGGCTTGGGACAGAGAAGACTTAGGACTGGACATGCTGACTATTTTAAACTTTCTAAAGGTCTGCCATATAGAAATTAGACTAAATTTTATCTGTAAGACCCTAGAATGGAAGTAGCAGAAATTTGTTAAAAATACACAGGCAAATTTATAATAAAGGTAAGAAAAATTTTGAAATAATATATGTATATCCAGAAGTGGGATGCGCTGTTGAAGAGCTGGGCCACCCCTTATGTTCTTCCCTTTATTTCTTCAAATAAAGGATGAATGACCACCTGTTGCCTCCATTATAAAGGAGATTCTTGTTTAGGAATAAATTAGACTAAGTAGTTGCTGAAGTCCTTTTCAGTGACTGACATTCAGCAATTATAAAATTGCTTTTTGCGAAACGGCAAAAAAAATCATTTTAATGTGTTAAATATTACCCATAATACTACTTTTTACTTCATATTATACCATATTGATTCCTTGCAAAAGTTATTGGCAACTCTTTCTTTGGATAAGGAGGCTTACAGCATTATACATTAATACTTAATGTATTTTTTTTCTTATTCCTAGGATGATCGTTGCAAGATTCCATTATTTATGTTACTGTCTTTTATGCCAGCATCTACAGTACCCCCATTCAGGTACTGTGTGGATTTTTTAAATGTGGGGACTCAGAGATGACTTTTTCATGCTTTTATTTATTTGTTTGATTATTAAGAAGACTGAACTTAATAAAACAGTCTAATAAATATTAAAAGACAAAAGGAGAACTTGTATATCTAACCTATCATCCATTCTTTATCTGCACTTTTACCCATAGAAGGAGGTAGACAGCATCTTGATTTTTACAGAAAAGAGAAGGAACTACATAGAGCTCAAGTCATTTTCCAGCTTGCTTTTTTGATACTTATTTCAAGTGGTGGCGACAGATTCTCAAAGCATAATTAATTTATTTACTTTATAAGGAAATGCAGAGACTATCATAGAATTAAGTACACATATGTTTTAAAATCTGTGATACTTTACTTTTGGGGTGTGTGTGCGGGAGGGGGGTATGTGTGTGTATGGGTAGGTGTGTCTTCCATTAAAGTTCCAAGGCTTTATGGTAGTAAGTAGATGATCTTGGAATCTTGAAAGCTGTGCCAGTTGAATACAAGCCCTATTAGATGCTACCAAACTAAATAGATGATTCACGGATTACTTTTATCCTGTTTAGATAGGTTAATTACCAGAAAGTTGGTTAAGAGCTGATGAATTTTTTTTAGCCCTAACCATAAAAACTTAATTAAAATGTATAATATACACGTGCACATGTATATGGCTATATAAGAATAATATAGATATTCATGAGAATGTATGTACACACGCATGTCCGCATACACATATATGCATATATTCATATAAACGTGTATATGCATCTGTGTATGTGTATATATGTGCGTGTGTGTACACACATATACACACACATTTTTAAGTTGATTGAACTCAAGGGCAAAGAAGAAGCTTACATTTATAGGACTCTTGGTCATCTATGCTTGAAGTAAATGACACATGATAAAACTAAGTAAATGCACCGTCATGAAGAGAATTGCAGCTTATTTGTTAGCATCTATGTAGAGGATGGATACACTAGAAAATTTTGGAAAACTTAAATCCTCCAAACGAAGTCAAGATATAGTTCAGTACTTTGCATAATTGGGAAAATAGGCAGAGGGAAGGATAGTGAAGAGTCTTGAAAAATATGGTATAGGATTAAGAAATGAATCGAGTTCTGGTTTGACGGTTATTCAAAAGCTTCACCCTTGTATGTAAATAATTTCTTTTAAGAAGAAAATTGAAGGGAAGATATTAGAAGTGGTGAGTATTGAATATTAAAGCATAAAATTTAAGTTGGCTATATCATTTTCTTAAATTTTATTTTTTCCAAATAAGCATATACTTTCTCTGCCTTCCCCCATTCCTCCCTTCCAAAAAAAGGTCAAAAAGTAAAACAAAACCCTTCTAAATAAAAGCAAAATCCCACATTGACTGTCTCTAAGAATATCTCATTTTCCATATTGGAATTCATCACCCCTTAGAAGGGGGGGGTAGCGAGCTTCCTCATTGGTTCTCTAGAATCATGATTGGATATTGCATTGACCAGAATCCTTATCTTTCAAAGTTGTTCATTTTTAGAATATTGTTATTGTTACATAAGCCATTTTCCTGGTTCTTTTCACTATGATCTTCATTAGTTCATACAAGTCTTCCCAGGTTTTTCTGAAACCATCCCTTTTATAATTTTTTATGGTGCAGTAATATTCCACTATGTTCCTTTAACATATTTTGTTCAGCTATTTCCTAATCATTGGATAGCCCCTTAATTTATAGTTCTTTAGAAGTTGGCTGCATCTTAACAGACTGGTTACAAACATGAGAGCCATCGACTCTCTATGGACACTCAAATCATGTACTGTTTAGAGCAGGGTTTCCTAACATGGGGTCTTTGAAAAAAACTACATCTCTGTCTTCACCAAGTTTTAAATTAAATCTATCATTTCCTTTCATTACTAATGTAGGCAGCAAATATTATTTTGAGAACAGGTTGGTCCATAGGCTCCATCAGACAACAAAAGGAGCCCATGAACAAGAGAGTTTAAGAACCCTTGAGTTAGAGCAATAGCCACCAGATTAGAAAGGATTTCCTAAACCTCAAGTCTCTGCTAAGTCCCTGCTTCACTCAAATGAAGTTAGATGATTTTATAAAAGGTAGAGATGAGAAGACATTATTTTTAATTACAGCAACTTTGAAACTGAAATACACAAGTTTGTGATTCAAAAAATGGGAAATGGATTAAAATATAGACTGACCATAATCATTACTATTTCTTAATGATCATCACATAGAGCATAGAAGTCCCTTTTGTCAATAGGGACTTGATTGCCTTGCTGGAGGTGAGGGAAATATTACACTGGCTTAGAACTTAAGCTGATTTGTCATGTCACAGAAATGACATGGACTCAAAATGTTGAGTAGGATGCCTCACTAAAACAGCAAAAGTTAAAGGAGATAAAAACTATTTTGGGAAGAGACTCACCTTAGTCACATTCTCCCAAAATAGTGTATAACTGAAATTGTTACAGCAAAAACAAATAAGTGTGGACTGGAACAAATAATGTCAATGTTACCGCACTTAATATGGTTTTTTATTTTGAACATTTTGTAACATTAGCACACATGTCTGGACGCTGTAACATCTTTACTGGGTAACCTAATTTGTATTGTATGGAAAATGGATATGGCACTCAAAGTGGTAGAGTGAAAGAATATATCATATATTGAGGAAAAAGTAGACGTAAGAATTATATTTATAGTAGGTGGGGGAATTAAGGGAGGGATGCACATATGTGGCTTTCATTGATATTTCTGTCCCATACCTCCAGAAGGAGTATAAGAATCTCACCACTGGGCACATGCCCTAAATGCTGTCCAGGAGAACCTAACCCTGGAAATGAACAACTGGAACAATACATGAAAAATAGTGATTTTTAATATTTACTATCTTATAGGAAACCAAAATTAATTGTCTTTGACCTCTGGCAACAATGTTGCTGAATTTTTTCATAATAATTAGGGTTCAGAACTTTAAAATAAAAAAAGATCATTAACTTAATAATGCATGAATAAAATGGATTAGAGTAGACATCTAATTGTGATTCAGCTAAGTAAAATAAAACATTTAATATAAGGACAATTTTGAAAAATTCAGTCTGCAAAGTTTGTAGATTTGTAACCAAATTTAAAGATCCATTTATAGTTTGCAGTAGATTCACTACAAAAATATAATTTTTTTTAGTCCCAAACAAGGGATTATACTTAATTTGTAGATGATTTTTTGAACATTTAGAAAATTAGAGTAGAACTTATTTATAGGCTTACCCTACTTGTGTTATTAGTTGCTGTAAGAAAAGATGATAGATGTAACAACAGTAAAGGTATATGGGGTAGTGAATACCACATGAACAATGTTAGAAGCCAAATAAGTGATGATCTTTGGGAGGGTTGAATGGCAATGGTAGATAGGTAGAGTTGCCTTAGAAGTGTAGATAGTCTTAGTTTGGGAATAACTGAAAGAATTGGCATTGAGAGGCAAGTACCAAAGCAGAGGGATACCTGAAGTGGCCTTGGGCATAGGGCAGGGGTGGGGAAACTGCGGCCTGGAGACCTTCTAGGTCCTTGGGTGTGGCCTTTTGACTGAGTCCAGGTTTTACAGAACAAATCCTTTTATTAAGGGGATTTGTTCTGTGAAGTTTGGATTCAGTCAGAGTGCTTCATTTGAGGGCCTAGAGGGCCACATGTGACCTCAAGTCTACAGGTTCCCCACCACTGGATAGACTTTAATAGTGACTGATTTCTGGTAATTGGATTACGTGAATGTCAGCTAGGATATGTATTATCATGCACTGATGACTTTATTGTAAGGCACTGTTGGTCAGTGTATACTTGTACTATAAAGCTATGAATATTTAAGAATGTATATTTAAAATGTTTCATAAATACACACAAAAGTCTCAGAGGATATATAATCATCCCTTTTAAGTTATGTTAGTGAAAACCAACATATTTGTTTATGTTTTTAACATAAGATTCTCAAAACTTTTAAGTGAATATTAGAAAATAGAATTCTGTAAAGAAAGAGAACCAAAAAAATGGTTTGTCTACCTATTTTTGTTGTTCAATTGTTTTTCAGTCATCTCCAACTCTTAATGACTCCACTTGGGATTTCCTTGGCAAAGATACTGCAGTGGTTTTCCATTTCCCTCTCCAGCTCATTTTAGAGATGAGGAAACTGAGGCAAACAGGGTTAAGTGACTTGCTAAGGGTTACACAATTAGTGTCTGAGGTTGCATTTGAACTCATGAAAATGAATGTTCCTGATTCCAAGCTTGGTGCTCTCTCTGCTGTGCCACCTTTTAACTGCAGAAAATCAATTACTATAAATTCTTGTGAGGGTAAGGTTTTGAGGACCATTCCCCCAAAATGTTAAAATTTTAATGAGATATGTCTGTAATGTACTCTTATTTGTACTCTATTCAAGGACTTGTTTTGTGCTAAAAAAATAAATACTATAGTAGGAGCTCACGTACCAATAATTGAAGCATCTGGGTATTTCTCATATTTTAGAAACAGTGAATTTCTTTTACTTTCTTAAATTGATATTTATGTTTTTGGAATTTTTAGCTGTGGTGTGATCTCTGCATTGAGGAATCAAGAAGAGGAATCTACAGAAAACAAGTGTCACACTCTAATAGATTGTCTTTGTTCTTGGGGACAAGTGGGGCATATCTTTGAGCTTATTTGTGATTGGTTGCCAGATGGAGAGTCCAAAAAGAGAGTATGTGAATTTTTGAATTTTAAACATTTATTTAATAGCATGTTTATGTAGCATTTTGTTGTATGAAGACACTCTTTTTTAAAAAAATCATAAACTTAAATATTGGAACTTAAATATAAGGTTAGAGAATGAAAAAAACTATGTGCATAGCAGAACATGAGAGAGGATTCAAAATAGGTAACAATAAATTTTCATTTCAAGAAAGCCTATATGATAAATAATACTCATGTTGAGAGCTTTCCGTCTTTGCTTCCTTATGAGTTTTCTTTTGTTTTCTGCTGTGTACTTTTTTACTTTGTTCTTTTTTTCTCTCCCCAAACCCCTCCCAGAAGGCCACAATAAAGTTTAGATATGTTTCTCTATAGCTATAAATATATACATTATATATTTTATGTATAGATATATGTCTCTATATGTACTTATTATACATTAAGATGCTCTTAATTATAAATCATTTGTGTTGTTTTCACTATTTGTTGTAATGTTTAGTGTGTACTTTCCTTTTATTCAGAGTAAGCCAGCTTCTAAACGTCAAGTACGAATTCAGGATTCACATCAGGCAAAACCTGAATTGGCATTGGATTACCTAGAGTACTTATTGCTTTCCAATAAGAATCGAGATTTCCTGTTATCTCTCCCTGAAAAGAGACTAAATAGTCTTTTGAAAGCACTTGAAACTTCAAAGGTAATTTTTTCATAATGGAAATACCAAATGTTGATTAGGACTAGATGCTGTTAGAATGTTCAAATTTCACATATTTGTATTATCAGTACAATATTAGATTTTGAAATGCCCATAAAGATTATCTAGTTCAGTTACCTCATTTTACAGATAGGAAATTTAGGTCCAGAAAGTTGTGACTGGCCCTTGGTCAAATGCAGAGTGTATGGTAAGACCTAAACAAGAACCTTGGTCTTCTGAGCCTCTTGGTTAAGATGGATTGGGAAGATGAGGTTAAAATGTGAAAAAACTATTGACCAATACAACTGAGCCCACAATTATTTTCTAAATTATATGATACATTTCATATGTATATTATGAGTTTAGGGACAGACCAAATCAGGGATGGGTGAGAATACCTGGGGAACCATTCATAGAACAGGTAAACCTTGAACTAGACATCAGATTATGGGGAGGATTTAGGAAGGAGATGAAGGATATTCCAGTTAGGACTAATAGCATGTATACTGGTAGAAACTGACATGACATGAATTCTGAGTATTAAACTAATCTCAGTAGAATGTAGTATTCATGGTCCAGAGTGCTAAATATTAGAGTTTTATCTTTATTATTTGAAGATTCATTTGAAAGTTTTTTGGTTTTTGCTGTTGCCTACTTTGTTTTGGCTCTGCTGCCAGAATCAGGAATCAAGATTTATAAGGGAAATTATACTAAGCACAAATACAGTTAGTTGTTCTCTTTCATAAGGGAGAATGATGAAAAGGAGGGGCATATGCCAGAGAAGTACTTCTTGTTGTGTTGCAAAGGTTTTAAGGAATTAAAAAAAGTAATAGCCAACATTAAAAAAAAAAAGATACTATATTATTCTTCAGGGCTGATGGATGCTTTTTTAAAAGTCGTTGGGCAACTTTTATTTTTTCCTAAAATGTCTAGTGAAGAACAACAGTATAACTTTTTTCACTGTTTATTGTTCAGGAATAGACTACTGGACATATAACTGCTTACCTTGCTAAATGGACAGCTAATTAGTCAAATGAAAGAATCAAGAATAAGTAACTTGAGGATATAGAAAGTTTAACTATACTCCCTATTCTCATGGAACTTAATATGAGAGGAACTAGCCATTCAAGAGGAGTGGGGAAGGGGCACGTTATGGCACATAGACACATAATAAACATGTATAGTACAGAAGAGCAAACAAAGAACTTTATGAGATCTAGCTAGGGGAGATAAGTTTTTCCTGAATAGATAAAGAAAACTTCATGAAGGTATTGGCACTTGAATAAACAAGGCCAGGAAGGATGAAAAGGAGATGAAAAGGAAGAAAAAGGTCTTTCCATAAATAGGGAACACTACGAACAGAGGCATAGAAGTCAGAAAGATCCAGGATTCTTCTAGAGATGGATTTATTCATATTAGTCAGTATGGAGTATGTGGAGGAAGAGTAGTAAATGAGATTAGGCTAACAAAAGAGGACCTCCATATTATGAAGAGTTAAACACCTGGCAAAGGAGTTGAAACTGAGTGGTAGGTGATAAGGAAATACTTTTCCCCTTATCATTGTTTAATTCTGAACTTAAATATCAACAGGGTATTTCCATATATACAGTAGAACAGAAAGATAGAATATATATATGAAACTGATTTTCTATTTTGTAATTTTAAGAGATACACCATCAATCCAACATGTAGTTTGTTTTTGTTCTTTTTCCCCCAGAGTTTAGCACAATGTCAGGCTAGTAGGTGCTCAATATATGCTTACTGATTGATTAGTACTTTCTAATCAGAACTTGTGTTTTTGTGGTGCTTTTTATTTATCAAAGCTTGTTCACATCTGTTAATTATATCTAGTTATATATCTAGATACATAATATATCTATATCTAATATATATAGATATATAACTATATCTAATTATATCTATATTTATGAATTGATTTCTATCATCATCTAAGTTTCTATTTTCTGGTCTGCCTTCTTTTAGATATTCTTATATCCAATTGCCCATACTATGTACTTGTCAGCTGTTCTAGTCGTAGTAGGCATTTACGTTTTTCCTTTCTTTTGATTACTTTTTCATCCTAGCTTTTTCAGATTTTTCTTTTTGCATTATTTTAGTACCTTATTTGAAAGGCCATTATCTTATATACTTACTGAATTAATAGTGTTATTAAGTAATTAGTATGACAAGACCTTTGAATTTTGTATTATCCTATAAGAGAACATGCCTTCATCCCTGTGTTCCACAAATTGAATTCAAATACAGTTACTTTATTTTGTTCTCCTTCTGAATCCACAGAGAGATTTTAGTTGGAATTAAACTTCACAAGGCTAAATATTACTAAATCCAAGGTGACTTTTTGATTGCAGCATTGGAACTGCAATGTCTGATGTTCTTACCTAAGATTAGTGAGGTTGCATATCTTTGAGAACACGAACCTTAAATTCTTTGTCACTTAACCATTTGCCATCATATTACAGAAAGATATTATATCAGCTATACAGTCATATGATGCAAAATCACCTAACTTCAATCAAGCAACTGCTGTACGAGCCTTTACTATCTATTGTCGATTATGTATTCATCTCTACCACAAGGTATGTAGTGTTAAAGTTCTCTTACAATGGTATAAGAAGCATATTAACAAATAAGATTCACTACTGATTTTATTTTCTTTGATTGTTGAGTAGTTTTGCTCAGAAGAAAAGTTTTATCTATCTCTATTGGAAGAAATTGGATTTTGGATAGAAACCCAAATTCTACCTATTATTCATCAACAAGAAGAGGAACACTTGAAGTCTTGCAGAGAGATTTACCAGAAAACTATTCAGGTTTGAATCTCCATTAGATTGTGAGATCTTTAAAAGAGGGACTTTCTTTTGCTTTTCTTTATATCCTCAATGCTTAGCACAGTGTCTGTGCCAGGTGGCACTTTAAAAAATGCTTTTTATTTGAACTATAACTTATTTTTCTCAGTGCAGATTGGCTTGGTTTTGGACTTTCTTATTAATCTACTTTAATTGCATTAAGGACAGTTGTAAACCGTAGAGCAATATAAATTACTAGAATTCATTTTGTTAATTGAAATACTATTTTTCTTGTGCTTTATTTTTAAACAAAAAGGTTAAAATGTGAAAGTATAGAATTTGTGAATTGCAGAGTAAGTATCTTATGCTCTGTTTTTTAAAGAAGTATTTCATGTTTATATAAAAATTTCAGGAAGGATGTATTTTAACAAATGTTAGAGAATCTTTGGTTAAATTTCATTAAACTTTTTATAAAATTTTATTTTAATCGTGATTTGTATCATTATCACACCTTGTCAATCCATCTCTTTCTTTTGTAGGCCTATGTTACAGTGTGTAAGGATGCTGTAATGATTGGCTTTGGAGATTCCAAGTTTCATATGCAGTTTTTAAAAATAACTCTTGGAATTATGCAAACAGGTACACTTCATTTTTTGATAATTAGAGTACAAGTACAATTTTGTAGTTGACACAACCTTTTCTATATCTCTAGTGTTTTGTTAAAAATTAATAGTATGGAACTTTTGGGGGCAGATCCAAGGTGGCGGCATAGAAGCAGCAAGGTACCGCAGCTCCCACGTAGCCACCTCAAATACCCATAATATGTGACTCTAAACAAATTTTAGGCTCCAAAACTCACAAAAATACCCCTCCCGCTGAAGGCAGCTCGTAAGGAAGGGCTCACAGCGTACTGGGAGCCAAAAACCAGCCCAGCCCAAAACCAAGGCTTGGCCCTGGGGTGGCCAGGATGAACCTCAGCTGGAGCCTTCAGGAGAGTGGATCAGCGGCAGCTGTGGCAGTTTCCAGAATTATCAAGCCATAAGAAACAAGGACAAAGTGAAAGGTCAGTCCAACTCAGCTAAATTTGGGGGAGAAAAGCAGTCCCGTCGAACTGCCTCCAGGGCATGGAAGCAGTGGCCATGTAGCCACCTCCACGTGGCTGCTTCAGAGCTCTTGGCCTGCAGACTGCAGGGGGCCCAACAATCGTTCAGAGGCTAGGTGCTCTTGTGTTGAGCAGCTTGGATCCAGGTCATGGTCTTGGGTGATGGTCCTGGGGTGTGTTTTCGGTGAGCCAAAGCTGGTGGGGGCTGCAGTGGCCTCCTAATAGCTCCGGCAGCTGCGAAAACCCCAGCAATTTGGGACAGAGCTTTCCCCTCTGGAAGCAGAGTTCCACAGAGCTAAAAAAATCAAGTAATTCACTGGCAACAACATGAGCAGGCAAAGGAAACAAAGTAAGAACAGCAACTGAACTTTAGATTCCTTCTTTGGGGACAGAAAGGATCAAAGCATGGAACAGGAGGAAGACAACACAGTCAGAACTCCCACACCAAAAGCTTCCAAGAAACATGAAGACTGCCTACAAGCCATAGAGCAGCTTAAGAAAGATTCTGAAAACCAAATAAGAGAAGTGGAGGAAAAATTGGGAAGAGAAATGAGAATGATGTAAGAAAATCATGAAAAGAGAGTCCACAACCTGACTGATGAAAATAACACCTTAAAAAATAGATTTAACTCAAATGGCCAAAGAGGCCCAAAAAGCCAATGAGGAGAAGAATGCCTTAAAAAGTCGAATTTGCCAGATGGAAAAAGAATCTCAAAAACTTTCTGAAGAGAATAATTCCTTCAGAATTAGAGTGGAGCAAATGGAAGCAAATG
>CM053581.1:518044387-518059608 GCA_028627135.1 Pseudochirops cupreus | reverse complement strand
AAATCCCCCCAAAACCTATCCCTTATCACTAGCACAGATTCTTAGATCTGCTTTTCTAAAGGAAAGCAACTCAAAATGGGTTAACAGTCTCACTTTAATCAGTCAAACACATATCATTTACCTAGTTCAGGGGAAAAAGTCAGCACCCTGAACTTCAGAGAATGCAAACAGAATATGAAACACAAGTTAACAAGCAGAAGTTACAAGCAGACAAAGAAACAGATCAGCAGATGGGCTTCCAACCATCTGACCATCCATACCTATTCAGTTAACAGAGAGGGAAGCACCAATATCTGGGTTTTCAAAGCCGGGGGGCTCAATGGCTTCCCAGAGTCTCATCTGGCCAAATCACACAACTCTTCTCAAAGTGAGCCCCAAAGCAAAACCTCACATCAGGGTGTATATATAGCCTTCTCCTGGCTTGGAGAATGTCACAGACCTCTTGACCCACTGCCCAATCACAAAGGTACAAGGCACAGACATTCCTGAAGAACAAGCCTCCTGCCACAGGCTCCATGTGACCACATGGCAGAGTATACTTTCAAATCTGGGAAGGTTCTCAGAGCCACTTAAGCCTATCAAAGAGCCTAGGGGCAAGGAAGATCTTCAAATTCCCATAACACCAGGTCACACAGCTAGTTAAGTGTCTGAGGCTATATTTTCAACCATCACATCATAGAAATTTTTGCTTTTCATTTTGTATGGAATTCAGAAATCTAAAGCTGATAAAAATCCTGCCATTTCCAAACTATTCCCATTTTCAAAAAAAAACAGACTAATTTAGTTTCATAAACTAATCAATTTAGTTTTTTTCTGGAAATAATTTAGATGTTATGTAATTTGGTGCATGTTTATTATTAGTATTAATTCACATATTATGGTACCTGCAGGAAAATGTCATTCCCCTGGTTATCTCTTTTAATTAGGTCAATTTTTGTTCCTTTTTCTGACATCAAGCTACCTTGCTTTTTACTTTAGCTGAAGTACAACAAATTTTGCTCCATCCCCTTGTGTCTACCTTTCTGTTTCAGCTCTACTGAGCTCTGGCTTTTTCATCAGGAATGTTTGGAAGTCTTCTATTTCATTCATGGTTCATTTCCACACACCTCTCCCCACCACTAACTCAGTTTTGCTGGGTTAAGTTGTTCTTGATTGTAAGCCTAGATCTTTTGCCTTTTGAAATATCACATTTCAAGCTCTCTCTCCTTTTTTCTATTAGTGGTTGTTAAATTTTGTGCAATCCTGTGTCTCTTCACTACTTGAATTCTTTTTGCTATTTATGTATTTTTTTCTTTGATGAGAGTTCTGGATTTTGGCTGTAATATTGCTGGGAGTTTTCACTTTGGGGTTTCTTTTAGGAAATGATCAATGGATTCTTTAAAAGCCTACTTTGTCCTTTGGTTCTAAAAGATCTCGACAGTTTTATGAAGTCTTGAAATATTATGTTTAGGATCCTTTTGTTTTCTTTTGTCATGGTTTCCAGGTAGTCAAATGATTCTTAGATGATCTCTGATCTTTTTTCTAGGTCAGTTGTTTTTGTTGAGATATCTCCACTTCTATATTTTCCATTATTTTCACTTTGAATATTTCTTGATGTCTCATGAAGTCATTGGGTTTTATTTCATTACTTTTAATTCTCAGGGAGTTACTTTCTTTGGTAAAGTTTTACAGCTCTTGTTTCAAGCTATTAAGTCCTGTTTCAGATTCTCTGTTCATCTCTTTATTTCTTATGCCGTTTTCCTTCTACAGCTCTTAATTTGTTGTTGTTGTTGTTGTTTTTAATTTAATTCTTTTTAACTTTTGCTTTATCTCTTTCAGGAATTCTGGTTGGATATGAGTTCAAGCTGCATTTTTCTTTAAGGTGCTGCTTACAGATGTTTTCAAGTCATTCTCTTCTTTCAGGTGTCTTGAGTTTCCCTGTCCCCATAACAGCTCTTTATGGTGGAATTCTTTTGTTTTGTTTGTTTGCTCACTCATCCAGCCTAGATCTTAACTTTGGCCTTTATGTTAGTGCTGGGCTCTGTGCACTTCTGGTGGAATGTCTGGCTTAAGTGTCTGTGCTCACATTCCTCTGTTTTAATAGACTAGATTGAAGATTAAGTTTTTAGTGCTTACCATGTGAGACAATCCAGGATAAAGTCTGCTCATTGATCTCCTGATCTGAGGCCTGCAAGTTCCTGACCCAGTTTTGGGTCTGTCCCTGGTCATATGTCTTAGTATATCGATGCTGGATTACTAGGCCACTGGCATTGCAAGTTCCGTGACTAAACTGGAGAGAACTGAAGGTTTCTCTTTGGTCTGAGATTACTGTACTGGTTATTTCTCTGCAGACTTCAGCTTGGGCAGGAGGTAAGAACTGATCCCCCACTTTGCTCCTGGAATTAGAGCCACAAAGTCACTATATGCTTCTGAACTTGTTCCTTGCTCAGTACAGTTATGGTCCACTAGTAACTGCTCCTTTCTGCCACTCCAATGTGCAGATACCCCTCACAGTCCAACCTGGAATTGGGTAGTGGAGAACAGATCTTCCAAATGGCACTTTTTCCTGAACCTTACACTATTTCAGGGATCCTCTGGAATCGCTTTCTGCACTTCCCCCTTCTCCCCCAATCAATAAGCATTTCAGTGCCTACTATGTTCCAATCACTCTTGAAGGTTCTAGGGAATACAAAGACAAAAGATGAAAAAAATCTCTGCTATCAGTTGAGAACTAGTTCTCATGTTGGGATCACATAATATGGTAATTTTCCTAGACTTTTCAGATTTATCAGAGCAGGTGTTCTTAACTTGGGGGTGGGGTAGTGTCTGTGAAGTTTTTTTCACATTTTAACAAGTTTATTTCAACATAATTGGTTTCCTTTGTAATCTTTTGTGTCATATTGTGCATTTTAAAACATCACTTTTAAAAGAGGTCTATGGTTTTCACTAGACTTCCCAAGGGGGTCAGGACAAAAAAAAAAAAGATTAAGAATCTCTGCTATAAGAATTGTGGCAAACTGATGCACCCTCTCCCCACAAAACAAGAAATTCCATTCCATTCAATTTCATTCCATTCCACAAGGATTTATAGAACCTCCATCTTCCAGCCTCAGTGTCTTGTTTGGTAGCAGGCCACATAGCTTCCATTTACAAAGCAGTAGGACTGTCTTTGTTATTTTTGTTGCAAGAGATAAAATCTGTATAATGATAGCTTTTCTCCCCCTTTCAGGTAGCAAATGGTTACATACAATGTAAGAAAGGGTGACTGTAGTCGAGTTTTTCTTATAAAACACCTGAGGTGTAAGTCAACCAAAAGGAGCAGCCTGCAGGTGTTGCCAACGGGGTTTGTTTCCTTGGTACCACACAAGACTGAAAAGGCAGAGTCCAAAAACTTTCTTCCCTTTCCTGTGCAATTCATAAATTTCTTTAGAAGATGCTCCAGAGAAAATATATCTCTAAAGCAAAAATGAGACTAATTGTCCATGCCAGACTAATAATAATAATGATAAAAATAGTAATAATAAACCACACCACACTAGTGTTTAGTAAGTGTCTTCAAATCATCTTATAACATCATCTCATTACCCTGACAGGAGCTTTAAAGAAAAGCTGGTGATTTTACCCACAAGAGATTACATAAGTAAGAATTAATCTTCCCAAATTTCTGATAAAAATCTTCTGCACATGCCAATGCCTCTTCATTAACATACACAGCAGGTATTTTGGACATGGGGAAGTACTGCACCTTCCTCAGATTCCAGCCCATTACATACTTGATCCAGTCACACAGAGCAGCTGTAGATCTGCCAATACCAGCATTGCAATGTACATAGACAGTGTGTCTTCTCAAGCAAGTGATGGAGATAGACCACCTGAGGCAGTATCTGCACTCTGGCTTCAGTATTCATGTCTGGTGTAGGCATCCATACATAAGATCATTCCTGCTTCTTTACATAGCTTGATCATGGTCTCTAGGGTCATGGGCTCTGGGTAGCAGTTACAACCTGATGAATTTTGTATAATACCCCATTCAGTCTTAAAGTTCATTACTGCT
The DNA here is from genome assembly GCA_028627135.1 of Pseudochirops cupreus. Taxonomy (NCBI): domain Eukaryota; kingdom Metazoa; phylum Chordata; class Mammalia; order Diprotodontia; family Pseudocheiridae; genus Pseudochirops; species Pseudochirops cupreus. The sequence continues at coordinate 518,055,575 of CM053581.1, read as the reverse complement.
GTCACACCTAATTCATGCCTCAGTTTGATAGTTACATGCTCCAACTGTCGAGGGCAACTTCCTAACTAGATATTTGGGAGAATTCTTAAATAATGCATAGCTTGGTGGCCTGTAATGCTAAAACAGAAATCAGTTGTATGATTCATCTCATTTGTGTGCCCCTTGGCTTCAGTCTGATGTCCAATGGGGAGACAATACACATCATCTACCAAGTTGTTTTCATTACAAGTACCACAGCAGTCATGGTGAGGTCCATTACAGGTTGTTTATCCTTTGTTTTCAAAGAGGACCATGGCATCAGAGAAATGATGACACGATTTGCAGTTGACCTTGATTTGAGTGAGGGAGGGCTGTGCAAGGTCACGAGCCTCACTTTCTCCTCTAGTGTCATCTGTGTACTCATGACTTCTGCCCTGACTTTCTGATACTGGCTACATTTGTACAAAAACTTTTTAATTGCATGTAATCTAAATTATCCATTTTATACCTCACATTACTATCTCATTTATTTATAAATTATTCACTCATCCATAGGTCTGATAGGCAATATGTTCCATGTTCTTCAAACTTTCTTTGTAATCTCTCTTTAAACTAGGTCACATGTCCATTTTGACATTATCTTGATAAATGGTGTAAAATACAGATCTATGCCCAATTTCTGCCAACACTGCTTTCCACTCTTCCCAACAGTTTTGCCAAATAATGCACAGCAGTTTGAAAGCAAGAAAAGGTTAGAATAGCTAAAACATACACATCAGAATTGATAAAGCATGGTGTGATGGCAAGGGCACTGGAGGAGGATCTGGAGGAACTAGGTTATAGTCCTAGCCCTGACACTCATTATGTGATTTTGACCAAATGAGTTCACCTCACCCCACACCTGTTTCATGATTTGTAAAATGAGTGTTGAGCTAGCTGGAATCTAAGATCTCTTCCAACTCTAGATTACGAGGTCAACTTGCATAGAGATGTTTAAATCAGCTTTTATCATAAGTCTTTCAGCAAAGGCTCACTCCAAAATGCTCGTGTCATCAAATAATCATATAAATTGTTAAACATTTTGTCCCGTAACATTTTCTTCTTTACTGGGAGATTGGATAGGACACTGGTGACACAACTGTGCTGGCTCAAAACAATGCAGAAATCTCCATCACACTATGTAGTGTAGCCCTTGGCACAAAAAAAATCACTACAGAGCACAAAGATAGTACTGATTATAGTCAGAGTAGCTCTGTGAAGGACTATACACTTTCACAACTTGGAACACAATTTCCCTCCACAACTAGGGCAACCATTAGAGAAAAAAAAAACCATAAAAGGAGCTTAGGAAGAAGCCCCAGGCTTACTTGACCTCTCAGATAATGTTATCTACAGTTGGTGGAGACCAAGTATCAAGTAGGAGAACTGTGTTCAGATTGGCCACTTTTGTCCTCACTTTACTGTTTAAGACAATCATTTAGACCTTCAGTTCTCAACCTGTGGGTCACGACCCCTTTGGGGGTCGAACAACCCTTTCACAGGGATCGCTTAAGACCATCAGTAAACACATACTTCCGATGATCTTCAGAACCAAGACAGTGCTCCTCTATCCATCTCCAGGCAGGTCCGCTCACATGCAAATATGCCCACATATGAGTCACAACATTAGGCAGGTTGAGAACCACTGATTTAGAGATTTTTTTCTCCAGGGCAGCTCTTGGTACACAGGACATTCCCACTACCCCTTTTCAAGTACTGTTCCGTTACATGTAAGATGGATTTTAAATTACATATTTATAGCTGTAATCAATTGGACACTCCATTATTAGATTTTTAAAAAATACTTTTTAGTGATTCCTTTATTAAACAATTCATTTGCTCATGGTTTTTGTGTATTTTTGATGTATTATTTATTTGTATCTTAAATTATTTCTTTTAGTTTCCTAAAACAAGTACATTCCTTTTCATATACCACTGACATTTGAGAATATTTTATGTAATTATATAATACAAATTCATATATATATGTATGTGTATGTATATATATTGACATTAGTGTAGGGATCAATGTGAGTCTAAAAGCACCTGTGGTGCTGAGGGTCACAGCCCAGTTGCTATAAGCTCATGGAGTAGTCTTTTGCGAGACTGCTCGCCTGATGAGCAGCAGCTGAGATGACTGGCTCGGCCTGTCCTCCATTGGCCCATTCCTCCAGTGCACGAGGAGATCATGCTCTAATCAGGTTACCTCTAGGGTATTTAAGGAGGACGCTACAATACAACAAAGGACAGCTGCTGTACCCTTCTCTCTCGCCTCTGGTCTCTTCAGTCCCTCCTGAGAATACAGCCTAAGGCTGGATCTTAGGCTACTGAGTTAAGAAGTGGCCGCAACACATTAGAGAGATCTACCTAAAGATACTTTAATAGTAATTACAAGGTAAAATATGAATCTCCCATCTAATAATCTCCCATGCAATACAGATTCCTGAAAATATAAATACAATATATACATTATATGTTTAAAATATTTTCTGAAATTAACAAAGTTTCTTCCTTTTCACATACTGCAAGAACTTGATTCCTCAGTTATGGCTTCAAAAGTTCATCCAAAGTTCTAACAGAAGATGCATAAAGAGATCTGAAACAAAGGAAAAAAAGACTTAGTTGCAGAACAATAATCACTAAATGAGAGATTCAAAAAAGAACTAAGACAATTTATTGTAGCACTTTTAATCTAATTTTTATTAACATCTTTTGTTTTCACATCACCTTCATTTTTTAATATATTCCTTAACCCTCTTGTACTGTGACAGCCCTCCCAAAGAAGAAAGAGTGGGAGAAAAAAAGACCAGTTCAGCAAAACCAATTAACACAATAATTTTATCTGACAATTATCCATCATACCCCTAGTTCTTCAGTTCTGCAAGGATGGAAAAGAAGTAAATTTTTTCAGCTCATCTCTGGGACCACATTTGATCATTATAATTACAAAGTATTCAATGTTCCTTTTTTTCTTCCTTCAATTTACATTATTGTAGTCATTGTGACCCTTCCTTCATGCTGTGCTGCTTCATATGTCTTCTCAGGTTCCTCTGAATTCTTTATATTCATAATTCCTTATTGTATAGTAAAATTCCACATATAACCATGTGTTTAGCTAATTCGTAATTAATGGATATTTCCTTTGTTTCTAGTTCTTTGCTACTGCAAATAGTGCTACCAATGATAGTGTATATGGGACATTTTTGTCTTTTACTTCCCTGGGGTTCATGCCAGGCAGAGATCTCTGGGCCAAAGTATATGGGCATTTTGGTCACTTTATTACATAATTCTAAATTGTTTTTCAAGAGGATTTAATATAAAACTTCACCAACTGCATTATCATATGACTTTTTTCTGAAGCCTCTCTGATACTGACAATTCCCATATTCTGTTATCTTTGTCAATTTGCTGATTGAGATTTGTATTTCTCTTGCAAAAGCGATTTATCTTTCATATGACTGGTAAGTTTGCATCTCTTCTGAAAACTTGTTTATTGATTTTGTTAATGCACAAGGTTTTCAGTTTCATATAATAAGAATAATCAACATAATTTTTTTGTGTTCATCCTTTGTTCAGTTAAGATTTTACACTGCCCTCTTCCCAACTTTCCACTATAACTGTGAGAGGTACCTGATCTAGGTTCTACTGTTGTGACGGTGTGACCTTTCATGTTAAGGTCGCATTTCATTTCTTGTGTACTGTGGTACAGGTTGTAAGATGTTGTTCTAAACCTAACCTCTGCCAAACTACTTTCCTGTTTTCCTAACAGTGCTCTTTCTCCAAGTAATTTGTTTTCTGATTTAAAGAATACTAAGTTGTTGTTAATAATTATTTCTGATTCTTCCTTATCTACTCTTCCATTGACCTATTTTTCAGTTTTTAATCCATATTTAAACAATACAAAAGAATTTTTATCATTATTGCTTTAAAAACATAATGTGAGGCCTAGAAGTAGTATTTTTCTTCATTCCTAGTTCTGTTCTTTTATTTTCCTTGAGACTCTAGGACTTTCTACAATTGCATTTTGTTTCTCCAAATATATTGTCTTATTCTTTTGTTTTGGCCTAATTAAGGTATCACTTTGGTAATTTTTGTCTCTATTAAAGTGTTAGCCCATCGATCGTGAGCATCCAATTATTATGAGCATTTTTTTTTTGCTTTTTTTTGGAGAGGAGAAGGCAGGGCAACTGGGGTTAAGTGACTTGCCCAAGGTCACATGGCTAGTAAGTGTTAAGTGTCTGAGGCTGGATTTGAACTCAGGTCCTCGTGACTCCAGGGCCAGTGCTCTATTCACTGCATCACCTAGCCACTCCAATTAATGTGCGTTTTTTTAAAAACCTACTATATATGAAGCACTTTGCTAGATGCTGGGGAAATAATACCTGCTCAAAAGTACATACCTCAGTGTGTGCAGCATAAATATTAATAAAATATAGACATAAATAATATATGATAATGAAATAAAAACAAAGGAGTTAAAGGTAGTCTGGAACTGTGTGGGGGCACTAACAGGCGGGGGATCAGAGAGATGATGGCGCTTGAGCTGCACCTCAAAGGAACAGAGGAACTCTGAGGCACTAAAGGAAACGGAGGAATTGGAACCCAGACACGAGATAGACAGTTCAAAGGCACAGAGACAAAGCTGGAGCATCACGTCTGAGCTATGGGGAGAAGCAAAGTCTGACTGGATCACAGCGCACAGGAGAAAGAGTAATGGTTAACAAAGCTGAAAAGACAAGTTGCAGTCAGGTTGTTTAGAATTTTAAAAGCTAAACAGGAGCTTATATTTTATCCCAGAAGCAACAGAAGGCTACTAGAAATTGATGAGTAAGGATGTTATACAGTCAGATCTGTGCTTTGGGAGAAGCAGTTTGGCAGCACTTTAGAAGATAGGTTGGAAGGAAAGACTTGAGGTACTGATAACAATGAGGAGGTGGTTGCAATAATCTAGGCAAGAGGCAGTGAGTAACTAACCTAAGTTGGTAACAGTGTGAGTTGAGAAAAGAGGTAGATTTTGAGAAAAGTCGTCAAGGTACAAACAGCCAGATATGAAAACAGAATAGATACGTGAGGTGAGAAAGAGCAAAGGTACAAAGGCACAAAGATGGGAGACTGGAAAGATGGTGGTGCCTCTGACAGAAATAAGAAAGTTTGGAAGAAGAGAGGATTTGGGGAAAATACAATGAAATCACTTTTAGACATTTTTAGTGAGACTTTTACAGAACATGCAGCTTGAAATGTCCATTTAGGTCATTGGTGTTAAGTGACTAATGCTCTGGAAAGAGACCAAGGATGGATTTATAGATCTTAACAGTTAAGACCAATTAAGCTGATGAGGTTACCAAGACAGAAAGCGTAGATGGAGAAGAGAAAGGTTAGGACAGCACTTTGCAGAACACTCACAGGTAGGGGGAGTGATGCAGACAAAAAGCCAGCAACAGAAGCTGAAAAGGAAAAATCAGAATGATGAAATAAGGAAAGAGGGATGATTAACAGTGTCCAGTGCAGCAGGCAGGAGAGAACTGAAGTCTGAGAAAGGATAAACTGTCGAGTTCTGAGAGAGGAACATTGAAATCACTTAAAATTATTGTGTTACTATGTCTTTGCAATTTGTTAACTTTTCTTTTATAGATTTAGGCAATAAGGAACATGGTGCATATGTATTTAGTATTCATTTTGGCATATACTCTCTGTAATTTCTTCAAATATATAACATAAGCTACATGTTTATGTATCTGGGTATAGTAAATTCTTGTTTTAACACATTCGAACTCATACTTTTTGGAAATCACCTGATGCAATGTAGACTGTGTTCCAGCTTCTCATTTTTATTCTACATCCATCTTTATCTTTTAAAAATATATTTCTTGGGACAAATAGGTGGCTCAGTGAATAGAGCACCAGTCCTGGAGTCAGGAGGACCTGAGCTTAAATATGGCCTCAGACACTTGACACTTATTAGCTATGTGACCTTGGGTAAGTCACTTAACCCCATATGCCTTGCCTTGCCTTCCCTCCCCCACCCCAAAATGTGTATGTATGTATGTGCGTGTGTGCGTGTGTGTGTGTGTGTGTGTGTGTGTGTGTGTTTATATATATATTTTTTTTTTCTGACTGCAGATTGTTGGGGGAGGGAGGGCAATCCATTCTGCAAATCTCATTTTATTTGGGTTATTTAATCCATTTGATTTTAAGTTATGATTAGAGACCAGTCAAGATTTCAGGACAAGAGGAAGCAGTGAAGCTTGCCTCCCCAGACAGCCTCATGAACAAAAATCTCATGAATGCCTAACTGATTAATGATGAGAAATCTAAGGAGAAACCACAGTGTATCATCTTTCCAGCAAAATCATAAATTTTACATATATGCAAATAATCCAGGGCAGAGACTGTGGGACAGGGTCAGGATCATGGATGCAGTTCTGGGGAACAGAATATGACTGCAGTGCTATCACTGACCCCAGAGTGGGGATTAGTATCTTTGACTCAGGCACAGAACCACAATTCTATTACTAGATCCTAGGTGGAAGGGACCTAACACAGCTCCCAAATACAGGAGGCTGCAGAGCTATTTCTCTAACACAGGAGAGAAGATGTCAGAGCCAAATGCTGGAGTAACACTCAGGTGCTATCTCTCTGACCCAGGTGAGGGATGTTGGAGCCAGACAACAGCCAAAGATCTGGGCCCTGTGCTAAAGCTTTGACTCTGGACGGCAAAGATAAGACTCAGTTTCCAGGAGGCTTTGGTGCTATTTCTCTAACCAAGGTGAGGGAAATCTTGCAGCCAGATCCTGGAAGCAGAAAAAGACCAGCATTCATTGCTTTAACCCATAAGAGGAGATCTTATAGCCACACACTGGTAATAGAATAGGACCCCAGTGCTTCATTCTCCAGGAGAGAGAGAGTTTTCTAAGTCATACCCCAGGGCTTTGATCCGCAGTCAACTCAGCATCATACAATGCCACACCAGTCCTCCCAAAAAGTGTGCAGAGCCTATCCCTAAAACAAAGTCTCAATCTTGGAAGGAAGGTTAGAATATAGAAATATAGAATATAGAAACAAAAAAATATATGAAGACTTACAGTGATACAAGGGATCACCAATACACAAATTCATAAGAAAATAACTCCAAAATAGTTAAAAAAACAAAGCCTCAAAGAAAAACACAGCTTAACTGCAAAATTAAAATTCATAGGAAAAAAATTTTTAAAAAGAGATTAAAAGCAAAATTCTGAATGAAATAGCAGTTAGAGGAAAAAATAGGAAAAGAAACTTGAGTTATTTGGAAAAAAGACTAGGAAGGAGAATAACATAGTAAAAAGAGGTACAAAATCATACCCAAGTAATAAGGCTCCTTGAAAATTAGAAATGGCCCAATAAGAAATTACTCCATGAGACAACAGGACACATTAAAACAAAGTCAAAAGATTTTAAAAATAAAGAAAATATATGGTATTTCATATAAAAACTGACCTGAAAAAGATATAATGGAGAAATAATAATTAGACCATCTGAAAGTCATACCCAAAAAATCTAAACATCATCTTTCAAGAAGTCATTAAAAAAAAAACCTGTCCAGATATATTCGAAAAAGATGACAAAAACAAAAATAGAAATAATTCACCAATCCAACAGTATGTTGTTTACAAAAAAAAACTCTGAAATATGTTGGAGCAAAATCAATTGTTTTCCTTTTCTTTCTTCTTTTTTTGTTTTTTGGAGACGGGAGGGCAGGGCAATTGGAGTAAAGTGACTTGCCCAAGGTCACACGGCTAGTGTTAAGTGTCTGAGGCCAAATTGGAACTCAGGTCCTCCTGACTTCGACGCTAGCGCTCTATTCACTGTGCCACCTAGCTGTCCCTAAATCAACTGTTTTTCAATTGAACTAAAAAAGCAGGTTGAGCAACCATAATTTCAGAAAATAGCCAAAACATGGGAATCACATTTACTGTAAGATACCATAAACAGTAACTTAATTTCAAAACTCAACATATATACACCAGTAGAACAAATCTAAATACCTAGAGGAAAAGCTAAAAGAGTTCCAAAGATAAAGACAGAAAAAGAATATTTTTTAAGTCTAGAAATATGTGCTAAAGTTCCACATCTGTGGTCTCCCTAACTCTGCAAAAGAGTACAGTACAGCTGTCTTCTCACCTCCTCTTTCAAGCTACGCTTATTCTTTATAATTTTACCAACAATCACTTTTTATTATTTGTAGCACCTGTAATTTCATTTACATTGCTGTAGTTATCTCGTATATGATTTTCTTGGCTCTGTTTACTTTGCACTGGCAGATCACTGTTAAATTCTAGAATGAGTTCCCAAAGGAAGTTGTAAAAACATTTCTTGGTGAACTATAAAAGTGTGAAAAATTTTATTATTAGTGTGGTATGATTAAGTGTCTGAAAGTAGAAATATATGTGGCCTTAATCATAGAATTATGGTAGATCTGGGAGGGATTTAGAGGTCAGCTGCTCTAATCTCCTCATTTTACAAATGAGGGCACTTAAGTCAGGAGAGGCTAAATGACTTGAACAAGGTCACACATTTAATAAATTGAAGAGATGGTTTTTAAACTGAGATGTTCTGACTCCAAATGCAGAACTTAATCCCATTTCACCATAAGAATCATCACAGTTCTAACAGACTACATAAGAAAAGTACTTTAGTGTACATCATTTCTTCAAAAGGCTATTTAACCTTTCAAACTAGGTTAAGTTTCTTGTGCGCAATAAACCTAAGAACATAAAATATCTTGGGGAAGAACTTATGGTACTGCTTGGAAAACTAGAAAGCAGTGTAGCAAAAAATGATTTTAGACGAGCATCTTACATCACACACCACAACATAAGTAAGTGAATACTAACATAAGTGACACCATAAAAACTGGAGGAAAGCAGATAAAAGGAGCATCTTTTACAGCTACGGCTGGGAGAATTCTTAAGCAAAGTAAAGAAACTGCAAAAGAGAAAACAGAAAATTACCATGACGTGAAATTGAAAAGCTTTTGCAAAAACAAAATCGATACAGCTAGAGTAAGAAGGGGAAAAACTCAGTTGGGAAAAAAGTTTTGCATCAAATATCTTTGACAAGGGTATATTATCTAAGATATGTGAAGAATTCAGAGGAATGAGACAAGACTCACATGAACTAACACAGAGTGAAGTAAGCAGAAACAGGAAAATAAACACATTTGACCACAGTGGGCAATGCTGGGTAATCCTAGGTAAAGTGACCAAATCTGTCCCTAGAAAAAAAGTTGAGAAAATGTACCTCTCTCCTGTCAAGGGAGATGTAGAGGACTTTGGTTATGGAATATCTGCCATACTGTCACACACGGCAACACACAATGTTCTGATTGATTTTAATGGGCTTTTTTCTCTATAAAAACATCTCTGCTACTAGGTTCTCTGGAATGAACATATTCAGAAGTGAATGTGATCTAAAAATAAAAAGTTATCAATTTCCTTTAAAAATGAGTCTATAGAAACAAACATCATGAGGCAAAATGCTACTTCTGAATCCATGCTTACAAAACAACTACAATTTTAAAATAGTCTTCTGAATCTTACACATAGTAACTTTGAGATCCTGGGAAAATAACTTACCCTTTTCGTGTCCTCAGGCAACTCTCAAAAACTCATAGAGAAGATGCACTTATAGGAGAAGTTCCTTACTTAGAAAGCCCTATACCCTTGAAATCAAAAGTCCCATAAAAAAAAACAAAACAGAGAATTGGAGGGGAGATTTTTAAAAATTTAAAATCTGCTCTCATATTTTTCCTTTGAGGTTAGCTTCTGATAAAGGTTTTTTCATAACATTAGAAGCTTTCACCAGTTCTATTTTTTTTTATATATAAAGAATTTCCTGAAAGAGCCAGCTCTAAAAAAAGCCTGAAGTCTACTCTTCACTACAAAAATCAAGACCCTAAGAAACTGATTTTTATTGTTTCTTTAGTAAGAAAATAAACTTCTCTGACACAAAGTGTTTTTGTCCAAAATTTAGGACTGACTAAAAAAAGTTAACTCTCTCTGCTAGTCATTAGCTCCAAGAAAATGTTAACTGTTAAAGCAATTATTGCTTTCTGGTGTCTCACAAATTCAAATTCCTATAGTTCTTTCAGAATTGAATCTTGTAGCAAACAAGGAGCTTTAGAAGTCACATAGCTGACCAAGATTCTTTCTCTCCTCTATGACATTTCCAATAAATGCTCATAGAGCTTCACCTTAAAACCTTTCAGTGGAGAAGCCCATTACATCCTCTGGCAGCTTATGTTTAAATCTCTTTGCAACTTCAACCCCCTACTACTACTTCTGTACTCTGGGTCAAATAATATAAATTTAGTCCCATAGAATCAGAATTTGAGAGTGGGAAAGAACCTGTTTGGTCATCCACTGCAATCCATACTAGAAAGGAATTCAAGACAGGTATCTTTATTCTCAAGATAATTCTTCATAAACCTGAAGGCTATTATTATCATCCCTCTACTTCCACCTTGCAGTTTTTCCTTTCCCAGATAAAATATCTACATTTCCTTCAATAGAACATTGAATATAATGGTTTTCAGTCTTCTCGAGATCCACATTGCCCATGCTCCAATATTAATTCAACTTAGCACTAGCTATTTGTTGCAGTCAAATATTATTTGACTTTTTAAAATATAAAATATCACTATTTTATTATAAAGCAGTTCACTAAATACTTAGTATGAACTTCTATTTCAGACAGTATCAGTTGTGTTTAGACAAGGACAACTTATAAAAAATGTATTAGGAAAGGGACATTATTGAGTCAAGCTAACATGCTAGCTCTGCATATAGGACTTTATATGAACGTAAACGATTTTTACATAATAAAATTAAAATTTATTTTGCTGATGCTAAAATGCTAATCAGGGGGGCGGAGCCAAGATGGCGGCGTAGAAGCAGCAACATATCGCAGCTCTCACATAGCCACCCCAAAATACCCATAAAATAGGACTCTAAACCAATCCTGGAACTCCAAAACGCACACAAAGATACTTCCCACTAAAGTCAGCTCTGCTACGAGGAACCATATCAGCACTGCGAACCGAAACCAGCCTGGCCTGAAGCCGCAGCTGTGCCCCGGGGGCGGCTGGACGGGGGATGAGCGGATGAGCTGAGAAGCTTCAGGTGAGCGGATTAGC
>CM053581.1:518028342-518043887 GCA_028627135.1 Pseudochirops cupreus | reverse complement strand
GTTCCAGATTGCTCTCCAGAATGGTTGAATCAGTTCACAACTCCACCAACAATGCATTAGTGTTCCAATTTTTCCACATCCTCTCCAGCATTTGTCATTTTCCTGTTTTGTCAACTTAGCCACTCTGTTGAGATGTGGTACCTCAAAGTTGTTCTGATTTGCATTTCTCAAATCAATAGTGATTTAGAGCATTTTTTCATATGCTTTATAGATATCTTTAATTTCTACCTCTGAAAACTGCCTGTTCATATCCTTTGACCATTTATCAATTAGGGAATGACTTGTATTCTTAAAGATTTGACTCAATTCCCTGTATATTTTAGAAACGAGGCCTTTATCAGAGACACTGGTTGTAAAAATTCTTTCCCAATTTCCTACTTCCCTCTTAATCTTGGTTACATTGGCTTTGTTTGTACAGAAACTTTTCAATTTAATGTAATCAAGATTATTCATTTTGTATTTTATAATGCTCTCTAATTCTTGTTTGGTCATAAAATCTTCCCTACTCCATAAACCTGACAGGTAAACTATTCCTTGCTTCTCCAGATTGCTTACAGTAACAGCCTGTCTCTGCCATACTATATTCCAGTTTCCCCAGCAGTTTTTGTCAAATAGTGAGTTCTAATCCCAAAAACTGGGGTCTTTGGGTTTATCAAAGAGTATATAACTACAGTCATTGACTGTTAAGTCCCATGTACCCAATCTATTCCACTGATCCACTACTCTATTCCTCAGCCAGGACCAAGCAGTTCTGATGACCGCTGCTTTGTAACACAGAGTAAAATCTGGTATGGCTATCGTCTACTGTATTTTATTTACATATGTTCCTCCCCACAACCCCGTGAGCTCCTACAGGTTTCCACCTTGCCAGATGGGAAAAAGTGGCAAGATGTACATGTTTATTTTTAAGCATATAAACCCCTTCTTCCACTCCTCTAGTGTTCAGAGAAATGTTATTCTGTCAATTTTCTAATTTAAAAAGAACTACAAAAAACCAGAGAAGCCTTACAAAAACTGAAGCGAGCACAACTAGTAGAACAGCTGCAACACAATAACACTACTGTAAAGACAGCTCTAAAAGCTAGGAACTCTGATCAGCAAAACAGAACCAATCACAGTTAAACAGAACTCCAGATGAAACACGCAACCCACCTCCAAGCGGAGGTGATGAACTCGAGTCTTCATACTGAAGCATGTTTTTCTGACATGGCTAATGTGTGGATTTGTTCTGCTTTGACTATACGTACTTCTAACAGCATGACTTACATGTTTTTCTTAATGGGGTGGGAGGAGGAAGAGAAATTGGAACTGAAAATAAATTTTTAATTAACTTTTGTTTACTTTGAGTTTATATCATTCATTTCTACAAGATTTTGAGTTACAAATTTTCTCCCTGTCTTTCCCCTACCCACCACTCCAAAACAGCCATCCCACTGTATATTCCCTCCCCCAATCTGCTCTCTCCTATGTCCTCCCCCATTACCCCTCTGACTTTCTGATAGGGCAAGATGGAGCTCCCGACCCCAGTGCCTGTATATCTAATATGAATTTTTTTTTAATGTACCATCTCTTGAGACAGGGAGCATCTCCAAATTTAACCGTATGCTATTCCTGGCACAGTTCTTCATGCCCAAGGGCTTCAAATATGCAAAATGTATATATGAATAGAAAGGTCATTTTGGTGATTACGTATAAACAGATTCCGCATAAAGTCCTATATTCAATAAATTATTTCAAATCCTATTTTTTTAAAAAGGGGAGTTAATATAGCTAAAAAAGGTGCCCAACTGTCCTACGGTCTACAAGATGAGCTGTAAAGAGAAATTTCAAGTTTGTCCTTTGAACCCTGCCACTTTTCCACAGCCTAGCAAAATGTTTGGCACTCAGTAAATTACTGCTGATTGTCTAGGAGGCTCTTACCGATAGCAAAGACTAAGCATATATACATAGGATGGTATAAGTGAAGTATGATTAAAATGTGCTGAAGAAGTAGATGAGTAGGTATTTTGTAAAAAATGCAAAAGATAGGATTCCTGGAGGCATTTGGTGGCATTCTTAGAGGTATCTGGACTGTTTTAAATGTAGCATTAAACATGGTTTAGCAAAGAAGACGAAGAGCATATCTTAAAAGGAAAGCATCTGAAGAATAGAGTAGGATAGTAAACAGGGGCCAGTAAACAGAATGGCTAAGTGTCTTGAATCCATGTCATAAGGCTTGGCTGAAGAAACTGGGTATTGGGAGAGAAATAGATAATAGATGCCTTCAAATATTTGAAGAGCTGTCATATGGAGGAGGGATTCAACTTCTTTTTGTTTTCAGAGAACAGAACCAAGAATAATGGGCAAAAGCTATAAAGAGGCACATTTTGGCTAGCTGTTCAAGAAAAACTTCTTGAAAGTATAACTGTCCAAAATAAAAATAGGCTACTCCCGTGAAAAGCCATGGGTTCTCCTTCTTCGGAGGTCTTTAAGCTGAGGCTGGATGCCCCCCTGTCATGCTTTAATAGGGGATTCGTTTCATGTGTAAATTGTATTAGATGGCCTCTAGGGACTCATCCAACTCTCAAATTCTGTTGGTTGGGCCTGAAGTCAGGAAGACACATTTTCCTGAGTTCAAATGTATCCTCAGACATTGACAAGTTACGTGACCCAATTTTCCTCACTTCTTCAATCTACAAAATGAGTTGGAAAACAAACAGCAAATCACTTCAATATCTTTGCCAAGAAAAATCCAAACGAAGTCATGAAAAATAAGCTAAAATAACAACAACAAAATGTTTATTACAATTCCCAACCATATTATTGGCAATTAGGCACGTAAAGTGCCCACCCACATACAAATAAAAATGGCTCAAAATCTTCATTTCCTTTAAGTGATTAACATAGTCTTGCTTACTACCCCTGGAATACTAGTTTTGCAGCTATAAAACAGGTTATCTCACCTAGACTCAAGGTTGTCCCAAACAGAAGGACTGGGAGCCTTTACCCAGCAGGCTCCCTTGATCTGTTGTGATTCTTGAGTTTATATTTTATTGACAGAATTTGAGATAAAAAGTGATGAACCATATCTATGAAAAACTGTGACCTTAAGTCATGAACATTCCTCCTCTTATCTATTCAATTCCATGATATCACAGCAAATATATAAAACAGAGGGCTTCACTTCAATAAAAAACTAAGTGTTCAAGTACTTAATGAATTTCAGGGACAAATTTAAAAAAATGAGGGGGCATAGACTCACATTAATCAGTTTGCTTGCTGCAAGTTTAAATAATCCCTCTTTAATCTCTTTTGTTATTTCCTGTTCCTGGCCCCATCAAAAACTTCTCCAGAGCCTCAATCCTTGGAATTATGCTCGGTATTCCTAATCTTACTGACATTCTATACTTTTCTAGTTGAAGGCCAAGAGATGAGAGGAAGAAAAAATCTTCTGTGTTTGGAACCATCCCACACAATTTGTGGTTATAGGGCAAGGAGATGAAACTAGGGGATTAAGCCTGCATGAGAATACAAAATGAGGTGGACAAGTATAAGAATGAGCAAGGCATGGTAATCGACTTATAAGCTGAGTTCAAGGTGTTCCTTCCTGGCAGCCTGAAACCACAGGATCAGACTAGAGTGTCTGATGCCAACAGTCAAAGTCAGGTGGTAAGTATGAATCACTTACGTAGACAAACCCTGAAAGATCAAGCAGAAGATTTAAAGAAGCAGAATTAACAGCTGACAAACTGAGAAAGAAGGCAAGTATAGATAATTCAGTACAAGAAAGGTACAGGCACTTAGATTATATAAAATAGAAACCAGGTAGAATCTGCATCAGTGCTATATCAAGGGGTCAGTGACTGAACCAAGAATGTTACAAAAAACCTTTAAAATCATCCATCTTCTCCCACCCTCTCATTTTATCAATGAGCAAACTGAGATCCACAGTGGTAAAGTGACTTGCCCAATTTAACAGTAAGTTACTGGCATAGCTGACACTAGAACCCAATTTTCTTACTGTAAAGCCAGTGTTCCATCTACTATACAGTGGGAAAAAAGAGAAGTAAAAAGTGTTGATTTAAAATGGACTAGAATTTTTAAGTGATCAGTAATCATTCTTTTAAGGAATAACAGTAACAAGGATAAACAGTGGATTCAGATTTTTTTTAATGTGGTAAAACGACGGGGAAATGACCCTAAACAACTACTTGTTATGTTACAAAACAAAAAAACAAAAAAATCTTGGTCAATAAGGAAATAAACAGAATTAGAAACTCACTTCTTAAGAAACCAGAGTCCTATCTCTAGACATAAACAGGAGTTCAGAAATCTGTTTTGCTATCAATGCATTTTATTGTATTTGTTAAAATAGAAAAGTGTGTGATGCATTATACTGTATTTAATCATATAAGGAAAATACCCACATGATCTTTTAAGGGACTTGTAAATGTAGACTGTGTCTCTGTCTTGAAAGATGCAAGCACTGGCCTGACATATAAGTCAGAAGAAGTAACACTCCCCAAGGATTAAACTAAAAGCATCTATCAAAAAAACTGGCTAAATTTCTAGTGATGAGATTATAGAGAACACTGTCTCGAAACTCATTATCCAAATGGGTTTTAACAGAAAGTATAACTAACACCAGGAAACTTTCAAACTTATTTTAGCTAAGCCTGATGAGAGACATGATAGTGCAAAAGGAGTCTGTGAAGAAAATGCTAGTGCAAAAACCTCTCTCAGGCAGCAGTAGGAATCTGATATTTGTTTTGATCTGCTAATGAAATCTTAACTAGGCTAAAATGAAATCAAAGAGTATCAGTGAGTATAAACGGTAATATGGTAGTTGTTAGAATTCTTCAAAGGCAGAGATCAAGACAAAGGGTCAAAGATCAAATATCATTTGTGATGATTTATTGGAACTTGGTTTTTATTTATAAGTTATAAATATTCTGTCTCTGATTTGCACTTTTGGTATCCAATTCACACAAATCCTCAGGCTGCCAGACTGTTCCAACCCAGTTACCTGAATATAGTAAAAAACTAAGGGCTGACATAAATGCTTAGCTGTGATCTTAAAAATCTAATAAATGATTATCTCAAATCTTTAAAACCCATAATAAGTGATACTGTGCCATAGGAACAGGTCAAAATTCTTTTCCACCAGAGAGGGGAAAATCCATTCCAAGTACATTGACTTATTCCTCTTTGAAAAGAAAAATTCTATTTAAAACAAGTTATTTGAAAAATCAATCCCTAAGAATAATCTACATGCTACACAATGGCAAAATTATCAAAGGAGATGAATTTTTGAAGGGTTTTCTCTACAAATACAATTAAAAGGGAAAAAAATGTATCAACAAAAGTCATAGCTATCTCATTTTAATAGCAAATAACTATGAACAATTTATGTCATATGCCAAATGTTTATGAATGAATGAATAAATTAGAATACAATAATGTAATATATACCACCATTCTTCCAGGAACCTGGGCAAGCAACTCTTCAAACCTGATGCCCAATCACCTTGACAACTCCTCTAGTCAATTCCACTTTCATAATATTTCTCCTCTTTTCTCTAAACACACAACCATCACCCAAATGAAGCTAGAATTCTCTACTGCACAGAATGGTGCCACAACCTCCCAGCTGTTCTTGCTGGATATAATCTCTCCTTTATATAAAACATTTTCCATATAGCTCCCAATCTATTATTCCTCAAGCATAGGTCTAACTGTGACACATGCCAATTCAAAAAACTTCAGCAGTGATCTATTACTTTAGGAGTAACTCTTTCCTGTTATCATTCAGAGGCCTTCATATTCTGGCTCCAAACCTATCTTTCCAGACTTATTACACATTATTCTCCTCAAACTCTTTATATTCCAGTCAAACCAAACTATACAATGCTCTCCCCATCAATGACATCCCGTCTCTCAACCCTATGTCTTTGCACAGGTGCATCCTCCAATGGGAACCCCAGCCTCATTCAAGGCTTATCCCTCAAGTATCACCTCCTACCAGAGTCATTTAGTGATTTCCCTGAACAGCTTTAAATTTATATTTTTATTGTATGTATTTTGTATTTACTTATCCATTGCTTTGTTCCAGTAGAATACAAATTCCTTGAAGGCAAAGGCTTCCCTACCCTTGACCATCTAACTTCCGCCACATACTACTGAGAATGACTACCCATCTTAACTGCTAAGCAAAATGGCTTTTTCTCAGGCTGTTTCCATTCCCTGAACAATCCTTCCTCTAATATATTCCCTTCTCCTTTGAACTACATAAAATATTCCTCTTTCCTGGTTCTCCTACTTATCTGCCCCCTTCATCACTCTATATTCCAGTCAAACTGCATTATTAGGTACTTATCAAAATCTCTCCTCCCTCTTTGCATCTGCACAAATTGCCTGGCTCTCCTCCCATGTCTACAATGTGTCCTTCTAAATTTGGGTCAGCCTACCACCTCAAGGAACTTTGTCTAATCTTTCCATTAGTTGCTTCCATATCCTTCCTTGATCTATTAACTTACTATATATGTACTGTATTCTCCCAATAGATTGTCAACTACTTGAAGGCAGGTACCTACTCCATTTTTGGCTTCCTGTCCCTACTATAATACACATCAGGCTCACAAGTAGGCTTTTTTAATATGTTTAAATTGAACTGAAAGGTTAACAAAATATTATAAGTACACAAATTAAGAAACACAAATCTTGTTTTCATTTTGTGAAAATTTTTCTTCATTTTTTTTCATTTAATAAAACTATAAAATTTAAATATTGTGGTTTTGGTTTGGAGATTTAACCTATGTTTAGTTTATCAATATTTGTTATGAATATTACATTTATAAAACTTTTTTAAAGAGTAAAATATTCAGAGACTTCTGATGAGTCTTACTCTTGGATTAAATGTAATGAATATTATGGTAGGGTCTAGTGCTGAGCTTCCCTTTTAGTTTTGGCACAAGCCTATTATAGATTAAAAATATCTGTTGAAGATAAATTATAAGGTTTCACAAAGCTTTCAATCATTAAATTTATTTATCTGCCTACTAGTTAGTAAATAGCTTAACAGCTTAGAATTTTGAGCTCTGAAGATTTCTACATTACATGACAAAAGAACATAAACCAATATCATTTCTTTAAAAGTTATTTTTAAATAAAAATGATACATTATAATGTGTTTCTTTTACTAATGAGCTAAAGTCCCATTTTAAAGATTTAATCTTCCAACCTGAAATATATATATATACCAAAACAAGCTTTCAACTACTTTCAGGGGATCTTGTTGACATTTCAGATTTTTGTCAGTAAACAAAAATTTTAAATGAGTACTTTAACGGGATATGATCAGAAATTTTCTTTGCCTTCCATATCAACTCGACACATATGTATTAAGAGAAATAAATTCATTATGATTTAAGGTAATAGGTTAGGTGTCTTTCACTATTTAGAAATGTTTTCCAAAAAACTTCTTTATCAGAAAACTAAAATTCAAGTGGTCATGCAAGAATAAATACCTTCTTTTGCTCAAGGCCCACTGAATTCTTTATGTGGAGGAATATGAGAATTATAAAAATTCTATGGCAAAAAAAAAAAACCTACTGCAAAACAGGCAGATCTGAGAAAAAGGCCTTAAAAACACACTGAGCAATTTACACTATGAGAGCACCAGATTTATACGATAGGCTAAAGGTGGCCAGAAAAGGCTGACATTTCTTATATTCTGTGACAACTGGTGACAAGAGACATTTGGATTCCAATGATACTCACTCTCCAAAGTTCAAACCTTAAGGTCTCTATAATAACTTGTCATGGGTCTTTATGATGAGCCCTCTCTTAAACTTACTATTTTCAGGGTGTTTTAGTTACAAAAGAAAAAACACACTATAAAATTTAGGACTAAATTGATCTTGTAGTACTTTCTCTTCTTTTCCTAAAATTATCTCTTCCCAACTATCAATGGGTGACTTTCAGTTCTAACAATCTCCTGTTTTATGAACAAGTTTCTATATTTATTACTTTATACACCTCAATCACATTCCCTCTCATACTGTATCTTTCTAACAAAAACTGCTGCTCACCTACTTCATCTATCCCCATGTAGTCTCTTTCATTCATAGTATAACTTGAACTACTCCTTTTTGAACTTTTGTACCTCCAATATGACTTTGAGGTACAACCACCAATACATGCATAACATTACTTGTATGAACATAAACACAGTTTTATACAATGGTAAAACAAAGCTGTTGTGTTTCCAATATGACCCTACTGTACCTTATTAATATTACAGAAATAATTCTTAAAAGTTTTCTGATTTTAGTACAGCTAAATAGTTGATCTTTGTGCTAAGAAAACACTAGTCGTCAACAAATATTAACTGCTTGTCTAAACTTGTCTAAATTGATTTTAGATACAAAAATTGATTTTATGTACTACTAAAATGTGCAAAATTGTTGACAATAATGGAAGGGAATAAGCATTTATTTATGTAGGACTTACTGTGTGTCAGGCACAATGCTAAGGGTTATACAAATACCTCACTGGAAATTCACCACAACCCTGAGAGGTAGGTATTGTTATTATCCCCATTTTACAGTTGAGGAAAATCAAGCAAAGAGAGGTTAAATGACTTACCCAGGTCACACAGCTAGGAAGTGTCTAAGGCTGGATTTGAGATCAGGTCCTCCTGACTCTAGGTCTAACCCTCTCTCTATTGTACCACCCACCTGTCCAAGTATCCTATCATGCGACAGGCAGCATGGTGCAAGAGGAAGAGCACTGGATTTTATGTCAAAGGCTCTAGATTCATATTATGGTTCTGTTTCTAGCTATTTAACCTTGTGATTACATTCAGGCATCTTTATTTTTTGTATATGTCACAATAGAACTATGGCAAGTTTACCATTCAGAAAATACTGATTAAATGAAGTTTAAATTACTACTGAGAAATATTAACCCATACATTGAAAATTAGAATACAACTGATATTTTTTGGAAAAGTGTACTTTACCTTTTGTAATTTGTGACTTATTTCAACCACTACTGCAGCTAAGAGAGTAGAAAGCATTCCTTGGTGTACTGATGTATTTGTATGCCAAGACTGGACAGCACTTATAAATTCATCAAGAGGCACTTGAATAGAATAAAGTAACTAATACAAAAATAAAAGAATACCTAATTTAATAGAGTTAAAGGCATTTTTTAATATTAATTCTGTAAATAGATAAAGATATTAAAAATAGCTCTCAGGATTCAAAGTCTGATTAACAAATCTGTGAAATATCAATTCTCACAATTTCTCCTCTTACTTTTAGTATTTCAACAATTTTAGTGCTTATTCATCAACCCCTATCAGAAGGCAGTTTACAGAAACTCATACCTTGAGAGGTTTGCAATTGCCAGTATCTCTGGTGAAACATTTAATAAGGAAAGATGACTGACTGCAAAATTTTAAAATCATCTTATTACGTCAGTCCATGTTATTCTTGCCAATTATTGACTAAATCAGGGGTAGGGAACCTGAGGCCTCGAGGCCACATGTAGCCCTCTAGGTCCTTAAGTATGGCCCTCTGACTGAATCCAGTCTACATCTCAGGACCTAGAGCAGTGGTTCTCAACCTGTGGGTTATGTTCAATTTGTAACAATGAAAATACATCCTGCATATCAGATATTTACATTACGATCCATAACAGTAGCAAAATTACAGTGATGAAGTAGCAACGAAAATAATTTTATGGTTGGGAGTTACTACAACATGAGGAACTGTATTAAAGGGTCACAGCATTAGGAAGGTTGAGAACCACTGACCTAGAGGGTCACAAGTGTCCTTGAGGCACAGGTTTCCCACCCTTATACTAGATCATCAAAATCTATGATGTAGCAGTTTTCCCCATCAGGGTTTAGAGAATTTCTACCAATCTGGTAACATTTTAGTACCAAAAAAAGTCTTTACTTCTTTAAACACAACTTATAAAAAAACTCCCAGTGTATGCCTCCTCTTAAGTCATCTCTCTGACCCCCTGCTTCTCTTCAGCTTAGCTCTCAGTCTCCTCTGCTCCCATCTGCTTCAGTTCCTCAGAAATACGGCTGCCTGTGGTAAAGTGGTCCATTTGTAGTGGTTGAGTCATTTTTCAGTTGTGTTTGACTCTTTGTGACCCCATCTGGGGTTTTCTTGGCAAAAACACTGGAGCAGGTTGCCATTTCTTTTTCCAGTTCTTATTGTAGATAAGGAAACTGAGGTAAATGGAGTGAACTGACTTGTCCAGGGTCACAAAGCTGTATCTGAGGCCAGATTTGAACTCATGAAGATGAGTCTTCCTGATTCCACTTCTGGAATTCTATCCGTGTCAGCTAACTGCCCTAGAGAAGTCTATAGTACAGTGTGAATTGGGAAACACTGACTTAATAAAAATAAACACCATTCAATTATGACAAGATGATCTCTAAAGTTCATCTTTATTTTTTTATGAATTCAGGGAAAATAAAGAAATTTTTTCTAGCTGTGTAACCCTGAACAAGTCTATCAGTTTCATCATCTAAGAGGGGGAGGAAATTGACAGTCTCTAAGGTTTCTTACAGGTCTAAATCCATATATTTAAAAAGTATACAATTTATTTCTTTAAAACACATTGTCAAACAAAATAAAGATATTTTCCTAGAACTACACATAATCTTACATTAGTTTAAAGTAAAACTCATTTACAAAAAATAGGATGCATAATTTTAATTATCTGGGTTTGTTTCACCAGTGAAGGCCAATAAAACAGAAATGAAAATTCAATTGTCTTTTAACCAAGGATAAATCAAAGAACAAAGAGCAGAAATACAGTATATCCTGAATGACTGAAATTTTTTTAAACTATATTCTTTGACTTTTCAGATGGACAAATGGACAAACTGTTCATCTACTGATAATGCCCAAAAGAAAAGTACGAGAGCAAACACTCCAACTTACTGAGCAGAATCTCTAAACTGAATTTAAAGTAAAAATTTGATGTACACAATTTGTAAAAAGTATTGGGGGGAAGGAGGAGTGAAGCTGGAGGAGTATTTTAAAGTAAAAATTCGATGTACAAAGTGAAAAAGTATCTGATTGGAGTTGGGAGGAGCTGGCAGTGTAAGCAGGCAGGCAAGTTACAGTCTAAGTCAAAAGAGTAAGTGCTCAAATAAATTAAATAACATCACTCAAAATTTAAATGCAGATTTTGTTTGGGCACTTTAAAATGTTCAGGTGATTTTCTACATGACAAACTAACTCATTTTTAGTCCATTTCTGAATTGTAATATAAATATACTTCATAATGTATGGTAACAACCTGCATATTACACCATATTTTTATTACAAGATGAAACATTCTTCAAGGAAACGCTATACCCCAACTTATTTCTGGTCATGATTTTATGAGTCAGAGTTTCATCTAATCTGAAATCTTAACATAAAATAAACTACTTTTAAGAAATCTATAGAAATACCTGTAGGCCTTCTTTTTCTTGCTTTCTGAAATTGTATGCAACGCATTCCAACATTTTCTGGAACACTTTCTGAATCAAGTCAAAAAAAGTTTCAACTTCTTCATTTGAATTAGATTTTTGAATTAAAGAACTTGCTGTCATCTCTTTGAGAATACAAAGGAGTAAAGGAATGCAAAAATATCCTTTCTCTAAAAAACAATGGGAGCAGAAAAGAAATGACAAATTAGTTTCATTAACATATCTTAATTAAATTAATACAAATTTTTTTTGATCAGTTAATACAATTATATGAATAGCATTATGCTAATTAAACTGTCACAAAAATTCTACTCTGATCCTTTGGTGCAAATATATATATTGTTTTCCTAAAGTGAATGTGATCTCCTTGAGGGCCTAGTTACACTACTTTTTTGTTTCAGTACAGCAGAGGCTAGCACAATATTGGTCATATAGCAGGTACTTTAAAATGTGCTTCCTGATTTAAAAAGATATTATTTTATCATAGCTGATCTCAGATTCTGAATAAGTATGTCGGAAGAAAGCAAGCTTGTGCAGGTTTGAACAAGACAGAATGACTGAGAATCAAAGAAATCTGAGTGATATTTTCATATCAAACAGTGTGGCAGGAGTTTTTTTGTTTCCTTTTTTAAATTGACAGTTAATCTAGAAACTATGTTTATTTGTGATTATAAATAAAATTAAAAATAAAGTAAGCACTACACTTGAATGCAAATTGATTTGCACTCTCCAATGCAAAGGAAATGGTTAATTTGAATGGATTCAAAGATACAATCTTACGTTGCCTACAAGAAATATAGATAATTCATCAAGATATACTTACTGGTTCAATGACAAAGGATTTAATAAAATTTAAGTAGACTCCAGAAAATCTAGAACTACAACAATGCAATATGACAAAGCTGAATTCAAATTAGAAAGCTGGGCAATGATTATCAAAGAAATTAATTAAAGACACTTACAGGGTACCACTGACAATCAGAAAATACTGAAGTTAAATATCTACATAGTTAATGGAATAGCGATTAATTTTATAAAGCAAGTTGCAAGAAGAATCAGAAAATAAATAATTTTAAAACACACCACTTAATAAACAGACAATCCCTCCCTTTAAGGAGCTCACAATCTAATGAACAGACAACAAAAAAATATGTACAAACAAGCTGTATACAGGAAGTAAATAATAAACAGAGGAAAGGCACTAGAATTAAGAGGAGTTGGAAAAGTCTTCCTGTGGAAGACAAAATCACAGTTGAGACTTAAAAGCCAGGGAAAATGTGAAAGTGACCTAGACATACCAGATCTCAATCAGTATTACAAAGCAGTAGTCATCAAAAAAATATGGTACTAGCTAAGAAATAAAGTAGTAGACCAATGGAATAGATGAGGCACACAACATAGAGAAGTATGTGACAATAGTTACCTAGTGTTTGATAAATGCAAAGATGCAAGCATCTGATAAAAGAACTCACTATTTGCCAAAAATTGCTGGTAAAAGCAGAAAGCAGTTCGGTGCAAAATAGGTCAAGACTAATATGTCACACCATATATCAAGATAAGGTCAAAATGGATAAATGATTTAGACATAAAAGGTACACCATAAGCAAATTAGGGGAGCATGGAACACCTAATACAGAAAAAGGAAGAATTTATAACAAAACAAGAGATAGAGAACATTACAAGGATTAAAATGGATAATTTTGACTACATTAAATTAAAAAGGTTTTGTGTAAACAAATCCAATACAATCAAGATTAGAAAGAAAAAAGAAAACTGGAGGGAAATTTTTACAACTTTCCCTGATAAAGGCTTCCTTTCTCAAATACATGGAGAAGAGCATCAAATTTTTAAGAATGTAAGATATTTCTCAACTGACAAACGGTCAAAGGATATGAAAAGGCAGTTTTCAGCAAAAGAAATCAAAGATATCTGTAGTTTTATGAAAAATTTACTCCACAAGACTATTGCCTGTTGTTGTTCAGTCATTTTTTAAATCATGTCTGACTCTTCATGATGCTATTTGGGAGTTGTTTGGGAGAGATACAGGAGTGGTTTGTCATTCCTTCTCCAGCTCATTTTACAGATGAGGAAACTGAGGCAAACAAGGTTAAATGATTTGCCCAGGGTCTCACAACTAGTAAACGTCTGAGGCTGGATTTGAACACAGGAAGAGGAGTTCTCCTGACTGAAGGCCTGGCACTTTCCATCTACTGCACCACCTGGAGGTTGTCACTATTGATTAGAGATACGTAAATTAAAACAACTGAAGCACCACCTGACACTTCCCAGATCAGCTAATATGACAGAAAATGGAAATGAAAATGTTGGAGGAAATGTGGAAAATCCATGATACTAATGTACTGTTGGTGGAGTTGTGAACTAACCCAAACATTCTGGAAAGCAATGTGGAATTATGCTCAAAGAGCTATAAAACTGCATACTCTTTCACCTAGTAATACCACTACTAGGTTTATACCCCAAAGAGATTTAAAAATAAATAGACCTATATGTACAAAAATAATCTGTAGCTGTGCTTTTTGGGGATGAAAAGAATTATAAATTGAAGGGATGCCCATCAATGTGGGAATGGCTGAAGCAGATGTGGTATGATAGTGATGGATTATTACTGCTAGAAGAAAGGAGGATTTCAGAAAAACCTAGAAAAACTTATATGAACTAATGCGAAGTGAAGTGCGCAGAACAAGGAGAACATTGTGCACAGTACCAGCAATACTGTATAATGAACAACTCTGAATGATTTTTTAATTCTCAGCAAAACAATAATCCAAGACAATTTCAAAGGTCTTAAAACGAAAAATGCTATCCACCTCCAGAGAAAGAATTAAGAGAGTTTGAATGAAAATCAAAACACACTTTCTTTATTTCTCTTTTTTGTTTTTTTTTGTCTGTATTTCTATTACTGAAATCTCTCTACTTCAGATATCACTATTCCCAATACCAGCTTTTAGGCAACTAAAACCTTCAAAAATTCCAAATACCTCCCCCATTTATCTATATCCAGAAAAACTTTATGAAAAGTAATTTTGGTTCCTAAAGGTGTGCTAAATAAAGTGGGTAACAGTATTCATACTATTTTTATTTTTTTAATAAATTAATTTATTTTCTTGTTTACATTATTCATTTCCATGAGATTTTGAGTTACAAATTTTCTCATCTTTCCCCTACCCCACACCTCAAAACAGCTATCCCACTGTATGACCCTGCCCCCAATCTGCTCTCTCCTATGTCCTCCCCCTTACCCCTCTGACTTTCCAGTAGGGCAGGATGGATCTCCCTACCACAGTGCCTGTATATCTTAATTCCCAGTTGGATGTAGTTAATAACAATAATAATTATATATATACATATATATTTTTTTAACATTTGATTATAGAACTTTAAATTCTAGATTCTTTCCCTTCCTCCCTTGTCACTCACCCCCACTGGAAGGACAAGCAATTAAATCCAAGCTGTACATGTATAATTACGCAGAACATCTCCACAGTGGACATATTGTGAGAGACTGATTATATGTCCCTCCTTCCTATCCCCCCTCTTTCTATTCTCTACTCTATCCCTGTCCCTTTACTGCAGTGTGTACTTCCAGCAACCCTCCCCCACCCTGCCTTCCCCTCTGCCATCCCACCTCTCATCCCCATTCCCCCTACTCTCTTGTGTGGCAAGATATCCAGTTTAGAGTGTATGTCATTCCTTCTCTAAGCCAAATTCAATGAGAGTAAGGTTGACCCTTTCCCTTTTGCCTTCCTGTTTTTCCCCCCCACTGTAACAATTATCTCTTGCCTCTTCTACATGAGATGATTTACCCCATTCTGTCTCTTCCTGTCTTATTCTTATTCTTATCCTCTCCCACCTCAGAATTTCACCTTTTAGAGTATCATCCCTTCCTATTCAATTGATCCTGTGCTCTCTTTGTACTCATATATGCACATACTCAGATATGTGTTTGTACACATATATAAACCCTCCTATACAGACATATGTGTATGTATACGTATATATACATTTCTATTCCCTTCACCTATCCTCATACTGAGAAAAGTTT
>CM053581.1:518007444-518027842 GCA_028627135.1 Pseudochirops cupreus | reverse complement strand
ATATGATGTGTCTGTGATTGTGTACAAATTTTTCCTGGTTCTGCTCTTCTCACTTAGCATCAATTTGTATAAGACTCTCCAGGTAATTTTGAAGTCCATCTCCTTCCCATTTCTTATAGCACAGTAGTATTCCATTACATTCAGATATCATAACTTGTTCAGCCATTCCCCAATTGATGGGTATCCCCTGTATTTCCATTTTTTTGCAACCACAAAGAGAGCTGCAATAAATATAAAATGGACCATTTCTGTTTTTTAAGAATAATTTTTGCCAATTTGATGGTTATTTTGTGAAACCTCAGAGTTGCTTTAATTTGAATTTCTCTTTTTATTGGTGATTTGGGGCAGTCTTCCACATGTTTGTAAGGAGTTTGCATTCTTTTGAAAACTGTTCATTTGTTCATTCATTTGGGAGTGGCTTTTAGTCTTAAATATTTTTGTCAATTCAATATGTATCTTGGATACCTGATTTTCATCAGAAATATTTGAGGTAAAGATTTTTTCTCCAATTGATATGGTCCTCTAATCCTACCAGCATTGATTTTATTTGTGCAAAACTTTTTAAATTTTATGGTAAACTTGTCTGTTATCTTTGATGATTTTTTTCTATGCTTTGCTTGGTAAAAAATTATCCCCCTAATTTTAGATCTGAAAAGACTTTCTTTCACTTTTCCAATTTTTATAAATTACATTTCCTTTTCTGTTGGCACTTTTAAAATAGTTACATGTTGTCTTGTGAACTATCACTATTATCAATAAGAATGAATTACATTGTTTACTTAAAGGGTGGGTGAGCTTGGTAAAACTGATTTGGCTTTATGTCCAATTTACAACTTAAACATTTGCATTTTGTGATAACATTCAGATATTAGACACTAGCTTGTGACTTTGGGCAAGTCACTTTACCATTGTCTGGTTCAGTTTCCTCATCTTTAAAATGAGTATAATAATAGAAACACTCCTCCTGCTGGGGTTATTATGAGGATCAAATGAAGTTAATGTATGTAAAGCACTTTGCACAGTGCCTAGTATGTAGTAAGTACTTACTAAACACTTGCTTCCGTTGTGTGTATGTGTGTGGGGGAAGGTGTGTGTGTGTGTGTTCAGTTGTGTCCAACTCTATGAGTCTATTTGGAGTTTTCCTAGCAGAAATACTAGAAGGGTTAGCCATTTCCTTCTTCAGCTCATTTTACAGATGAGGAAATTGAGGCAACCAGGGTTAAGCGACTTTCCCAGGGTCACACAGGTAGTAAGTATCTGAGGCCAGATTTGAACACTCTGAAACTTTTAACAGGAATATTTAAAAAATCTTCTGTTTCATTAAAGGTCCATTCCTACTCCTCATTCCCACTCCCACCTCCCACCAAGAGGATTACATTTAGTCTTGTAGGGTAAGTGATTCTTGGATATGTCTCTTATGTTTTGCCTTTTAGAATATATCATAACCCAAGATTTTCTCTTTTAGACTAGTTGCTGACAAGTCTTTGTTTGTTTGTTTTTGTTTTTTTGTGTTTTGGATCTTTTTTTGTCTTTTTGGAGGGGGGAAGGCAGGGCAATTAGGGTTAAGTGACTTGCCCAAGGTCACACAGCTAGTAATTGTTAAATGTCCTGACTCCAGGGTTGGTGCTCTATTCACTGTGCCACCTAGCTGCCCGTAACAAGTCTTTTGCAATACTGTGATTACTTGGCCCCGAACTCTTTCTTTCTGGCCACTTGGAGTATTATTTATTTATTTTTACTTAGAACTGTGGTTCTCAAACTTCCTAATGCCTGATGTGATCCTTTAATATTCATATGTGGGTGTATCTGCATGTGGGCGGACATGCCTGGAGATAGTTAGAGAAGCGGGTGTCTCGCTTCCCAAGACCATTGGAAATATGTGTTTTCTGATGGTCTTAGGCGATCCCTGTGACCCCTGGGAAAGGGTTGTTTGACCCCCAAAGGGGTCGCGACCCACAGGTTGAGAACTGCTGACTTAGAAGCTCTGGATTTTGACTGTGACTTTTATAGGGAGCTCCCCCCTCCCCACCCCATTTTCTTCTCTGTTTCAAATAGATCTGGACCATTTTTATTTATCTCTTGAAATATGATGTGCAAGTTTTTTTAATTGGTCTTATTTTTCATGAAGTCCTATAATTCTTAAATTATCTCTTTTTGACCTCTTCTATGTCATTGGCTTTTGTAGTAGATACCTCATATTATCTTCCAATGATTTGATCTTCTTTTATTTGTTCTAATATTTTGGTTTCATAGAATATAGTTTCACTTGTTTCAAGTTTTCAAGGAGTCTGTTATTTGTGTAAGATTTTATACTTATTAATTGTACAGAATTAGAGAGCTTAATTCTTTAAGGGCCACTGCGTGTCTTCAGTCAGAGGGCTATAGACTCCAGACTCTCCTGTGTTATCCCAATCAGGCTTTGCTCCTTAGTCTATGGTCAGAGGGCGATTGTTGTCCAAACCTCCTGGTGTTTACTCATCTCCGCACTCTGAGTCCTCCGTCCCCCACTTTCCTCAACAGAGCTCTGTGGTGCTAAGGGTCCTGTGTAGTGATTGAGGTCAGAGTGCTGTGAACTGCCAGTCCTTCTGGGTCATCCTGTGCAAAGAACTTCTGGATTCTGGCGTCCCCTCATGGTCAGGTGCCGCAGATTTCACACTACTCCTAAGTTTCCCTGTCTTTGCATTTCAAGTTGCTTG
This sequence comes from Pseudochirops cupreus, assembly GCA_028627135.1. Lineage (NCBI taxonomy): Eukaryota > Metazoa > Chordata > Mammalia > Diprotodontia > Pseudocheiridae > Pseudochirops > Pseudochirops cupreus. Next base: position 518,025,146 of record CM053581.1, on the reverse strand, counting down.
CCTGCTGGACACGGCAGGTTTCAGGCATTGGAGCGTTTACTCTAAGGGCACTGGTAGATTTTCAGATTTTTTTTAAACTTGAATTTTCGATGGTTTCTCTGGCAAAAACAGTCCCAAACATTCCTGCAAGAGGGAGATTACTATTTTTCCCTTTGAGTTTCTTGATTATTTTATCTGGTGCCCTTTAATTTTTTGTATGTATGCTAGAGTATATTCATTTGGGGGAGCAGGACTCCTGTACGATTTTTCACACCAGTGTCTTAACCAGAATTTCCCTGACACTCTCTACCTATGTGATCTTGGGCAAGTCTCTTAATTTACACGGGCTTCAGTTTTCTCAACTATAAAATAAATAGATTTGACTCACTATGGTGCTAGACTTCTCAAATACATGAGGTTAGTTCTCTCCTTCCCCTTCCCTTCAGTGAAATATATTTTCGGTCATTTGCTCCAAGCCCATCCTTATTTGTTTTGTAAGCCAAGATCCAGAAAACTAAGTCTTAGTCTTGGCAACCATCTTTCATTTCCCAAATCTGAAATTTACTCTACTGAATTTCATATTTTCAATCAGCAGTAGTAATGAACATACCTATTGCCTTCCCAAGTTCTTAAGTATTTTGCCTTGGACTTTAACTTCTCTAGCAAAGCTTGCTAGGTTCCTTTTGGTGCTATCCTTTGACCCCATGAAGCGACAGAAGTGGATTTGGCAGGTATCTGGAAGGTCTCAATCACATTCTGAATACATGCCCCAGGCAGATAACAAACTTCTCTATTGTTTGTGTTAGAGTATAAAAACAAAAACCAAAAACAAAACAATCATCACCAAACAAACCCACCCCCAACCCAACAAAACAAATAAACGAAAACCCTACTTTAATACCCCTCTACAACAACTGTCAGTACTCTTCTCTTCATCATCTTACTATTTTTGGAAGGTATATTTACGTAACTTATGTCTCCTGTGTAGCTGAATCATAATTCTTAGGAGCACAGGAAATGGCTTCTCCCAGAGATGGTCTATCTCCTCTTTTCTAAGAAAAAAAGATCATTCAAAATCATTCTAAATATGATACAACTCCAAATCTCCAGTGATCTTTCTTCCCTTCCCTCTCCACATCACATTATTTCACCCTTAACCTCCTAATATGGGTAAGAATTCCCTTTTGTTCTTCACATTTCTTTTCTTCCTTGTTTTCTTTTGAATCTTTGCTATTCTTTGAATTGTCCTTGATAGTGTAGGGAATAGAAAAGTCTCTCCAGGCCTTTCAATTTCTTCTCTAAAAAGCAGAGCAATTTTCAGTATGTACACTCATTGACATTATATGGTACTGGTAGGAAAACAACAATAGAACACTCTTCTACTCATAACCAAATTCTTACTTCCTACATTTGCTACCTGCAAAGCTCTTGTAGAGTCCTTTGTCTTCTCTTTAGTAGCTCTTTTGGCTAACCTTTTTCACTACCAGCTCTTGGAAAATGACTTATTTGTGAGATCTGAGCTTTGCAACACAAGTATAAAAGTTATATCTAACCTTGTTTCATCATGCTAGTGATCTCCTTCTCTGTACTTCTTTGGGTGTTAGGCTCTCTCAGCTTTAAAATTTGTTCATAGTAATCTCATGCTAGCTCCTGATCTTTGCTTTCTATTCTATGAATTCACAAACCATCAGTTGGGCAATCTAAAATGTCGCTGGAAATTGATATCAAAATGTATCTACCTTGGCTCATACAACTTAGAACACTTGAAGCCATGTTTGACTTAATGTTTTCATTGATCCCATATGTAATCATTCACTAAATCCTACCAATGTTTCCTATTAGGTATCTTTTATCTGTAACTCTTCTTTTCATTGTTACTAGCCTAACCTAGATTCTTATCACCTTGATTACTTCAACAATTCCTTAGCTGGGCTTTTGCATGCCAATTTTCTTCCTATTCAATTCTTTCTGCATACTATTGCTAGACTAATATTTTTAATATCATTTTAAAAATTATTTTCTTCTGCTCAATAACCTTCATGTAAATCCCTGTTTTCTACCTAATCTATCCTAAACTACCAGTCATTTCAGGCCTATTCTATTTATCCAATCTGATGTTTGTCGTGGCTTTATGTGTTTTTCGTGCCTCTCTAACTGGACTTGACAGTTCAAGAGAGAAGACGATATATTTTATATTTTTTCATAACATATAGTGCTTAGGACAGTAGTGAACTTGGTGATAATACACAATAAATCCCACTTATCAATCAATCATTGACAAGATGTAATCAGACAATAATAAATATAATAAGACAATAATAAAGAAGGGAAAAATAGTTTTCAAGTAGAGAAGATTACTTTAACTAGAAGCTTTTTGTCCTATTTCCATGCCCCAAAAGGGTCAATTCCCTGATATTACATATCCAGGATTACAATCAGATTCAGATCCAGAGTTATGTTTGGGGCTCTTAGCTCTGCAGTGATGGACATTAGAACTTCATCTTAGGCCTTTACTCAGTCATCCCATTGGTCTCTGTTCTATGCCATTTAGCCAATGATAGACCAGGCATACATTAGGGGTTATTAGCATAATTAATTAAGGTTTGTTAGGTGCTTCTAATTCTCAAATTGAAAGACACAATGGTAGTTAATACACTACCAAATAAACACAACAAATCTCCCTAATGTGAGACTTATGATTATGAAATTCACATGGCTACACAGATAGTTAAACTAAGTTGAAGTAGTCCAGGGAGACTCAAGCTGTACATTTTGGACACATTCAGACCACAGATGGTTGGCTACCGACTGCATCCAAGTGTTAGATTTGTTATAAAGCTCAAGGCAAGACCAATTTTACTGATGCAATTGGATCTAAAGGAATTTCTTGTTCCCTCAGAGAAAGAGCACCATGTTAATGTAAGGGTATGGTTGGTTGAGTTACTAATCAAGCCACCCCACCCTCACCTATAGTAAATGATAAAGGTACCTAGAACCTTGACTGGGTGAAAACAATCATCAATCAAGCTCAGTCATAGGGTTTAGTTTAAACCAACCATAGGCTTTAGAATAAGCTTGAGAAAAGTTCTTGGAAAAGGAATCCTGTTTGGAAAGTCTTAGGAAACTTGGTCATACCATATGGGTCACATATAAATTATCAAGTTAGTCTAGAACCAGAATTCTTAGAGATGTTGTAATGAGCTGCAATAAAATTCCTGAAGAGTAATTGCTTAGGGGCAAGGAGGAGAAGCCCAGGTCTCAACTTCAGTTTTAGCTTTGGCCCAGATCTCTTTCCACCTCCATTCTTTTATGAGAAGAGGACCCTATGAGCTTCTGAGGCTAGGAGATGTTAGACATCTTGTTGGGGTCCTAGTAGCCTCCTCAGATCAACTGACAGCTGTGTCTACTGGCTATAGATTCATAGCTCCACAAGGATCCCAGTAAAGAAAATGTATCCTAGTTTGTCTAAGGGGAACTTCTTGAGCATGATATGAATGAGAAGAAAGGATTTCCAGTTATGAGGTACTCCTTTACCACATGTGCTCTCTAGATTTGAGTCTACTTTCCCCTGCACCCTCTACATATTTGTAGGAGAGTGTGTTGCCAGTTTTTGGAGGAAATGTCTTCTGCCTATTATTTTTCCCGTGCTGCCTTTTTAAAAGCTAATTAAGGCTGACTGAAATGATTCTCAAGTGAGAGAGCAGAGGGAAGCACACCAGTGGGATTTTGAACTGATGGCATTAGAAAAATCAACCTGAATCCTCAGAGGGAACCCCCAGAGCCCTGACAGGGATATGTGTCCTTGCTTCAGGACCCAATACTTGTGCTTGGGAGTAGGAATTAAGCTATTTCCTCACAACTTATATAGGCTACATGATGATTGGGAAGGAAATGAGGATGTCAAGACTGGGGCAGAAAACTTAGAGGGGACGGAGGATGATAGCAAGTTCAAGTATTTGCAGGATGATTAGGGGTAAGAACGATGAGACATGTTTTTCTTGGCCTTAGAAAGAAGAACTAAGAGAGATGTGTTAAAGTTGCCGAGAATTAAATTTCAGATTTAGAATCCTTAGATACAGGTTTGAGTCTTATTTACTGGGGATCTCTGACCCTCAATTTCTTCATTTATAAAATGGGAAAATAATACCTGTGCTACTTCCCTTGAAGCATTGATTGTGAGGATCAAATAAAATAATGAGTTACATGCTTGTAAACCTTAAAGCACTATTTAAGTGCAATTTAGTATTAGTACGATAAATGATAACCCACTCCTGCCCCCTTCCAGTGCAGTTAAGCTTTAGCTGTGGTGCCATTTATTAAGCTTGTTATGATACTCTACACTCTCTCTCTCCCTCAGGCTTCTAGGGTTGGAGGTGTCTTTTTCTAGTTGATCCTCTATTCCAGTGTGTTTCTTCCCACTGTTAACCTCCAGCAATTAACACTCTTGTTCCATTTAACAAATTAATATCAATTAGCTTTAACAATGGGATTTTGCTGTTGTTCCATCATGTCTGACTCTTTGTGACCCCGTTTGGAGTTTTTTTGGCAGAGATACTGGAGTGGTTTGCTCATTTTACAGCTGAGGAAACTGAGGCAACATGAGGATTAAGTAACTTGCCCAGGGTCACACAGTTAGTAAGTGTCTGAAGCCAAATTTGAACACAGGAAGATGAGTCTCCCTGTCTCCAGACCCCGTACTCTATCCACTTTGTCACCTAGGTGCCTTTTATTTTTATTTTTTTGCAGGGGGATATTTTATTTTGAAGAACTACAAATCCAGAAAGACAAACACCTCTTCTCCCCAAAACCCTGGGGCATACTGTATACCACTTTGGTCCCTGGAGAGAGTGGGCTCAAAATTAAAGCAAGTTTTGCATGGTGTTTGTCCCACCAAGTTCACTTCCAAAGATGAATAACTACTTTCTCTTGCCTGCCTTCAGTCTTTGCGGGGTCAAACAGGCCACTCTGAACTTTAATTCTAATCATTTGGCCTGGTCACAAAATCGGACGGGGGCTCAGTCTTTGGTGTGTCAAATCCTGGCACTGATGCTAGCTCTTTAATCTCTAGCAGCTAACCATTTTGACCTTTTGAACTTTACAAAATCATAACTATCTCCAATATTTTTTTCTTTTAAAAGAGCAAAATGCAGAGACAAAGAAGAGTCTTGTGTTCATTCACCATGTGTTGATCTCAAATGGTGAATGAGGGCTGAAACCTTTCCTCATCAGAGATCCATAGCAACTTCTCTTTCCTTGTAGGAAGGAAAAGAGTGAAAATAAGGGACTCTTTTAAGCTGGTTAGTGCCTTTTAAATGCACTCAAGTTACCAACTCCACAGCTAACTAACGGTCCATTTCTTCACTACCTAGTTAGCAGACTAAAACATTCCTGCATTCTCCTTCAATTACAAGTCATCATGTCTTTTTCAGAAGAAGGCTCCCCAGCCTCTTTCGTGTGATGATTGCTTTACCCGAGAATGATGCCCATGCTTATCAATCACTCTACTCTTTCCATTGCCATTACAAATTGAAGATGAATTTGAGGGAGAAATTTAGAGAATTTATCTAGAGTTTTCTCATTGAATTATGGAATTTTTAATATCATAAAATCCTCTTCTCTTTTAATGTTAAGCAACTGTGGCTTCCCTTATTATTCCCTCTATTGTTAGGTATAGGAGCCCTCAGAAAATGATCAGATATGAGTCTACAAAGTAAGCTGAGATCAGGTCTCGGTAGTGTTTGTCACCCAGCAGGATATGGTGTTAAGAGCACTGATTTTGGAATCAGAGGAACCAGATTTAAATCTTAGCTCTTTGGTAAAACACCATAACTTTTCTGGGCCTCAGTATCTTTATTTTTTTTTATTACAGGTGATAATTTTTCTTTTTTCTTTGTTTTTATTATGAATTTGGCAAATATAAGTATTTTAGTATATAACGAAATGAAAAAAAGACTGTATATAAAACCGTGACTTTCTTATGTACAGCTTTTAAAAGAAGTTTGTATTAAATTAAGCATGACAGTATCAACTCTGCTTACGGGTTTCCTTCTGCTCTCTTGTTTCTTTTTAATGTTTTATTGATATCCTATTATCTTATTTTTATCACCTTTTCTCTCCCCCATGACTCTCCCTTCATCCCTTGTAACAAATAATAATAGCTAACATTTAAGGAGTATTTACTATGTACCAGGCCTTACAATTATTATCTTCTTTGATAGGTAGTAGGTACTATTTTTATCCCCAATTTGCATATGGGGAAACTGAGGCAAGCGGCTGTTCAGTCACTTGCCTAGATTCACCCAGCTAGTAAGTGTCTGAGATTAGATTTGAACTTAAGTCTTCCCAACCCCATGTCCACCGACAATGCAGTGATGTGCTTGATCTCCCACAGCCCTTCCAACAATTGTCATTTTCCTTTTTTCTCATCTTGGCTCATTTGATGAGTGGGAAGTCAAATCTCTAAGGATCTGTTCATGTTTAAATCTGTCATCTTTGATGTACAGAGTTATGGTTCTGCAGTGAAAGGATATGGGTTTGAGGGCAGGTAACGTCTTGCCTTTCTATTCCCAGGGCTTTATACTGGACCTGGAATCTAGTAGGTACCTAACAAATGTTTGTTGACTGACTGACTAACTAGCGCCTATGTGACCTTTGGTAAGTCACTAACTCCTTGAGTCTCAGTTTCCTCATTTGTGAAATTAGAGGGTTGGACCAGATGGCCCTTTCAGCTCCAGATCTATGAAATTCAGGCAAATTGACCAGTTCATCATGTGCCTCCACAACACTCCATCTGCAGAGAGATAGAGACAAGCTTTTACTCACAAAGAAACTCTGCTCTCCCAAAGTCATGAAGGAGGGGCCAGATCCATCATCTTGGGCCAGAACCTAAGGTATTTTTAGTGATTGCCAATATCTGAGTTATAAATGCTCACATTCAAAATTTAACAGTCTGGGAGCTTGTGCAAGCTGGCTCGAGAATCCTGCCTACAAGGTAGTTAGGAAGAATGGCATTAATAGTTGGGATCAGGAAGTAGATAGTGCTACTTAAGTCAGATCTTGGGCCAAGTAAGGAATTCTCTTAGATGGAGAGAGATAGGAATGCATTCTAGTTATAGGGAATGGCCAGAGTAAAGTCACTGAGAAGGAAGATGTAGTATCATGTGTAAGAAACAGCAAGAAGCTTCAGATATAGCAAGGCACTGGGTCAGGATCTGGGAACACAAATACAAAATTGGAATCATCCTTGCCCTAATGGGATTTGCTTTCTGCCTTATCACTGGAGGAATCTGGGCAATGATGTGCTTTCCCACACATTCAACCTAGAGTTGCCTATCTGACTAAACTTATACCCCTGTCTTTGAAAAACACACAACCCAGGGGAAGAATAGGATATAAGAGGGTTTTGTTCATCCTTAAGAGAAGGAAAGAGTAGCAACAATACAACAGTAAGGGGATATTATAGAGAATTCTCTGAGAAATATGAGTGGAGAATTCCATATGGAATGATCTATTTACCTTTCTACTTGTGGACTAGTTGACTTCTACCTTCACAGGTACATGCTTTTAGTTGTAGTTGTACTCAATAAATGTCATTCAAACGACTGACTGACTGTGAAACCAAAGGAGGGGTTCTCTCAGTGGGGTTTTGACAGCTTGTTTTCCAGCCTCTATGCTGGAAAATTAGATTAATTAATACCCAAGTCTGCTATTAAAACAGAAACATAAGCTGTATCCAAATGATGAAAAATACCAAATTAAAAATGGCCCCTCTGGTGTCTTAATGGTTGATTCAATTCATGAAGTATTTGTTAAGTACCTACTATGTGTAAGGTATTGTGCCAGGCACTTGGGATATGCAACATGGACACAGATAAGTAAATACAACCTAACTGGAGGAGGGAGAAAGCATTAATAACTAAGTATCAAGAAAGATTTTTCGACAGGAGAAGGCACTTAAGCCTTAAAGGAAGTTAAGGATTCTAAAGGAAAGAGGTGAATGCCAGGAGGTTGTGTCTCTAGGAACCTTGAATTTGTTTCCCTCATGATGGAAGTCAAAACCACATATGGAGACTGTATGCATTCTAGGGAAGGAGGCAAGAAGTGGGACTTACCAGAGAGGGAAGAGAATTGTATCATTTTTTAATGAGCTACTGAAAATCATTTACTGTTTTCTATATTCTCTGGGGGATAAAATATCATAGAATCATAAATCTAGGGCTAGCAAGGACCTCAGAGACCAAATCCCCGAATTTACAGATGAAGAAATTGAGATCCAGGGAGGTCAAGGGACTTATCCAATAGTAGTATCTGAGGCACGATTTGAACATAGGACTTTCACCTTCAACAGGGTGTATCCCTTGTACTACTCTGGTTCGTGAATGTATAAGACACTCTACAAATTCTGAAAAGTGCTATATGAATGTTGTATATTTTTATCATTCACAGTGGTATGGTAGCTAGAGAAAAGTTCTCAGTAAGGGGTTAAAGCATAAGGTGCTACTAAGAGTGAATGAACTGATTTTTTAAAAAAAGCATTTACCAAGACCTGAGATATGGATAGAAAAATTAAGAGCCCTCAAAGGGCTTACTATCTAACAGGAGGAGATGATACAGATAGGGAGTGGTGGCTAGAGTGGGGCACTTTGGTTCAGAAAGCTCAAGGATGATGAGGGGAGGGCCCTTCCAGGAGGGCTGGCTTCCTTTGATCGTGGTTCTAGAAATGGAGGATTGGAGGGATGAGGAAGTGAGGGTATTCATATAGCAGAATGGTGTTTGGTTGACAAGAAGACTGTCCTTTAGTAGGGAGGGAAATGAGATAACTTTAGGGCTTATCTGTTATAGAAAGCCAGGCTGGGCAGTTGGGGTCCCAGGATAGAAGTTCTGGAGGTGAAAGGGTTAAATCCGCCAAAGTGTTGTCTCTTTTTCCTGTGGCAAACACTTTGTTGAGAAGCATAGGTTGCTAGTACAATATAAAACCAGGAATTCTGGCCACATGGGCTGTAGAGAGTATTAGAAACCTTGGACTGTGAAGCCACAAACTACAGATTTTTTCTCTCTACGTAATTTTCAGGGTGCTCATCTTTTAGACAGAAGAAAATGGCACAGAGTGTTCCATATTCTGCCTCATTAGTTTCTACCAGTGTTAGAATAATTTATTCCCATACCTATTCAATACATGTATTCATATAGCCTGGAGGAGATAACCATTAGCTTCAATTAAGCTCAATTTGTGTGTCTGTGTGTATATTTGGGTCTCTGTTAGATTTCTCCTTCCCAGAGGCATATAGTACAGCACAGATTTCTAGATCATCCACTGTTTTTTTCTTCATTATTTTTAATTGCATTTGGAGTAAGCCAGGGGCCCTTTGCTCCATACTGTGAGCAGAGGAGGTCTCAGGTAACATCTGTGAAGTGAGTCAATGGAATTTGCCTTTGATGCACTCAACCATGTTACCTTTTACCAGGCCTGTCATTAGGAGTCCAGTGCCTTCATATTTCTCCCAGTTCTAAAGGGTTTCTAACCATTGTGCTCCACCTGGGCCTCTCTTTTCTTGGAGTACCCCATGCTGGGGACCAGAAGATGACATAGCTGTCCTGATCTTATGTAGCTGAACTGTTGGAAATTCAAGTCAAGTCAACAAATATTTATAAAGCACTTTGCACGTGTGAAGTGTTCTATTAGGAACTGGAGGACAAAGACTTTGTCCTCAAGAAATTTTTCTTTTAATTTCACATATAAACAGGTAGATAAAGAGCGCTGAACTTGGAGTCCCAGTGGTTGAAATCTTGACTCTGACACTCAATGCTTATGTGAATTGGGGAAGTTACTTACCATCTCTGGGCCATGATTTCCTCATTTGTAAAATGTGGGGGTTGGAGCAGGTACTCCCTTCTGGCTCTAGCTCTACAACTGTATAATAAATATAACGTAATATAGAGTTAACTTGGTATAGTAGAGAGCATGTCAAACTTGAATTTCACTCATTGTTACTCCACTCTGAACTTTCTTCTTTTTTCTCTTTACACTCTCACTTGGTCATCTCATAAGCTCTGAGAGTTTAATTATCATCTCTATGCAGCTGATTCCCAGATCTATCTATCTATCTAGTGCCTGGCTCTCCCCTGAACTTCAGTCTCTTGTCACCAGCTGCCTGGTAGATCTTTCCATCTGCATGTCCCATAGGCATCTCAAACTCTACATGTCCAGGATATGTCATTATCTTTCCCTCAAATCATTCCCTTGCCTAGACTTTCCAATTGTGGTTTGAGGGCATCATCATCTTCTGAATCATCTGGGTTCTCAACCTCAGGCTCGTCTCCGGCTTCTCAGTTTTACTCACCCCACATATTCAATTAGATACTAAATCTTGTCCTTTCTGTGATCATAATATCTTTCCTCTGTGTGCTCTTTTCTTGACTCACAGAGCTACCACCCTGGCACAGGTATCATCACTTCTCATCTGGACTATTGCAATAGCTTTCTAATTGGTCTCTCCGCTTCAGATCTCTCCCTACTCTAATCCATCCTCCCCCAAAATGCCAAAATAATTTTCCTAAAGCATAGGTCTGACTATGTCATCTACTCTGTAAACCCCAGTGGCATTCTCTTATTCCCAGGAGCCAATAAAAGGTCCTTTGACATTTAAAATTTTTCATGACTTGGCTCTTCCATGTAATTTGCTGTTCCAGGCATACAACACTCCACTTTCTGATTCTTGCTTTTTTCCTGACTGATGCTCATGCCTGGAATGGTCTCCTTCCTCCTCTCTCCATTCTAGAATCTCTGACTGGCTTTGACTCAGTTCAAACACCACCTCTCGTTTAAGGTTGCCTTATTTATGTATACTCTGTGTGTATCTCGTACATACTCACTTGTTCATGCATTGTCTCTCTCATTAGAATGTAAACTCCTTGAACACAGGCACTGTTTTTGCCTTTCTTTGTAGCTTGAGCTCTGAGCATAGTGCCTGGTATACAACAAGAACTTAATAAATGTTTGTTGATTGATTGGAGTAGGGAAGCCCTGAATTCAAGTCCTGCCTTAGGTACTTAATAGCTGTGTGTCCCTGGGCAAGTCACCTAATCTTGGTCTCAGTCTCAGTTTCCTGACCAGATAAAATGGGAATAATAATAGCATCTATCTCATAGGTTGTTCTGAATTACAAATTTATATACACACACACATACACACACATATTATATAGAAACACTATATATGATACTATATACATGTAATACATACAAACCACATATAAGCACTGTAAATAATACACTATATATGTGACCCATATACTCTATATACACAATATACTATATACATGTAACAATATACGCGATATAAAACATATATATTGTACTATTTACATGTAACATATATGCACTATACATAAACACTAAGCATTTATGTATAGTGTGCATATATTATGTTTGCATAATATATTGTGTATATATTAAATATAAATAATATGTGTACATAAACACTATATTGTATTTATATATAGTATGTATATGATATATACATACAATGTTTTATAAATCTTAAAGCTTTATATAAATGCTAGCTATTATTATTTATAATAATTTTGGGGAAGAAAAGGGCAGTAATTGACTTCAGACATCAGGAAGGGTTCATGGAGACAAGGAAGAGAACCTGACAAACTTTATGATTAAACCACAAATCAAGTCAACAAAAATTTATTAAGCTCTTACTGTGTGCCAGGCACTGTGTTAAGCTCTGGGAATATAAATATAAGTAGAAAGAAAGACAGCCCTTGCCTTCCAGGAGCTTACATTCAAATGGGGGTTGGTAGGGAAGATAACATAGAAGAGATCTAAAAAGTAGAGAAGAGGAAACAGATGAAAGTACTCAGCACCCCAGCATTTTATACAAAGTCCATCGAGAGTCAGGACTACAACCTAGAGAAGATGGAAGACATGGTTGGCTTGCACGTCCTCCTTAAAATGAAAGTTCTTGGAGGAATCAGCCAAAGAGAGGGAGAGGCCATGGGTAGGGTACTTTCAATGTGTGAAGGGGTAAAGTCTAGAGGACAAGTGAGCTTCGCTATGAAGTTTTTGGGGCATTGTGGAGAAAGATCAGAAGAGTTAGGAGGGCAGCCTGGAGAGGAAGAGTATGTTAGAGCCAGAAAAAAGTCTTATAGAATATTGAGTTCCATCTAGTCATTTTAAACATGAAATTGAGCAAAGTGAAATCGAGCCAGTTGAATCCCAACTCTTGATTCACAGGCCAGCGTGTTCTTACCACTGTTCTTGGTACCTGCCTGGTAATTGGAAAAATGCCTGTTACTACAAATAATCTAAGGTGTTACAATCTCAAAAAGGTTTAATGTATCACCTCTCTTAGGTGCACCAGCATTCCAATAATGTGATGATTTTATTAAATTACCATTAAATGCCTTTGCTTAAAGGAATGACTCTTTGGTGGTAAAATTTCATAATACAAGGGATATTTTAAGACCCCTAAAATCATATCATGTTCCAATCAGATAGAGACATCAGGGATGCTGGGAAAGGCATCTCATGGATTGAAATTCCCACATTACTTTGTATGTAATTTGGACTCCTAGGGCATACACATACTATCTGGGGCTACTTTGTGCCATGTGATTTAACACTTAATTATATACCAGCTGGTCTCATTTACTACTTTTCTTCATGTGTGAATTTTGTTTCTCCCCAAAGACTAGACCAGAGCCATAACTAACATGGGGCTTTATCTCAGGGGTCCATCATCTGTGTGGATATCCTTCCTGTCTGTAGTGACTGTTCTCCTTCGCAGCCAACTTGATGTCCAGCCCAATCACCTTTCAACTGCCCCTAATCCTTACAGGACTGAAGGCTGGACTGTCTCCTCTCCCAACCCTACTATGCCTAAGGTTGGTTTATCCTAAGTATCACCACTGCCCATTCTTCTTCCTACTTGCATACCTTGCTAATAGTTTTTGCCTCTGGATGAAAAAAAAATCCTATTGATGTCTCTGTTGCAGAATCTTGGAGGCAGTCAGGTAGCATCCAAGTGCACAGAGCAGTTGGCCAGTAGTTAGAAAGACCTAAGCTCAAATTTGGCCTCAGATAATTCCTAGCTGTGATACCCTCATCAAGTCACTTAATATTTGTCTGTTTCCATTTCCTCAAATGTAAAATGGGGGTAAGAGTAGCACCTATCTCATAGGATTACTGTGAGTATCAAATGAGATAATACTTGTGAAGTGCCGGATACATAATATGTGCCTAAGAAATCCTTCTTCCCTTCTTTTCTCTCAGGTCTCGCCGAAGGAGGAGGAAAGGAACACAGTGGGTTGAAATACTTCTCAGGAATGTTGTGGTGGGGATTCTTTTTTTTAGGGAGGTTATAGTTTGGACTAAATGACTAATGACAGCCATTCTGACTCTAAGATTCTGTTAAGCTGTGAAATCTGGAGAATAATGTTGAATATGGATTCAGGGGTCTGGGTTTGAGTCCTGGTTCTGTTCATTGCTACTTGTTTCCCCTTGAGAGAGTCACTTAACCTTTTCCATTTCCACATCTGTAGAACCAGAGGTTAGACTGGTGACTTCTAAACTTCCTTTCAGCTTTATGATTCTAGGATCTCTACTCCTACCCTTTGCTGAGTAATTTCTTCTCAGTCCCTTAGATTTTAGAAATCCTGAGAAACCTTAGATCCTCATAATTCCCAGTGATAGGTTTATGCTTTCTTGTGTCTTGATTTAGACCCTATTTATCTTTTTCCTTTAATTCATTCTTAGGTGATAGTGTTGTCTGATGCTTTTTTTCTTAAAGAAGCAACAGAGTAGGGCCAAGATTTTTGTTGTACTACAACCCCCCAGCAGAGGACTCCAGAGGGCTGCAATTACAATTAGAGTGTTTTGAGTACCTGGCTATGCTCAGAGATACATTTCCCACCTTATAGAAAACTCATGAATCAATGTGAAGGCTGCTGGGGATTCCTAGACCTTGACTAGGCAGGCGGATGCCCTCTCTGGGTTCCAGTGCTCCAAGTTCATTAGGGATCTCCTTACCTAGAGATTTCCCCAGGTCTGGGCCATGGTACCCTTCGTTGCATCCCACTTAGACAGTCAGGCTGGTTAGTGGGCCAATCCCTATTTAGCAGAATGTGGCCACATATGAGATGATATTAAGGTTCTATGGATAGATTTCAGGGGTCCCATGATCTTGAATGAGAAGAAAACTACATGATTGTTTTCACTGACCCACAACATATATTTAGCATTTCCTTCAATCATTTTAAAACATTATTCCGAGAAGGGGTCCATAGGCTTTGTCAGACCACCAAAGGGGTCTAGAGCTCAAGGAGACTTTTGACATACCCCTTTCTTCTTAGGTTCAATGGATAGGTATGCTGGCTCCAGTGGAGGGAAGTAACCAAGGCAGAACATGTCAACTTCTCCTAGACCTTAAGTCAAGCACTGGCTTGTAACATCCTTGCCCTGGTTGCTTACCTTTTGGAGGGCTTGGTTCCACAAATCTGTGATGAATGAACACAGGTAGATGTGCATGCTATCCTGCTCATTTTCATTCTGGTCCATCTCCCCTACTAGAGCCTAATGCTAGCTAAAAAAAAAAATTAATGAGGAATTATGACTCTGCTACAACGACAGAGCTTAAATGCCATTGCTATCTGAGACTGCTGTCTCATTGCCCTTGACAGTCAACCTGATGAGCCAAATGGAAAGGGTTGATGGTATTCACCAAATTGAACCTCCTGGGGAGCATACATTCCAGTGTAGATATGGAAAATTAACAAATGGAACAGAGTTTTCTGGACCAGCTGTCGACTGAATACCAGGTTATGACACTCGTTTTATACAATGTGTCAGCAGTTTTTACAGTTTGTGAATTTGGTGGTTCAGGACTTAGAACAGCTAGGTGGTGCAGTGGATAAAGCATAGGGCCTGGAGTCAGGAAGGCCTGAGTTCATATCTGAGTTCAGACACTTACTAGGTACACACCTGGGCAAGTCACCTAATACTGTTTGCCTTAGTTTCCTCATCTGGAAAGTAAGCTGGATAAGGAAAGGCAAACCACTTTAGTATCTCTGCCAAGAAAACCCTAACTGGGGTAATGAAGAGTCACACTTACAAAGCTTGGGAACAGCAGGGTAGGGAAAGGGATAGCCTGAAGTTTGGATTCAGTCAAAGTGGTACACTTAAGGACCTAGAGGGCCACATGTGGCCTCACGGTGGCAGGTTCCCCACCTCTGATCTATACTAATCTCTTGCATCCCTTAGACCAAAAGTGGTCTGAGCCATTCTCTGGAGCAGGGATTCTTCACTTGGGGTCTATGGACACCCAGGGTTTCTACTGATAAATTTCAGGGGACTCATAAACTTGGATAGGAAAAAAATTAAGTTGTTATTTTCACTGACTTCTGACTGAAATTTAGCATTTCCCTCAATCATTTTAAAACATTATTCTCGGAAGGGGTCCATAGGCTTCACTAGACTGGCAAAAGGAATCCAAGACACAAAAAAGATGAAGGATCACTATTCTAGTTCCTACCATAGCACTGGATGTTTGCTATATTGGAGAGAAACTAGTTTGATAAGGAGGAGATAGAGTTCTAAGGCTTGTGGGGAGGGTCTGTGGGGAGTTCTGGTTAGATCTGTGAAAGCTAGATAGAGATCATACTTCAGTGGTGTTGCTGTGCTCCATGGAAGAAAGACTGGCAGTAATCTCATGGTTGTGTGGGCTGTTACTGTCACTTTATTCTTAGGTTTTTAAATCTCACAGATCTGCTGACATGTGCTTTAAGGTCCTGTAGTAGATTCCTGAGAGAGAAGGTACATTTAATGATCTGCAAAACAAGTATACCTTAGCCCCTTCCTGGATATCCTTGGATCTGTAGGAACTGGAATCTGAATCTACTCCATAGGACAAGGTTGCTGTGGAGACCAAATCTTCCTTCCTTCTACCTTCCATATACATCCCCTCTTATTAATCAAGAAATATTAACTTCAAAAGAGAACCCCAGATATACAAAATTACTCCCCTAATATGTAGAAAGTATAATCCCTCTCCCTTTGTATCACCTTCGTCTTTGTGGAGGGGAAAGGGCATGAGTTCATAACTTAGCTCAGTTCCCATAGAGCACAGTCCCAGTTCCAAGTCCAAAAGATCCTTTAAGCTTGAGTCCCAAGCACCCTGGCTTTGGAGGGCTTCAGTGCTGGGCTGGCTGGCTGAACTATCCCACTTTCAATCCTGGCTCCAAAGTCACCATGTCTTAAACTCCCAGGGTCTTTTCGGATCACATCTGGCACCTGAAACTGAGGAGAACAAACAATGCAGAATAGAAACAAACACTCTCTGTACCATTTTTTAGAATCCAGGGGAAGGCTCTGAGGGAGCAGGGGAAGGTACTTTCTCCCATCTTGCTGGTTTAATTCATGGAATCTTCACTGTGAGATTCTTACAGTCTTAAGAATTGTAAGATTCTTACAGCAAAAAAAAAGAGGGTTGTGGAAAAGAGTGGCTGAAATGAGTGAATGACTCAGTCTTGCTAGTTTTAAAGATGCAGGCAGCTAAGCAAAGGAGATTACCTTCACCCATGTGGTAGGGAACAAAACAAGCTCCATGTTGGGCGTTCTGGGTGTGCTCAAATGGCTCCTCAATGGTGTCTCCATGTTAGAAGTGGGCATGCCTAGAGAATCCAGGGTTACACATCTTCCTCCTCCCCGTCTTTGGAATTTGCTGTCCTGGACGAATAGGCAGGGTTGCATTTTTTTTTCCCTTCACAATCCTCATCCCAAATGCAGAAGAGCATTCTACTATCTTTGAATAGGCATAAAGAATGTTCAATCAGTTTTTCCCCAGTGCCCTACAGTAAAGTCTCAAATGTTATATGCAGGGGTGGCTAGGTGGCACAGTGAATAGAGCACCGGCCCTGGAGTCAGGAGGATCTGAGCTCAAATCTGACCTCTGACACTTAACACTTACTAACCATGTGACCTTGGGCAAATCACTTAACCCCAATTGCCCTGCCCTCCCACCTCCAAAAAGCAAAAAAAAAAATGTTATATGCAGTCTTGCACACACAGATGCAAATCAGTCTTCTTTATTCCTATTAATGGCACCATAATCCTTCTCATCACCTAGGTTCATAACCTTGGTACCATTTCTGACTCCTCACTTTTTCTCACTCCATTTATCTAATCAGTATCCATTTCTTGTCAATTCTTCCTCCACAACATCTCTTGTACCTACATCCTTCTCTCTGCTCGTATAGTTACTACCCCATCAGCTCATAATCATACTGCTGCTATAAACTCCTAACTACCTCAAGTCTCTTCCTATTCCAATCTATCCTTAACTTTTCCTATAAAATGATTTTTCTTAAAATGTAGCCTCTTACCATGTTTCTCTATTACTCGGTGAATTTTGATGGCTCCCTCTTGCCTTTCTGACAAAATATAAGGATTCTCTGCATGGATTTCAAAACCTAACTCCAACTTACCTTTCTAACCTTGTCGTATAGACATTATTTCTCTTTCTTTTTTTTTTTTATTTGTGTGGAAACACCCTGGGTATTTATATTTTATTTATTTATTTTTTTTCAAATTTAATTTATTAAATTTTTTTTGAGTTACATATTTTCACCCCGTTTTTCCCCCGCCCACCACCCCAAAACAGCCATCCCAGTGTTTCCCCCCTCCCCCAGTCTATTCTCTCCTATGTCACTTTTTGGTAG